>CM050414.1:22670278-23270278 GCA_027564155.1 Gymnocypris eckloni scoliostomus
GTTCATCTTCGGAACACAAATTCAGATATTTTTGATAAAATCTGAGTTCTTACGGGGTTTGGAACGACATGAGGATGAGTTATTAATGACAGAATTTTCATTTTTGGCTCAACTAACCCTTTAAATCCTGTAAAAACCCACCCCAATATTTCCACTGTAAGGATGAGTCGAATAGTTTTTTTTGTGGTAATCAACATTATGCCCCAAATGTTGTTGATTGAGCTTATCTTATATTGGACCCTGGACAGGACATTCCTTTAAAGCTAATTAGGGTAGCGAACTTGCCCAACAGAAGCACAGATCAGACTTTTCTGAGGTGAAAAGAAGTCATGAAATCACTACAGTTTAGCAGTATTCAATAATTTAGACTAACTTTAAAAAGCATGTGAACTTGAGTGACATATCTGTAACTGTAGTGAGAAGTGGACTGTAAACGTGCTGTTTTCAGACTGTTGAGATAATCACAAAGGGTGCCACGTTGCCAGGCTTAAATGCCCTGTTTTTAATGTTAATCAAAGCCCCGAGGTTGCAAAACTCTCATTCCAAACTCTGATCCGCTCCTATTTCAGTTGCCCAGTGTAATGCTGTTTAAGACTGCCTTAACACCAACTGGGCAAACGATGGATTTTCTGAGTGTTTACGAACAAGAAAGTCGTAAACCAGTCTTTGTAGTCAAACACAATGGGACACAAATCTAGTGACTTCAGGGTAGAACAACTTCAGACTGTGAATGAACAGGGATGTAATATGATAAATGGTACACGTACACTTTAAGCTTAATTCCACATGGACTTCATCAGGATTTAACAGCATGTAAACACTAAAGTACAGAATATTGGTTGTGAGTTTCTATAGTTTAACACATTATAGCACTATCCCTCTCAACACCTCCCACTGAGATAAATACACATAAAGAAACAAAGTATAAATGACTCTGTTTCCAAGCTACAGTTGCCAAGGTTTGAATCCACACATTCTCATCAACCTCCTTTGGTTCAAAACCACGCTACAGAACAATGAGCCTGTTTGAACAGTAGTGTTGGCATGCACTCATTTCTCACTGTTTGCTCTGCCACTTAGTGCCTAATGTTACACCTAAAACAACCGTAAGCATTTGACAAAAACTATCCTGAGTTGGGAAATATAAACAAATTTGTACAAGAAGAGTTAATTTAAGTGTTTTATAGTACATGTTCTGTACATTAAAGGATTAGGTCACCCAAAAATGAAAAATTCTGTCATTAATTACTGTCATGTTCCAAATCCATAAAATCTTTTTCATCTTCGAACCCAAAAATTAAGATATTTTGATAAAATCAATGACTGCTTCTTCTGGGGTTTGGGAACACTTCAGTTGTGTTGCTATCTATGGAGGGTCAGAAAGCTCTTGAGTTGTGTTCTAAAGATGAACAAAGTTCTGTTTGGAGCGACATGAGGGCAAGTAATTAACATTTTTAGGTGAAATATCCTTTAACTTACACATTTAACTGGACAAGTTAAACTTCCTTCATAATGCAACACAAGTGCTTGGTACATTCTCAGAAATCCCCAGTGTTTCTGCCTTAATGTCTCCTAACACCATTTGATCACTACATTTGCAGTCATTTTTTAGACTAATTTTTACAGCATGTGCCTTGTGACATATCTGTAACTTAAACTCTGTAAACGTCTAACATTTCGAAGTAATTTACACTAAATGGCAAAGTAATGCATAGGTTTAAAGCCCTGTGGTAGCAAATAAAAAGTGAACCCCGAGTGGATATGGCTCATCTAGATGTGTCAAAGTTGTTGCCCAAAAGTGTAATGCTGCTTAAGACTGCCTTAACACCATATGGGCAAACGATGAGACGTTTTCTAAGTGTTTACATGAACCACAAATAATTTCACACCCAGTCATTAAAAAATACTGGGACACAAATCTAGTATTTAACAACAGAGTTCAGACTGTGATGAGATGAGATGTAATATGAAACGTGGTACACGGCATTGATATACTCTAATATCATCATGGACTGTCAAATTATATCTTCAGACAAGCATCAAGACTTCAGAATATTCATGTCAAGTTGTTGAGTTTATTGTCATTTAACACATTACAGCACTATCCCTCTTAACACCTCCACTGAGATAAAGATACATAAAGTAAAAATAATACACAACTAACCTAAGCTACAGTTGCCAAGGTTTGAATCCACACATTCTCATCAACCTCCTTTGGTTCAAAACCACGCTACAGAACAATGAGCCTGTTTGAACAGTAGTGTTGGCATGCACTCATTTCTCACTGTTTGCACTGCCACTTAGTGCCTAATGCCCGCCTGCCAAGCATGAAAGAAAACTATCCTGAGTTGGGATATAAAACTGTAAAAACTCCTCAAGGTAACTGTTGGAGTACATGTTCTGTACATTAAAGGGATAGGTCACCCAAAAATGAAAATGCTGTCATTAATTACGTTAATGTCGTTCCAAATCCGTGAGACCTTTTTTCATCTTCGGAACACAAATTAAGATATTTTTGAAGAAATCCAAGAGCTTTCTGACTTTCCATAGACAGCAACACAACTGAAGTGTTCCCAGGCCCAGAAACGTTGCATAGACATCGATAAAATAGTCCACGAGTGACATCAGTGTCTCAACCTTAATTTTTAAAATTCAAAAGCTACAAGAATACTTTTTATGTGCAAAGAAAACAAAAATAACAACTTTATTCAACGATTCTTCTCTCCTGAGTTTATCATCTTTTCGTCAAGAATCGCTGAATAAACATTATTTTTGTCTTATTTTGAGCACAAAAAGTACTCTTGTAATTTTGTAGAATTACGGTTGAACCACTGATGTCTCAGTGTTGCTATCTATGGAGGGTCAGAAAGCTCTTGGAGTTTGTGTTCCCGAAGATGAACAAAGTTCTTAAGTTTGGAACGACATGAGGGCAAGTAATTAAATTCATTTTTAGGTGAAATATCCCTTTAACAAAGACACATTTAACTACACAAGTTAAACTTCACAATTCATAATGCAACACAAGTGCTTGGTACATTCTCAGAAATCCCCAGTGTTTCTCGCCTTAATGTCTCCCTAACACCATTTGATGACACATTTGTTCTCATTTGTTTTTTTATCCTGGTTGTACAGCAGGTGCCTTGTCTCTATTAAACTCATCTAAACGTCTAACATTTCAGAAGTAATTTACACTAAATGGCAAATGAATGCATAGGTTTAAAACACGCATACTGTTCAAATAAAAAGTGAACCAGTGGATATGGGCAGTCTAGATGTGTCAAAGTTGATAAAAGTGTGATTCAAAAGATCTATATGATATACAAAGCAGAGACATTTCTATAGCAACATGACCACAAATAATTTCACACCCACCCACATTAAAAAAAAATACTGTTAATACGAATGTAGTATTTAACAACAGAGTCTAGGCATGATGAGATGAGAGTAAACTTGCCAAATGATTGTTTTCACCTCAGAAGGCATTGATATACTCTAATATCATCACCCTGTCCTTAAATTATATCTTTTTTTCAGACAAGCATCAAGACTTCAGATATTCAAGTCAAGTCAAGTCAAGTTGAGCTTTATTGTCATTCCGCTACATGTGTGGACATACAGTGGAAAGAAACGTTGTGCCTTACAGGACCACGGTGCTGCACAAATACAGATATACAACAATGAAGTAAAAAAAGAACACTATAAACCTATACACAACTAACCTACTGACAGATTTTGACTATAAATATACTGTATATAAATGTTAACCTATACATAGACAAAAAAATACAAACTATACAAAAGCTTCAAATGAATACATGTGCAGAGAGAAACATCGTAAGTCAAGCAGCTGGCTGGTGAACAGTGTAAGGTGATTTGTAGTGCATGAGCATGTAAACATACATATACTATTGAGTCTTTTGTGGGTACACACTTATGTACACAGAGTAGTGTGTGAAAAGTGTCTAGTGCGAATACAGGAGAGTGTGTTACAGGTGGGTGTGATGGTCCATGTTTCAGGAGGAAGGGGTTTGTATGGGGTTTCAGAGAGGGGCGGGGTGAGTTGAGTTCAGGGCTCTCACAGCCTGGGGAAAAAGCTGTGATATTCTTCATTATGTTAAGCAAATTTCCCATGTAGTGCATTTCCATTAGTTTGATCCATGTATAAACTGCACACTTTAACATGTAAACTTTATTTAACATTCCGAACAGTACTGAATGGAAAGCTGTGTGTGAAAGCAGCCTCAGAGTCATATAATGGTAGAAAAATATATTCAGTTTGCATAAAATAATGTGTACAGGCTGCTTAATGCTGCTCTACATTTCAGTAGCCTAATTGCAACTGCACTTAAGACTAAGTAGCTATTTAATGACTTCCATCTCTATGATTGCAGTTTTCTGTTTGTGTAAATGCATACATGTTTTGGTGTCTAGTGCAGGGCTCAAAAAAAAAAAGTTTTTCTTTTTTTTGCTGGCCAGTAACGCCAGTTGTTCAGATTTTTTCTTGAATGCAACAACTGATTGATTAGTAGTAGGTATTTTTATATTTGCTAGAAATGTTAAGTTTTCTTGACAAAGACAAAATTCACAACAAGCTCCATAAATTCACAAACACACGTTACACTGAAAAATTATGTTACACTGTGCAAGACATTACTAGTTTTATATACATTTGTACTATCCCCGGTCATTCACGCGATTTCTCATTTGGCCAATTTTATAACATTAACCTGGTGACAAATTAGCAGAATTTGCAACAGTGCAGAATACCAATGCACAAAAGTGGACGTACAAGTTCAGCGATTGCAAAACTTTGTGACAGCACAGCAGTAGCTTAAAAAGGCAAATGCCAGTTTTTTTACTGATTCAACACTGCCTTACACTGACCATCCTTATTGTTAGGACATGCAGTGACTTTGACCTGCCGACCTCAACTATTTTGTTGAGGACTGCAAGTTCAAAAACACTTATCTATGAAAATGGGGATATTCCATAGTCTTCTATTTTATTTACATCTAATTTCAATAACCTAACAGAAAACTTTCTACATTAAAAAAAAAAGAATCTGAAAAATACAGTATCTATCCCTCTAGCCAAGTCATTCAAACTGTGCGACTGCAATTGCATAAAAGTGGCAAAAGAATCTGTATTCGGTGTGTGACAGATGGTTTAGAGCATGCTTCAGGGCATGCTTATGTGCTTAGCAACAACTGACCCACTGAATTTCCCCTCATTTTGTACTAATCTACTGCTATAGACTTTAAATCAGCGAAACATCAGGTAGTTGGAGTTTCCTTGCTGGAACTGCAACATGCCTGAAATCTTTGACTACAGAGACGTGAACCAAAATGTGATTCCCCACTAAGCACAAAGTATTCTATAGTCTGGCGTAACAAAGCACTTTATATCAGACAGCAACAATAATGTTTTCCAGAACACTTGATTGTGGTACATATCTAGGCAATAAAAGCTTCTCACGCTTACTCTGCCAATCTTGTCTCACTCCTGCTTCTGTTCTGTGCATATGAAAGCATCATTCATCATCATAAAACCCTTTAGTGGTCACAACGTGCTACATGTGCTGAAACTTTCCACTGACATCCTCTGAGGCAGAAGGGGACCTTTAGATTCCCACCTGCTTAAGCCAGACTCTTTCCTGCACCCCCCTCTCTCCATCTCTGTGTGATCCCATGCCCTCGTTCTCTGCACTTTCTCCCTTCCAGCAGCGGTCCCTCCCTGGCACCCAACCCCCTTGCTCCAAATTCAACAAACTGGGAAGAACGGAGCACACACAGATTGCTGTTCTGCTTCTTACCGCTGCTTGCTGTGAGGCCAGTCTCTTGGTAGACCCGTGTCTGGAGCTCAGTCTCTTCCATGACTCGGAGAAGCGCCCTCTGGTGGAGGGGCGCCCGGGGCCCTGTGACTCCTCCATGGTGGAGTTGACTTTGAAGCCTTCTCTCCTTCCCTCCCACATTCTTTTAGTCATAACGCTGACGGTTTCCTTAACAAATCTAGAACGAAAGCCACGGAAACAAGGAACCCTACACTGTGATGTTTCGTCTTCTTCTAAAACTCTTCCCGAGTGTCAGGGCATCGCTTTCCTGTTCTCTTTTTAGAACTGAGAAGCGAAAGAAATTGAGGGATTTTGGCTTCTACACCCTGTTGCATGTGGTCCTGCTGCTTCAGTTCATGTAGGAGGCTTCACCCGTAGAAAGAACACCACAGAAGGAGAGAGACAGAAAAAAACTGTGGTCGGCGCATCCCCACCTGCAAGGTTCCTCTCCTGGTCTCAGTCTCCTGATGTCTTCAAACTGAGCGGGCAAAGGCAAAGCGAGTCACTCTGGAACTGAGCTCTCCTCCTCATGCTCTCTCCCCACCCTCATTCACACACTCTCCCTCCCTCCCTCTCTACTTGTTATATCTCCCTCTCTCATCTGAGTTCACAGCTCACGTGTCGCCCGCTCTTGCCGTTCAGCGTTTGTAGAGATTAAAGGGTTATTCAGAACAGAAGCTGAGGGTTTCTACAGGTTCCCCCTCTCTTTCTCCCCTGTGGTCCCACACTGGTTTTAATCGACACAAGAATGCAAGCTTCACGTCAGCAGAGTCCCACATGCTCTCCAGTACAAAACACTTACCACTTTGGGATTTTATAGCCTAAGAACCTTTATTGCAGGTAACATTAAAGTTAAAGCACCAAGATCTGCACATATGCCCTTTCTGCACTGTCATGTGTTTCACGACTGGCGGAAGACAGACCTACTTTACATAGATAGAAAATGAGGAACTTCCTCCTGCTGAGCAGATCAAAATACAGACCAAAGCAATGAATGTGGAAATGTTATTATTTTGAATTAGATCTAGGCCAAAAAATGCAACCACACAAAATCTGTACTCTTATTATATAGTGATATTAATAACTGCAAGATAAACTGATGTGTGATCAAAAACCTAACAAATCTTTCATCCTATTTACACCTCTGACATATTGTACAGTGTGATAAACCCTGCGTAAGACCCACCCACTCATAGTTGCCAAGGTTACCACAAGAAAACACCATTCCAGCACAGCTGGTAGCTGGTAGCTCATTAGCATTCCAGTTTACATCAACAATTAAAAATATATATACAGAGGCAAAAATGTATAATGGCATTTGAAACCTCAAATTAAAAACATTCAAAATTGAGATAATTGCGATTCAAATGAGAAAAATGAGTCAGGATTTGTTTTGTAAAATGAAACTTATCGTTCAATTTAGAGTCGTAGGTTCTGGTGATGGCTTATGGATAATCCGACAGACTTCTGATCTGGTTAGCAGTAAGAAAGTAACACATTTCTAAAGGATTTTCAACAAGTTTAATTAAACCTGAAAGAAAAATCTCAGCATGTAAAGCCCACAGCATACTGAGACATCACCCTTGGAAGTAAGCATGGTACTTTATTAAAAATGCTGCTTGTTAGATCTGAGAAAACAAATAAGGCCAGAACAACAGCCAAAAAATATCACTAGTTTCTTTTTTAAATCACAAACAATCCATGGAGCTGGATTTACCTTTGACTGTGCATGACTAATTCAAATACAAAATAAATAACTATAACATACAATTAGATTTGTAAATACATCTCAGGAACATTTATAGATTGACTTTTCCTCTTAACAAAATTCAGCAGAGCTTTTCAGATTTGCTATCCGATTTAAAGTTTACCGTTTGATAAGACAGAAAATTTGTCTCCAACCTTCTAACATCTGACTCACAGGGGCCATTATTCACTGTGACCATTTTATCCATTATGCCCTTAATCTGACCAGCAATTTTAAGATCAATTAAATCAGTCAGAGACTGTTTTCCACAGTTTTCAGTAACACGTTTGTCCAATGTCCACACAAGGCAGAATATAAATAGAAATATATAGAAAAAAAAATATTTTTTATATTTTCTGGTTCAAATATTTGTAGAACTTAATAAATAAAAAACAGATGAATGCTTTGTGAAACTGAAGTCTTACCTTCATTTCTGTGCTAAGAGGTGGTAAAACTCTCCTGGCCTGGACTTTTCTTGTCATTGAGTCCTGTTCAATGAGGAACACAGAGCAGTCACTTATATTTATTTGAATAGATATGTAGATTTATAATGTTATTAATGCATACTTTAAAAAAACTAATATAAGATATAAGACAATATTATCCATTTTCAGATCAGTAAATTAACTCTTTTTTTGTATTTTGAATAATTCATGCCTCCAAAGGATGTCAGGCTGGAGGAAAATCACTTTGTATCAGCTTCAGACAAAAGCATGAACCTTACCAAAACAAAAAAAGTGCCTCTATAAAGAGACTTAATCCAAGTGATTGAGTAGCTAAATAATGCCACACACGGCAAGGGTGAGTTTATTATTAAATGTGAGAGGACGTAATGATTATTTTGCAGTTATAGAACAATAAATCCTGTTACCATCTTTATCTGTCAGCATGTGTAAGCCTGCAGTGACTTGGAGACACAAACTCACAGGAAAATATATTTATAATGGTAAGATATTTACATGTCATTTCATTTGCTCTATGAAAAGTTAAATGATTAAATTATAATGACAGAAACCTCTGGCGATCATGGGTTAACTGGAAGACATAAACTACTCATCTGATTAAATCAGTGGCAATTTCTCTGAAGTAGCAATGGGCTCTCATTAAAAAAAATCCACTCAAGTCAAAGTTAAAAAGAGGGGAGGGATCAGAGCCGATCCTCCCTATACGCAGAATACGCATACTGCATAGGGCCCCCGAATGATAATTAGTTTTAATGCGGTTCGCTGTCAACCTCTCTATGTAAAAATCTGTACAATCATGTAACGTGAATGTCATATAGTCTCTTGCTTGAGAAAAATAAAGAGTTGAAAGCGTATGTGTGGATAGTGTGTGATTGATTTTATTACAGTTTCATATTTCAATTAGTAGGTGACACCTGGACCAGTCTCAGCCTCAAACAGCACTCCCGACGGATCACACAATTTGCCCACTGACCGTCCTAAACATATAGCACAGAAAACTAGAAGGAGGTTCAGACTGATTGGCTGGGTTTTATGCTAAAACTATTTTATTGCACTTTACCCAGTAGAGATTATTTCAAAGCAGGTTGACAGTGATAAACAAGAAAGTAACAGAATCAATGATGAAAACTTCAAAACGGAGGCAAACCCAAAATAAAGCAGCTGTAGCAATAGTGTCATTTTTCAGATTCAGTTAGTCCAGAGTTTATTTAGTTCAGCTCAATAACTGTGTAAAGTTCTTTACGAAACAAGTTCAATACAGCAAAAAGCTTTGGGATAACATAGTCTACTTAAGACAACAATGTTGTCAACCAGCTTACTTCAGTTTTGTTATCATCCAATATGCAAATTAATAAGCAAAGAACTAATTACTTAATTTCTTATAAGGCACTGCAACCAATTTAAAAATGATGTAAAATAAGTTTAAAATGTATTGCAATATATTCTGAATCTGTATATAAAATTATAAAGTGTTTTTCTCCAAACATCATTTTTGAACTGTTCTGTTAAATATCTTTAAAATAATTCAGTTGAAAACATGTACTGACGGCTTTAATACAAGTACCACTAATTGACAACCTCTGAGCTCACAGTGTTTCTGTTTTTAAAAGTTTACAAATGATGGTTTAAAATCAATTCCTCAATAAGAAAATAAATGGGACTTTTACTTTCAGAACCTTATGATGTAGTTCACAAACAAAATACATTTTTGCTTGACTGGTTTTCTGAGGGAGGGCAGTTCTCAACTAGAATAAATAAGCATGAACCAGACTTTAGCTGTTAGTCAAAAGTTTGGCTACACCTGTCATAGTGTCACCAATTCTCATGTTCTCCTATTTCTCATTTCCAGCTTGTGGATTCCTTTGAGTGTACTAATTTGTTATCTGTCAGGCCCCGTGATTTGAAGCTCCAAAACATTGCAACAAAACACTTGGCAGAATTTCTGTAACGTATGCAAAGTCTTGTTCCCTGCTAAAACTGATTATCATAGCATAGAGTCTATTTTTCAAGCTTCATTACATGGTTCACTCTCTCAGTCAAGATTAAAGAAGACTTCAGATTGCTCTACTAATTGGTTCTTGATTGTTGAATGATAAAAAGGTTGTGGATGCATTTTTTAGCAGTCTGGAGCCATCAATAATTCAAGCTTCACAACAACAAAGTCAGTAGGTGTGTGTGTGCGTGCGTGCGTGTGTGTGTGTGTGTGTGTGTGTGCAGGGATGTTTGCATAAGGTAGATATTAGCAAAATAATATAAGGATTTAAAACAAAAATGTCAAATGTCTGCATTCATTCTAACTGGTTCAGAATCAATGCCAAATATACATGAACAGCTAGCTCTGCTATAAATTATGATGCATTCCTAATACAGCTTCTTTTAGCCCGAGTTATTCTACTCTGGATCAGAATAAGCAAATTACTGTAGATGCAAGAAATACAGTGCTCTCAAATGTCACATCCAGCCAGACATTTTACTTAAAATGTTCTTAAAATGTCAATTTCCCTTATAACTTCCTAATTATTTTTAACTAACTAAAAACTGTATAGCATGAAAGTAAAGCATCAAACTAATAAGCCAAGTATGGCACAGTGTCAGGCCAAATGTTTGACAAAAAACTCTAGAGTCTGCAGCTTACAGTATACATTTTGTTTTTATTCCTATCCAGTGACACAATTTGCATTTTTTATTATTATTAATAAAAATGACTAGATCAGAAAAATATCATGTTTAAAAAATGTGTTTAAAATCATGCAATAGTCTGCCTTTAGACAAATCTGTGCGAGTTAGTGATACAAAAAGGAGCATGAGTGATTTCTCCTTTGAGAGCATATGGTAGAAAGCCTTTCTGCTCTGTGCTCACTACAGTTTCCAACAGATGGTGAATGAGTAACAGCTATCATTTATTTACCATAGCGCTAGTCAAATGCATACCACGGTGACCAATTGGCCTCATTATTAATCAGCATGAAGTTCAAAAGTAGCAGCCATCTTTCAAAACTGTAAAAAAAACTAATCAGAAATGAGTGAAGACCAAAACTTCAGTGACAGAGGTTAAGTTGTATATTAACAGCAGCGTAAAAACATAAATGTGCATGTGGTGAAACACAAAGTTCATTTTAAAAGACAACAGTGTATATCTCTTACCAGTTTATTGATTCCTCTCCAAGTGCTTTCTTTTTCCTCAAGGAGGTCTCCCCTGTTACCCCAAGAAGAACTTATCTTCAGTCTCAATGAAGCAGTAAGGCCACACAAAAAAAGTCCCCTTATAAGAGTTTTTAGAAACAAAATTGCGGTTTTGATTCAAAATTCCCAGTTGAGTCTCTGAGAGACGAAGCCCTCATTGACCATGTGACTTATTTGACAGCAACGGCTCACCCTTGGGTCTGTTCCCTGCATTCATGGCATCCAGCGGAAACATGCAGCCCAGATTCCCCATGCGTCGTCCTTGCATCCCAGCATCAGACCCCAACACTACTATGAGCGTTGTCTACTTCAGTGGTGTCTGCTAAGTCCTTCAGCATCTATTTTAAGTTAAGCTTCACAAACCGATCTGTAATCAAGAAGGCTCATTGGAAAAAAGTGTCTGAACTTATAAGTGTCTACTGAGAGAGAGAGCGCAGGAAGGAGAGAGTGTATGCCTGTCGTTGCCCTGTCACCAACGCATGACATACGTCATCAGGGGAGGCACCTGGGCCACAGACATCCGTTTGAATCTCCAAACGAGACACGGGAGGTGTGGGGACCAGAGGGTGGCAGGGGGGTCTGGGAAGCCCTGTGGGCCGAGGGTAAGCGAGGGGGGCTGGAGTAGCATTGCCTGCCTGCTTGCTTGCTCACAGATGCAGGTTGCTAGGTGAGGGGGCTATAAACGCTCTCTTATTGAGGGGCTAATGATGTCAAATAAAATAAAGCAAACAGTCGGTGGCTAACAAGGGCTAATTTAGTGTGCTCTACGTAATGAATTAATGACGAGCACCCTACTGATAAAAATGGTGAGTGCAAGAAATGGCAGGAGACTGTGGACTCCACCGCACAGATCAGGGGGCCGTGAATCTACCGTTTCACTGACAGTTCTACTTAATTTATAGATTGAAGTACTATAAAAGCAGAGCAGTGCTCATGTCTATCCTCATAATGCCTCGCTCTCTCTGTCTTTCTAATCTTTCTAATTTTCATGGTTTGTCTGCTGTTTGGATTGAGGTGGTCTGGTTTGATTTGGCTTGTCTCCGAGGTTGTCATGGCTAGAAGAAGCCAGATGAGCAAAACACATTCGCTTCCATGCTCCTCCATCAAAGGGATCTCATGCGAGCGAGAAATCCTGCTTCAGTGGAGGAGGTCTCTGAAACTGGCAGACTGGTATGAATATCTGATAGATAACCAAAAAGAAACTCACTGATGAAATGTGCAGTAAGCCACAAAATATTATGCATTTGCATAGTGATGTTCTGTAAGTGAGTTTCTTATGGGAAAATGCATATCAAAATCTTATAGAGATAGCTAAAAAAAATTAAATAGTCCTAAAAAAATTATGCCATTCCATGTTTTAAGACGTTCCTTATTTGCTGTACCAATAAAGTAAATGTTTTGTTACATTGTAATGCAGCTTTTTTATCACTTTTTTCAATGAAGCCATGCAGAGGCCATGGGCTGTTACACTACAAAATAGGACCAAAAAAGCAACAATAAAAGAAAAAAGAAAAGTATCTAAAGTATTAAAAGTAAAGACTTGGGAAGTCATATAATAGATTTGTGGGATAATGAAATCAGTCATTGTTCACTGAAAATCAAGTTTTAAAAGCAATGTGTTTGGAATGACATGAGGGTTAGTAAATGATGGCAGAAGTTTCATTTGTGGGTGAACTACTCTTTATTGTCACGTCCTACAGGAAGCGTTTAAGAAAGTTACAGTATTGCTTTATTACTGTATACAGCAGTGTAATGAGCCTTTTAAAATGGCCCAGAGGCAAGCTGAACTCTCTTTTGTGCTTTTGTTCTCTCAAATACGGTCCATCAAAAAAGATGGACCATTTCTAAGGGGTTATTATGAGTAAAGAGTGCAACCAGCCATGAGCATGCTCTATAATAACCATAACGTGATGAGTCAATTAGCAACGGTGCCAGAGTGAGCAAGCGACAGAGAGATAGAAGGAGAGTCGTGATTGATCCCCATTGGATGGTTTCATATTCACATTTAAGTACCTAAACCGCAATCAGCACTGTGAGTGCGGCTGTTTATATCCATTTAAAATCTTTAGCACATATGAGGGATGTGATGATACATAGAGAAGAGGACCCATATGTTTGGATCATCAGGTCTAAACTGACCATCAGCGATCCAAATAATCCTAAAAAGCTCCATGGCAACCAGATACTGTTACACAGTGCTTACATCGCATGACTGCACAGTTGATCAGTAGAACAAACACAGCTTGATAGCTTTCTAAAAAAAATCACATCATGAATACTACATATATTTTACAAATATTCCAAGTGGCCATAAGACTTGTCTCTGCAAATCATTTACATATTTTAGAATTGTCAGCATGATTGCTTTGAATATACTCATTACTTTATTGACTTAGCAATAAACATGATGTTTTATTGAACATTGTCTTAATCAGAAATACTCACCCTAAAAATGCGAGGCATTTACTCAAGAAACCACCGTATAATACATCAAGGTATCAGTCCTAAGCCTAGGAAATGTTGTGAACATGCCAACCTAGGAAAGAGAGAAAGAAGATTATAACACTCCTTTGAGCTCCTTTGAGCGCCTTGAGAAATCACTTTACTGTCTCGCTCTATTTGGGGGTTTTGATTTGGCCACATATCAGAAGGGGAGTCAGAAATCTCAACAGCCTTTAGTAGGTTCACTGAATTCACACTCAAAAGCCTTGCCGAACTATCTCCTGCCTACTGAATAAAAACCAGCAGACTGACCTTACACTGGTGTACTTGACAAACCCCACTGACATTAGACAGAGTCGACATTTACACTACCCCACTAAGTGGCAACTCCGTGGGGGGGAGGATGTTGCCATAGTAGCACACCCCTAAGTCACTTTCTGAGTCATTTAATAATTAACAACCCCATGCCTGAACTGTGTAGGAATATCCTAGTCTGTTGCACCACAATGTGATCCACACAGTCTGGTGCAAACAGATACACCATACAGCAGACTTCTGAAAATAAGGTCTCAGTTCAGTTTGCGAATTTTGAATTGAAGTGTCTCGACTCCCTTAATAGAATAGAAATCAGAATCGGACAATTCAAATGAAAATTTCCTTAGTCCAGAATAAGTTTTGGGAAAAAATGAAAATTACATTTGCATTTCGCAACAAAATACAATATAACTTATTTTAATTAGAGATGCTGTCTACACTGTATGTGGCGCAGCACGGCGCGACAAATCCCTGACAGTAAACTGCTGCCGCGTTCTATTTATGATGTACTGACACAAAGTTCAAATTATTTGCAATGATTTGTTGCGCCCAGTGTAGACACTATGTGACAGTAAAAACATGGCAAGTGTGAAGGAAAGAAAAGTGGACACGGAAAATAGATGATTCAAATGTGAATGGACTGAACAGTTTTGAGTGAGTGAGTGAGTGAGTGAGTGAGTGAGTGAGTTCAGAGTGAGTGGTGGTGAAGTGAGAGAGTGAGTGAGTGAGTGAGTGAGTGAGTGAGTGAGTGAGTGAGTGGTGAGTGAGTGAGTGGTGAGGAGTGAGTGAGTGAATGAGAGTGAGTGGTGAGTGAGTGAGTGAGTGAATGAGAGAGAGTGAGTGAGTGAGTGAGTGAGTGAGTGAGAGTGAGTGTGTGTGAGTGAGTGATGAGTGAATGAGAGAGGAGTGAGTGAGTGAGTGAGTGGTGAGGAGTGAGGAGTGAGTGAGTGAATGAGAGAGTGAGTGAGTGAATGAGAGTGAGAGAGAGAGGAGGAGTGAGTGAGTGGTGGTGAGTGAGTGGAGTGAGTGAGTGAGAGTGAAGTGAGAGTGTGAGTGAGTGAGTGAGTGAGTGAATGAGAGAGTGAGTGAGTGAGTGAGTGAGTGAGTGAGTGAGTGAGAGTGGAGAGTGAGTGAGAGGAGTGAGTGAGTGAGTGGTGAGTGAGTGTGGAGAGTGAGTGGTGAGTGAGTGAGGAGTGAGTGAGTGTGTGTGTGTGTGTGTGAGTGAGTGAGAGGTGGGTGAGGAGTGAGGAGTGAGTGAGTGAGTGAATGAATGAGAGTGAGTGAGTGAGTGAGGAGTGAGTGAGTGAGTGAGTGAGTGAGTGAGTGAGTGTGTGTGTGTGTGTGTGAGTGAGTGAATGAGTGGGTGAGTGAGTGAGTGAGAGTGAGTGAGTGTGAGTGAGTGAGTGAGGAGTGAGTGAGGAGGAGTGAGTGAGTGAGTGAGTGTGTGTGGTGAGTGGTGAGTGAGTGAGCGAGTGAAGTGAGTGAGTGAGTGAGTGGTGAGTGGTGAGTGAATGAGAGGAGTGAGTGAGTGAGTGAGTGAGTGAGTGAGTGAGTGAGTGAGGGAGTGAGGGAGTGAGCGAGTGAATGAGTGATACCATCTTTGTTATGGATGTTGGTTCGCAGTGAGTTCACAGTTTTAATGTAAGTTTGCTTTAATTCATTTTCAAGATCTAAGGTAAAAGTGTTATTGTTGCTTTCACTATGGTTATAAACCTCACGCAAAATAATATTTTAACATTGAATAAAGCACATAATCATTACCTGAGATTATCACTGTCATATTTTGTATGTTGTCCCTGCCACGACGTCGCAGAAAATAAAAAACATTTCTAAAATAGATTTCTGTGTCCATAACAAAGGTATTGTTAGGTGTACAAAGGTGGTTAGGACAAAAATTACATGGAAAATATACTTTTTCTCGCATCGCATCTGGTTGGGACACAGTGTTACAGTTTGATCCCCCCCATTCTAAGTATAAAAATATTAATGCTGACAGATCTAATATATGAATCTGCAATTAGGGAAAGTGGAGAGAAGAGATCCAGTCTGGAGATAAGCAGGAACAGTTGATTTGCGTGGCAGACATAAAGATACAGATTTTTAGTTTGTTCATTTGTTTTTAATATTCAACAGGCAAAGTTCTTCTGTATCTAAATGCAAAATAAATTTCATAATTGTTTGAATAAAACAGACTACTGGGTGGGGGGAAAATCTGAATATTTATCTTGTGACCATCATGTAACATATATATATATATATATATATATATATATATATATATATATATATATATATATATATATATATAAAACGAATTGAGGAACCCTGATCTAATAGTTAACACTTTTTTCATTAACTTAATGAATTATATTACTTATGTGTAATATAATATGGAATAATATTTGTGTAATACAAAATGAAGAATGATGTTTTGTTGCTTGTCTAATAACACACAAAGCTAGCACTATTGATATTTAATTATTTTAGATTACATTTAATTACGATTTCAAAAAAACATGCAATTTGGTTTGTAAGTGGTGTGTTTCTGCATGTTTTGTTGCATTTACACCATTTTGTCAATCACGATCATAGAATTATTCAGTGAAATGAATGACCATCTGCACAATCCTGATATACACAGTACATTCATATGTCTATATGGATCATAATCCAACAGGCCAACTAATTTTGCTGCCAATAACCACTTGAATGAATACAATACTAATAATTTGCAGTATTACAACATTTTAGCTTCAGTATGTGAGCTTGGGAAAAACCTAACAAGACCTTTACTTTCGTATAAAAAAAACACTGATGTTATTTTCCTGCCAGTCGAATAGAACACAAAGAAGCCTGCCCAGGTTCACTGCGGCAGTTCCAATTAGCTGCCTCGTGTTCTCAGACTTCGATGAAACCGACTACCAGAGTGTTGAATACGGTTCACGGTAGCATTTGAGTAGGAGTGAGCTGCTTTTATTGTTCTGGTTCTGTCAGCCCACTGCTAAACAAGCCCTGCTGAGTTCTGTGTGAACACTGCGAGCAGCGTGACAGAAGTTAATCGTGATGACAATAATATGCCCGCGCGCGGAAGTTTTCTGCCTTCGCATGCCTGTCGAAAAACATCTATACAACACGGTCAATATGCATGTGATCTGGCCAAATTTGTCTCTTTGCAAAGCTAAAATGTTTTAGTAACAAAATAAATTAGTATATATATTATTTAAATAGACAGATTTAAGTGTAAAATGAAGCCACAAGAGTCTGTAAACAAGCGATTCAGTTTATCGCGTTTAAATTAAGTCATTTAACGTGAGCAGACTTAGCACTTATCATGTAACGTTAACGTAAATTTATGATATTCAAAAAAAAGACGAAGAAGCTAAGAAAGGTAGTAACAATAAATAGGAATTAATGAGCTCTCTAACATCTGAATGTCCGGGTCTGTGGCTCACTTCATATTTCACACTCCCTCTGATATGACTGGTAATACCTGAAATCGTGTTCTCGTTATGGCGCGCTCGTCCTGGATCAGGGGCCTGTGCCATGATGGTAGATTCATACATTCAGAGTTATGGGATTAGTTTCGAGTTGACAAAACCAAACCACTCCAGTCCGGCTTTTTTGGTACCATGATGCTGATCATCAACTTTCTTTGTCAACTCAGGCTTGGATCCTGAGTTTTTTATTTTATTTGTATTAATGCTCAAAAATCAAGAGAATAGTACACATAGAATTGTGGAGCACGTGCACATGAATGTGACATCACTGGCGAACAGCCAATCACGAGCCTTGGTTAAAGGTTAAATGTTTTAAAGCTTAAACGATTGAAGAATATGATTAATTTAAATGCATTTACTATGAAAAAAGTACTTGTTCATGAAAGAGGACACATAAAAAGAAATGATCTTGCTTTATCAGTGCAGTCACAAGTGAAAATTGTTAAGTTAGTTTATATAGTTGGAAATATACAAGCGATAGCGACTTGAACATGCAAGGTCACGTAGTCATTTTTAAAGCGTTATCTATTGATTCTACAGCTTATTTATATTACATATGACCGGTGTATTTTAACATTCATTAAAAATAAATTATTTGAAATAATTGTTAAACTAAAATTGATTGTGTGCAATGGATTAATAATAATACAAATCATATAATTATATCCTTCATATAAAATAGGCAAACAAAATGTTTGGTTTTTGCCAAACAATTTTTTTGTAGTGACCTTTAATTTGGAGCAAGAGAAACTGGGGGAGCGACTTGTCAGACATGTGTCACTTTGCTCACATCTGATTAGTCCAATTTCAGTCTGAGATCTCGAGCTCAGAACATAACTTGCCCTGGAGCAGGTTAGCCTTGGATTGTTAGTTACTATGGCAATGAACGCAGCTAAAAGCCAAGCCACTTTCATGGTACCTAAAACCCAGGATTGGTGCAAACTAAACTGAAACTTACCTGGCTAGCCAGCTAATCTGGCTTCATGATACAGGCCCCAGGGGGCTGTTTCATAAAACAAGTTTACCAAATAAGCCAGGTTTATTTCAGTTAGTCTGACTTATTGTCACTTGATTTGGTTCAAAATAATTCAGACTAACTGAAATAAGCCTGGTTTATGGCTTATTTGGTAAACTTGTTTTATGAAACAGCCCCAAGCTCTAACAGTCGTCAGACACTGGTGAGAATAGTTGCAGTCCACGGACTAAAACATACCTGTAAAGCAATCCTGACCCCTAGTGGTCATATAATTACCTCCAAGTAGTTTGTGCCTCACTTTCATGGTCACGAATACAAAAGCCAACACAAAACACGCATTTTTGTTTTATAAGCTTTTTAATATTTTATCTGAATCAGAACATCAAATTACAGCACAAAAGCATAATAGTAAAAAAGAGAACATTTTACATATACAAAAAAATCCGGAGGAATTACCTATATACTGAGGAAAAACTTTTTGCACCTTTAAGAAACACTTTAAAAAACTGTGATCTGTTTCAGACTATCAATAAAACTCTTTATACAGTGGTCAACAAGAAGCCTAACTAATTCAACCCAAATCAAAAACGTCACATACCGGCAATTCAGGCTTGCATTTCAATCACAATAATACATTTCATATGGGATGTCACATCTCTCAAATCAAGTGATGGCACTATAAAGGCAGATAAAAGACATTATCTTAAAGGGACAGTTCCCCAAACAATTTAAGTTCGGTCCTTTTTATACCCTCATGCTGTTCCAAACCAATGTTTTTTAACACAAAATTAAATTAGATCCCAGGCTCAGTCATCATTCGCTTTCATTGCATGTCTCATTTGAAATGAAATATGAATACTGTCAATTACTCAACGGTGAAAGTATAGTCATTGATGTACGAGCAGCAGTGAAGCCCAGAATGGCACAATTAAATAATGGCATGTCCCATTAAATCAAGATGTGTAAATAAAAGAAAAAGAAAGTCTGAGAGAGTCATTTACACCTGCAAACTGCTGGAGGAGGAAAAGAAGCCACCAAATGACAATTTGTATAGTGCTGTACTTCTGTACTGGTGGTACAAAACCACATCGGCCTTTGATATACTTCTAACTTGTCCTGTCCTTTTGTTATCCAGTTTAAAATAATGTTGTTTGGTGTGTATTAAAAAAGTGCATCACTTTGTGCTGTAACATTTATGACTAAATGCAACCACGCAGGACAAAACAAACAAACAAATACATTCAATCCCTTAACAAAATACTTAAGTCCACTAGCGCTTTCCTTTGCCAAAATAAATTACGTTCAGAAGTTCACATTCATTCGCTGGTTGTGTTGTTTGTTCACATCTAGTAAAGGCTCACTTTTGGCTAAGAGATTTTCTCAGGAGTTCAAGATCCATCCGTGTGGGAGGGTCTTTTTGTGGTGGACAAGAGTATTCCTCTAGGGCCAGAGGAATGAACCTTTCCAGTAATCCCAGCACCTTGGTATCTTGGGAGGCCAACAGAGCAGACCATGGCTGTGGTGAAGGACCCCCCTGGCCGAGGAACCCAAAGAAAGCAATGGCGTCTATAAAAAGACAGTCATAGGAATCAGCAAACACAGAGTGATCCTCATCAAGGAAAAACAGATCTTGACAGCAGTTTTTTATTTTAGAAATACCTTACCTTTCTTCTGAAGATCTGGTGTTTTAGCAAATCCCAAAGGGACCAGAAATTGTGCAGCACCAGCAATGCCAGCAGGCTGACCTCTTGTTGCAAGAAGAACTATCGACCTACACAGAACCAACGTGATTTAGTCTAAACAGTGAAACACAGGAAAAGTTTACCTCATGAACTGAGAGATCAAAACTCCCTGATCTTTTGACATATAAGAGGTCATTGTGCTATAAAACATCCTGTAAATTTCAGAACTCAAAACTTTCTAATTAGTGTAAAAAAAGCTTATATTGATGCCAGTCTGCCAAAACTATAGGTTGTTGAATGTGCCACTTTATGACGTAATAGTGTGACTAAACACTGCCTCTGCAGAAGATCAACGCCTGCTTCTACATCACTGCCTGTTTAGCCCCGCCCACTGATTCACACATGTAGTGTTTACGAGAAAGGCAAACGCAGTTAGCAAAAGATAGCTCAGAAGAAAAAAAGACACACGTGAAGTGCCAAGTTATGGAAAAACAGTCTTTGCATTGCCTTCCTTCTGATCCCAACTTTAGGAAAGTGTGGATGAAACTTCATGGATGAAGATCCATTAAAAACGTTGTTTACTTCATTTTACTGTGGATTTGTTTAAAAACAAGGCACAATTCGACACAGGATTTTCAGAAAGACAGAAACTAAAAGACAAAGCCGTCGACTATTTTGGATCCAACAGTACCCACATGAAAAAATACTATAGTCATTTATAGTAAATACTATAGTGTTTTTGAACCATACTATAGTAAAGTGTATTACTACAACAGAGCGTCCCGATGAAGGGGGTCTAAACAGGACAGAATATATCATATTACTTCTAAATTATGATGAATTTTGATAACATAATATGTGGACCTCAGAGAACATTACAAAATAATAAAAAAACAGTTCATGACCCCTTTAAAAATAAAAGGTCTATTAAAATGACAAAAAAGCAATACTGTTCAAAAGTTTGGGGTTGATAAAAACTTTTAATCGTAACCTTTAACATTAAAGTCTCTTATGCTCACACAGACTGTATTTACTTTTCAGCATCACTACTAGTCTTCAGTGTCACACGATCCTTTGAAAGTATTCTAATATGCTGATTTGGCGATCAAGAAACATTTCATGTTTATTATCCATGTTGAAAACAGTTGTGCAAACGAACAGCATTGACCAGAAATAGTTATTTATTTTTATTGAAATGTCTTTACTGTCACTTTAGATCAAATGTTGAATTCATGGATTAATTCATGGACAATTCATTAAAAAAATCTTACTGAGCCCAAACTTATGAACAGTAATGTATATACAAAATAAAATCTTCAGTACATCAAATCATCACCAGCTCCCTCAATAAACACTTTATGCAACCTCTCAACCAGACAGCTACTGCAGTGACAATTTTTCCAACCTCTAGACAGTTTAAAACCACAAACCACAATTTTCACCCCTCACCTCTTCTTAATTCCAGTTTTAAAATACTGCTCCATTTTAGTGTCTAGCGTCGTAAACAATGAGCGATTTGTGACTTTTCCAGAGCATGCGTCCACAGTAACTATGAGGAACCCTGACTGTTTGAGGTCAAACTTCTCTGCATTCACCTTTAAGACAGGAAAAAGAGAAAACAATTTCTAAATGTTAACAACATTCATTTCTGCATGCACAATAAAAGCAAGATAAATGAAGATAAATACATATTCTAATTTTCTTTCCTCGACTACACTGTGTAAATTAAAAGCGGCAACCTCTCCCCACAGTCACAGCAAAATTGGCCAAAAGCACTTATTCAAATCAGCTTTATTATCATTAATATATATAAAACATGATAAAAAAACTGAAACAAAACTAAAATACTTGCAAATGAAAGTAGAAATAGCCACAAATTAATTTTTGTTTTTAAAAACAGTCAATCATTAAACATGAAAATCGTAAAATGTAGTACTAGCAATAACATTAGACATCCCTGGAAAATGTGTTTTACTAATTAAAAATGATTTGAACTTTATTAAATCAACTTTGGGAGCCTCAAAATACTTAAAAAGGAAATAAATCTAAACATGTATTCTTACATTTACTAAATAAACCAGTGAACGATTGAATGCTTTGAATGATCACACTCACAGTGATAAAGGCTTGCGTGTCATTACTCTGTTCTTCTTTTACACTGAGGGATTTGATCTGAGTTTGGAGGTAGATGTTCCATGGATCACTGGAGAAGGCAAACTACAGGGAGGAAAATAAAAGTGACTCAGGGTTGACAGTTTAATGGCTCCTTGTTACAACAGCTCAGAAAACACAAGGTAAGGCTCGCGGACAGGACAGCAGATGGACAGTCTGTCTTATCTGGCACATAGTTCAAAGCCAGTCCCACTCAAACAGAGATACACAAATGATCCGGTCCATTCATCTGGAGCTTGGACCGAACTTACCTGTGAGGCCCCACAGGCTCTGCAGGGCTCTGTGTTCGGCTTTGGCATAGGCACTATGTTGCTGGCAGTCTTTCTGTATTTGGGGTAGGCATTGGCGGTGCAGTTGCAGGTCTGAGTCTTTTGGTTGGCACGTATGGTGGCGATGATCTTCACTCTCTCGCAGCCTGCGGTGGAGCAGTAGCTATGGCCGTCTCGTCTGAACCGAGCTCGTGCGTACAGCCACAACAAACTGGAGGTTAAACACAGGCTTACTGTCTCAGACTGATCAGGCTGTGCTGTAAACAATAATTTATCTGGATTTGACTATATAATTTAAAGGGATGTAGGACAACACAAGTAAAACCCAGAGGCATTGTGAGAAAATTAGCGAACAAAATTCTATACATCAAATTAAAGGTGATATGTAAGATAATTAATTTGTAGAGACAACTATAACTAAGCCATTCATGGGTCAATTCCAACAAAGTGTAAACAAAGTGTCTCTGTGTCACTATCAAAACATTGCTCTGATTGTTTGAGCATCAGGATGAGTCTGACAGAACAACATTGTCTCATTCAATGGCGTGATAACTAGAAATGTTTCAACAAATCAGCATATTAGAATGATTTATGAAGGATCATGTTACACTGAGCACCTTTTCCATCATCTAATGATTATTAATTAACGCTTAACTCTTTAGCAGATCTGAAAATGAATACTTTATATTATAACACTGTGATGTCTAAATTTCCTTGGACCATTCAAAACAACTGATTTTAGGCTATGTTTACACTAGTGCATTTTTGTTTTAAAACGCATAACTTTTGCTATGGTTACGCCTGTCGTTTACACTACTCCGGCGTTTTCGGCCCTCGAAAATGGAGACTTTTGAAAATCCCGATTTTGATCCCAATTTAGTTTGAAAACTTCAGTGTAAACGGACCAAAACTGAGACTTTTGAAAACGATGGCTTGGCTCTGCGTATCCTTAACAACCGTGTAAACAATAACATCATGCTCATAGTTGTACCCATAGATATGTATAGGTAGAGTCCCCATTCGACCGCTCAAAGCACGTATAAGTATCCTCCATCTCAATAATAAGGCATCTATCCATACATGCGTTTTCAGTTGTGTAGTGTGGACGGAGATCATTTCTGAAACGCAGTGAAAACGCCAGTGCATTTTTAAAACGAAAACGCACCAGTGTAAACAGGGCCTCAGTTTTTAGTGTTTTATGTTTTAGAAATTTAAAGCTGAAGTCCGTAAGTTTTGCCTCTTTGTCGCCATCTCTGTTTGAAAACCAGGAATTACAGTTACTTGCAGAATTATCTTGCTTGCGTGGGGTTGTGCTCCGGCACGGCTTTAGCGGATGAATCTAATGTTTTGAGTGCATCAGTCTCTCAGTCACCGCACCGGTGTGGATACTGTACTTACGAATCACAGATTCTAGCCTATATCTTGGAAATATGGCCCAAATAAGAATTTTCACCGTATATTGCCATCTGAACAAGTAAGTAACAAGTCTGCCATGTTTGTTCAGACCAACTGAGGAAAAAAGCATTACAATAAATCGCGCTACTAATGGTGTTTAAATCTAATGATCGGTTACGTCATATCACATCAAACTGTGCAAATTATTATTATTGTTATACTTTATTCTCAAATTATTAATGTTATCAGTATTTATTAACATCAGCATTGCATTACTTGAGTATAATGTGTATTATAGCGTGTAGATTTAAATTTCTATACAGTCAAATCTCTAATTGTCATGCCATTCGAATTTCATATTAAGAAATAATTTTAACCCAAAAAGCAAACTATGCTCCCTTAGAACTGGTTTTCTTTAAAATACAAGTCTTGTGTAATCCCAGGCTATCTGTAATCAGAAGCATTTAAACATAGAAAAACATTCTATTAATTCTATTAAAAGGGATATTAATACCTAATTATAATAATAATTAATAATAATATAAAAATAATTTATATTTAAAAATAATTAAAATTAAATAAAATGCATAGACCTAATTTGCTTCCTACAGCTTTTTGTGAAATCAACATGTTGATAAAGACTTGTTAACAACATTTCAAATACATTTTTTCCTACCCAACAGATTTGTCGAAAAAGTACTTCCTCTCCTGCTGTCGTTTCTCTAGGTCTGAAATGGACGATACAGGGCCATAGTCCTCTATGCCATCGAAGCTGTTGTTCTGCTTGTTGTATATATCTGAGGTGATCTGGAACACTGTTTCACTGGGGTAGCAGAAGCCGAGAAGAGCCCAATCACCCCTACAGGAGCAACACAGTCAATAATCAGATTGTCTCTGGCATGAGCAATTACAGAGGCTAAATTTAATGGTTATATAGTTTAGTAAATAATGTTCTGTTTCAGATATGTTGGATCACCTTGCTCCTTTTTACTTACTGGTCAAAATTAATCAGTGACAGGACTGTTTCTCTGGGTGCAGGTCCATTCCAGTGCACCGTGTAGCTCTTGCCCATCATCAGTACCGGCTGGTACTGCTGAGAAGGAGCTGTCTGGCTTCTGATGCCTCTGAGAACCATGGGTTTATCAGGGTATTCATCTCTACTGATAGACAGGCTCAGATTAGATGTGCCCTGCGTCTGTATATACACCTATGTAGGACATAAGTAACATTGCTTAAAAAGTAAAAACAGTTAAGAATATATATATATACAGTATGGTTCAATAGTTTGGGGTCAGTCATTTTTATTTAATTTTTTCAATAAAATGAATATTCTTATTCAGCAAGGAAGCATACATTGTAACAGAAATAAGAGTAAAGACTAAAAAACACAATCTATTTACAATACTAATCTATTCATCAAAAATGTATCAAGGTTTCCACAAAATTATGAAGCAAGTTTTCAACAGCAATATTAATAAATATTTCTTGAGCAGCAAATCAGCATATTAGGAATAATTCTGAAGGATCATGTGACACTAAAGACTGCAGTAGTGGCTGCAGAAATTTCAGGTTTGGTTATATACTACATTTAAAAAAATAAAAAAGGCGGCAGTTATTTTTCACAATAAAACTTTTTTACTATATTTTTCATTACATAAAAGCATTCATGTTGAGGCTTCCATCAAAAGCATAAAGAAATTTTACAGACCACAGCTTTTGAACAGTGGTGTACTTGCATATTAACATGACATGAAAATGCACAAGGAGAATGAGACTCCTTTTTCTTTACCTGAGAGTACTTGCCACTGCACACAACCCCATTCCAATGAGGAACATCCACACATTGTGGGTGGCGGATCAGGAAGTTGTCGGCCCTCGCCACATACGTATCCGTGTAACTGCTGATCGAACCATCCAAGTCATGGAAGATGGAATTTTTATCGCCGTCCAAATCATTCTGCTCAAACCACTCGCCTGGTCGGCCAAAAAATGCTCTTAGAGTAACCTGGATGATTAAAAGAGAATCACTGGTCATAAGAAATGCTCACAAAAACAACCGGACAGATGTAGAATTAATGTGGTACCATTTAGACACAAGTGAAGCAAATTCTGACCACATTTCAAGAGCTTTTTAACATGCTAAATACCAGCTGCCAGAACAGGGTCTTATTATTTAATTACTCAGCACCAGAGCAGATGGTGACCAATAAACAACGAAAAACCAGATGTGTCGTCTCTCTCACTGAGAAACAAGCAATAAGTACAAGCATCAGTACCACTTAAGATAAATAACCGTTTTTACAGACTAGACAGACTGGGTGGTGTTATTGGGAGATGTGGGTTTCTAAAGAAATGGTTTCTATGACCTTTCATGACGTTCAGGCTGCCCCAGGGGGTCAGTCCCTGTAATTAGTCCATAGTTGACTCTGACAAACCCTTGTCATAAAAAATCATACAGTAAAATTGTCACAAATTAGTTTCTGAAACACAATATATTATAAAAAATTAACACCAATGCTATTGTAGTACCAAGTTATTCATATTTTGAATTAGTTTTTACTTTTATATTTCCCATTTTAATTTTTATTTCAGTCAAAGTTGTAGGAATTGTGTTGTGCGTTTTTGTCATTTTAAAGGTTTTTATGTTTAATGTGTCAATAGTTCTTATTTTATTTCAGTTTTAGTTTGTTATGGCAAGTTTTTGATATTTGACTTTAATCGAGTAATATTTATTTAAATATTTATGGTTTTTGTTTGATTTAATGGTAATAAACCTTGGTTAACACACCAACTTGGGCAGTCCCAAAATAACATAACTAAAATAAAAATAATTTAATAAATAAACAGAGACTATAAGCACTGAAAATGTATAGAGTGAAAACTAAACTAAATGAAAAATGGTTGCAACAAGATAAATTAAATTATATATATAAAATTGAAATTCTAAAATAAAATTAGTGAAAAATAAATGTGACTGAAATAATGTACTCAAATAAAATTAAATAAACAAAAAATGTTACAGAAAATGTAGATTTAATTAGAAATAATGTATTCTGTAGTACTGAATATATTATCCCAGAAGCAGTTAAACAGAGTAACGTGTATGTTTGTGTGTTAGGTGGGTTAGCAGTCACTGTATAGTAGTGTGAGTGAGCATTTGAACAGTGTCCAGGTCCTGAATGTGTACGTGCACTCACACTAGGCTGGAAGGCGAGAGACGACAGGTTATTTCTGGGTGTCAGCTGCCAGATGTTTTTCAGGCTGAATCCCACAGCCGTGGTGAAGCGCTCTGTCGTGGGACTGAAGGCACGAAATGTGCTGTCGAAGATTCTCACTGGACCATCATTTATCTGAAAACCTCGGATAGGAAATGTCCTGACAAGAACAGAGCAAATTACACAAAGAGTTTATATTTCACTAAACCAAGTTTATTAATACTAATCTCCCTTTATTTCTTCTCTCACGTACTTGTTTCTTGGTAATGTTCTCATCTTTCCGTCTACTCCACCAATCCCCCAGTATTTATTTTGCCCTCCGTTAGTGCCACGATTTCTGCTCTCACCAACAAACAGAGACTGGGAAACCTCCTGACTGGAGCCCTCATCTTTAGGGTAGCTGCCATCACTGCAGTGAAAAAGAGGAGGAGGGGAGGAAAACACTGTTTCATTAACTGCATGCCGTGGGTGGTTGATGTAAAACACTAGTCCAGACAAATTCACACACTCACAGAGACACAGAGAGCAAAAACATCCCAGCATATACACATACACTCACATACAAACACTTATGGCTGCCAATTTTATATGTTCAATGCTGTTTATATGTGCGATTTATTAGATCATAATGCTATAACAAACAGAAAAATGACACGGTACCTTGCAAATGACAGTCCAACACCATTGTCTGCAAATCTATCAGGAAAACAAAACAGCAATCAGAAGATTGCTATATTCTATTTATGCAATGAGCTTCTCTTAAGTTTTGAGCTTTTTAACAGGTCTACAATTAAGAGGTTTTGACCCCTACCCTGAGTTTCGTATGATGATGTCACCTCCTCGGATCCAGGCTCCCAGATCGTTGTTTTTAAAGGAGATGAGCGTGTCGATGAGTGCGGCCACCCGTGGCCTGCTTGGATTAGAGTTCTCATGGGGCCTGAACCTGAGAAAGAAATGTCACCAATGAGAAATGTAATCTTTTCTTTCAAGAAAATGTAAGTGCTGCTTGCCCAAGAAACAGTGTTTAAGGAATAGTTCACCCAAAAATGAAGATTTTGTCATCATTTATTATTATCTATTATGGAAGTCAATGGGGACCAACAACTGTTTGGTTCTTCAAAATATCTTCTTTTATGTTTGGAACGCCATGAGGGTGAGTAAATGATGACACAACATTTTCATTTTTTGGGTGAACTATCCCTTTAATGCTAGAGTTGTGAGTGATTTTTGTATGGTTGTTATTTTGCTACTGTAATATGAAAAATATATTTAAATTCAAGAACTTATAGTATCAGTATTTATTATATATTATTTATATACTCATTTTAATTAATACTGATTTAAATTAAAGTTGGCCTTAAATTATATATATATAATATCGTATTGTGAACTATCCATCTATGTATTTATGTATGTATATATGTACAGATGTATATGGATCTTCCAGTGAAAACTACAGTCCACAGAAAAGATCTGTCACTACTTTGTTTCATCTGCGACTACAAATAAAGAACCACCACTGAAAACAATGGGAAATATTTTAAAAGATATAATAATTGAGATTATGCAAATAAATGATAATGTAAATAATATATATATATATTTTTAATTAAATTCAAGTAAAAAGTAAATAAAACATCCAGACACCCCTTTTAGGCAATTTGTAAATAGATCAAATGGAATGTTATGTAAAATGACTGTAATTTGAAATTCAAATTAGCTATAATGTTTTATTTTTATTTTTTACATCAGTAAATGTTATTTCATTATCCTTATTTAAATTTAATTTAATTTGTATATATTACTTTATTTTTATTTTATAACTTATTATTTTTAATGTTATTTTCTGTTTGATAAATGTAGGGGTGGGAAAGCATACTCTGTAATGTTATATATTTTGATATTCTGTAATGTTCATGGGGGTTTGTAATAAAATTTATTACAAAAAAATGTAGACACATTATGGAAATCAGAGATTCCTGGGAATTTGACAATTGGCACAATGCCAAAATGATGTTTTGCTCTCAACTATGACCTTTTTATTAGATTCACAAACAAATTTTACAGAAAAACATTTAACACAGAATACAGTCACAATATCTAAAATAAACAAGGGGGAAACACACACCTACTGCATATATATATATATATATATATATATATACACACACACACACACACACACACACACACTCTCTGACACTCTGTATATTTATAGTGTGGTGTGGCTTAAGAAGAGAACTCCGGATATACTGAATCCCCCTGACTAATGCAGAAACTCTATCTGGCAGATGTGTTTTCTTTATAAGCTGAATCAACTGACACTGGGCACAAAGAAACGCTCACCATGTTCACTCACCTAGCGCTGTTGTCCAGACAGAGGTATTCACGGGGGTCTGTTGCAGTGGCGCTGGTGCTCTTGACTTTTCTATCAATAAAGAGGCCAGCCTGACACAGGATGAAAGAAGCAATCACTCTTCACTTTGAAAAATTGTATGTTCAGTGTCTGGTATCATTCGAGTAATACAGTGCCAGTGAAAGCGTAGCCTGTAGTTTCTCTGCACCTGGACAGTCACCAGTCACAACACTAAGTACACAGCTTGAGGAGGCCAACATAAACAAGCGGGTAACAGAGAACTATTGTATAGGGTAATGTATGTGTGAGCACTGTGTCACTTTGAACAATGAGGCATTTCAGAGAAAGAACGAAGATGCCTTGTGTGTGTGTGCAATAAAATCCTGAACTTGTTATTGATTGCATGTCTTTCCTGAAGCCACATTTAATAAATCATTACAAATCCCAAATGATTTATGAACTGTACTTTTATGAGTCAAAGGGAGCTGGGTATTAAATGAAGATGGAGAAATAACATTAGCATTGATATTGTGTGATAAAGATCACGAAGATAATTTACAAAAAAGATTTATAAATCATAAAGTCTAATTATTCTGAAGCAGTGTTATTATTATTTGAAGGTTTGTTTTTCCCACCGTCTCGTGAATTTGGTTTTAGAGTCATAGATGAGGCATTTGATTACCTTAAAGTTGGAATGAACACGGTTATTAAAGAAGATGCCCAGAGGCGTGAGCTCAGCTTTCGTGTCTGGAATCAGTCCATGAGAATCGCCTGTAGAAGAATTGTGGAAAACGTACCAAATTCCTGAATCCTGAGAGGAAAAACAAACAAGGGGAAATTCATGTACCAGATCTTTTCATGAATATGGTATCTCCTCAACATTCTCTGAAGGTACAAGTGCCCTATTTTGTACAAGTGGAAAGTGTGGTGAATAATATGTATTCTTGAGTCCTGATTTCTATCACAGAAAGAAGATTGAGACTTTCTTAGCCTGGTCTGCTGAAAGCATGACTTCATGAGAAGTTTTCTTTTAATAAAAAGGGTGGAGGGTTCATCCGTTTATATTCAAAACCTCAAACAAACAAAACAAAGCATGACAATACCACCAGACCGCAGAGGTTTATATTGGCAAATACATTTTTAATAAAGGATTGGAATGAGGAGATGCTATCTGTGATTACATAACCGCCTTGATGTTCTCATCAATATGACAGAGCGGTGGGCATCATTACAAAGAGCACAAATTAAATCAGACAAAGTCACAGAATAATCAGTTCATGATAATATGCTGTGAAAATGTTGCAAACAACCATGAGAATGAGAGAATGAGAATTATTGGCCTGGTATGTTTATACATACGAGGAATTTGTTATAGTGACAGAATGAAAAACTGAAAAACATTTACTCACTGTTACAGATCATAGTGAAAATGATTCATATCAAGGATTGTGCATACCTGTGATCCAGCTGCTGAGTTACTGATCAAATGATTATTGGGGTGTGCGATCCAAAATGTAGATACTGCCCTAGAATACACAGGTCAGACAGGGCCATGTAAATGTTAAATTAAAGCATGTTTATATGTATGTACATAACACATCACAATCAATACTACTCATATTGTACCATGCAGTATTTTAGTGTATTTAGTCTTTGGTTAGCCTGGATTGCAGGTGGTTAGTGAAGAAGACACAGTTTTTTTTATTCTGAAATACAGCATCTGCAAACATAAACTTAAGTAAAACTTTGTAAAAATATGAATAAATATATTTGTTAAATAATTAAATACTTAGAAACTGAAACCAAACTAAAATAAATTGGCACTAACATTCTAAAACTACAATCAAAATGAATTTAATAAAAATTAGAAAATGATTTGGGTAAAAACTAAAATAAAGCCAATAATAGATCCAGTAAAAACATCTTAAAAACAAACAAGAGAACCTGAATAAAAAAAGGCTGTAATAACGTGGTCACAAAAGTGCAACTGTTTACTAACCTGACCACAGCATTATCTCACTGTTTGATCAGATCTACAACTCATATTAAACATATTCCATCATTTACTTCATCCTGATCATCTACAACAGCTCTATACACAAACAGCACCTCCTCAGCTATCCTCTGCCGGGACGCTGGATGTTTTATTGCCCGGATAAGAGAAAAAGACTATCACTGAGTCTCAGGAAATGAGAGCTCTGTTCTTTCTCCTGTTATTTGACCAAACAATACAGCGGGTCACACTGTCAAGGTCAGTTACCCAGAGCAAAACAAGCATCAGGAGACTTTCAGATAACAGAATGCCCAATTTCAAGCTGAGAGGCTTCAAGCAGCGTGAATGCCTCAGATTGCCTCAGTTTAAGTTACAGGTAAATCCAGCAATATTAAATAAATATGTGAGAGTTTATGGTATCTTACTTGCACTCGTTAGCAGGAGATGGTACATATCCTTTGTGTACCCTGTCTGTCATTTCTGTGCACATGCTGTCGTTGCGATCAGTAGGGAGAATGGTCCCTGGCCTGGTCAACAAGCCAAGGTTATGGAAAAATATGTTCCTTTGTTCAATCCCATCCTCCAGGAAAAAACAGTGTCCCAGCGTAACATAGCCAACCGTGTCCCTAACCTATAACAAAAGGAAGATATCATGATGAAACAAAATGAGAAGATCAATGTAAAGAAAGGCATTATCTTGGGATGAATCTGGAGACAGCCCTTAGTTTTAGTAGTCATGCCAAAGCAGTATCTAAATCAGCATACTATCATCTCAAAAACATTGCAAGAATGAGATGTTTTTTTCCAGTCAAGATTTGGAGAAACTTGTTCATGCCTTTATCACCAGCAGGGTGGATTATTGTAATGGTCTCCTCACCGGCCTTCCAAAGAAGACCATTAGACAGCTGCAGCTCATCCAGAACGCTGCTGCCAGGATTCTGACTAGAACCAGAAAATCTGAGCATATCACACCAGTCCTCAGGTCCTTACACTGGCTTCCAGTTACAATTAGGATTCATTTTAAAGTATTTTACTCGTTTATAAATCACTCAATGGCCTAGGACCTAAATACATTGCAGATATGCTCACTGAATATAAACCTAACAGACCACTCAGATCATTAGAATCGAGTCAGTTAGAAATACCAAGGGTTCACACAAAACAAGCGGAGTCCGCTTTTAGCTATTTTGCCGCCCGCAGTTGGAATCAGTTTCCAGAAGAGATCAGATGTGCTAAAACATTAGCCAAGTTTAAATCCAGACTCAGAACTCATCTGTTTAGCTGTACATTTGTTGAATGAGCGCTGTGCTACGTCCAAACTGATTACACTATGTATAATCATTTTCTATTCTTAACTGTTTTAAAATCATTTAAAATCAATTTTTATATAGTTTTTATTGTTGTGATATATATATATATATATATATTATTACTTGTTTTTTTAGATGTCTATTTCACTTTCTTTTATGTGAAGCACTTTGAATTAACACTGTGTATGAAATGTGCTATATAAATAAACTTGCTTTGCCATGCCTAATTTTTAGGACACTTATATTTCTCTCACCAGCAGGCCGTTAGTTGCATGTATGCCAACGCATCGGGAGAAGGAGTGATGGATGGAGAGGGAGTTTATATATGTTGGGTCACTGTAACCCCCGCGCTGGTCCACATCTCCACACCTATGAAAGTTCACAGGGTATCTGCTCTTCTCCCGCTGCTGACCCATGTGTTTCAGCTCCACCTGAGACAAGTGGAGCGACGAGAAGTTCCCCAAAATCTGAACAAGATCACAAACCCAACAAAGAAATAATGGTCAACAAATAATATCTATATATTGTTTAATTATACAAACCTGTTAAAATATTAATAATAATCATAAATATAACATATAATCAAATATAATGAAACAAATGTATATAAAATATATATTTTTAAACTATTTTCTCCACTAACACACTCTATATTAACACAGTGCTGGACTTGCCAGAAACAGTAAGACTGCTGCATAATATATGGTTGGTCATTTACATAATGTAAACACTAACCCGTCAACTAGTCTACTAGTGAAAAACGAGTAAGTCTTATAAGCGCTACTTGTGTTGTGGTTTTTCATTCTGCTGCCAAACTAACACACAAATTTAAGATTACGCTTTCAGTTCCTTCCATTAAAAAAAAAGAGCTGTACTCAATTATCTGGTGCAAACCCCAATACATAACAGCCTGTGATTTCTCCACATGACAACACCAGATAGCTTAGTGTTAAATTAACACACAACCACACACATACACAGAGGTTTAAACAGACCTTGATGTGTCCCCCGAAAGTGTCGTAGCTGAAGTACTGGCACCAATTCTTTCCGTAGCAAGAGTTTTCCATTTCTCCATGAATGAGGATATTCCTTGAGAGGAGAGCCACCTCTGCACGCATGTCCACACCGTCCAGTATCTCTCCCACATGGGTGAACTGAGGCTTTCCTGAGGAATTCCATAAAGCTCAATGACTAATGATAGACTTTCAAAATATGAGATTTACCTTAAATAATGAAACCAACACCAATAAAACAAAATACATATATAATTTAATTAGACAAATTAAGAAGACAAATTAGGAGAAACTGGAAAAAAGAATGTATAAACTTAAAGAAAAAAGTAAAAAAAAAAAAATGGATCCAGGAAGGAAAGAAACCTGTCCACACATTCAGACTGCCCTTTACGCACACACAGTATCCTTCCGGAGGGAAAAGGCCTGGCAAAAGCTTTGCCAACAGGATACAATGCACACGGTGACATTTAAACTACATCCTTTTTATAAAGGCCATATTTTGTTATTATAAATTGCTGCATAGACAGCAATGCAACTAATACGTTCACGGCCCAGAAAGTTACAATCGTCCATGTGACATTAGTGATTCAACCATAATGTTATGAAGCTCAGTGTTTCCTGTGCCCTTATATTTTCTTTTCTCTTTAACGTCAGATCACAACAGAAGTCATTTAAAGTTACATTTCCTATAGAACAGGTCTATACCTTGTTCTTTTGTTAAACAAACTAAATAGCCTTATGTTATTTATCAAGGCATGTTATTTCTGTCTCTACGTTACATGGTCACGCTCTTTATCGTGCACAGTGGATTTCCGCCCCAATGCGCACACACACACACACACACACACGCCTTGTCCAAATACCCACATTTACTTTGCACTTTGCATATGACGTATTTCCTGTGTTTGGCCAATGTGTTCAAGTGTGTGTCGAACTTTTCATTACCTGATGGGACACACTTATAGTGTTGTAAAAATGCAAGTGTTTACATAGCTTTATTTTAATTTTAATTTTAAATACTTTGCATTTTAAAATCAACTTCTAAGTGTCTGTTCAGTAGTCCCTATAACATGACATAATTTTAATGTGTGGTGCTTCTAATTAAATGATAAAAAGCTGTTGCAAATGTTGTACAAAATCAATTTCACCACTACTCATCTTTGCACTAATAAAACATAAAAACACTATTTATTTTACCAAATTATTTGTAATATCAAATTATTATATTAATATTTAACTTTATGCACATGCACATGTGTGTGCAATCCTCTGCATGTAAACAACGCATTTTTTTCTTTGTGCACAAAAAGTATTCTTGTAGCTTCTTGTCATTTTTTTACATAATTTTAATTTTGGGGTAAACTAACCCTTTAAGTGTCCAAATTCCTATACTCAAAGTCCAGCTAGAACAGGCACAGGAAAGCAATTACTGAAAATGTTTTTAACAGGGTGGAGCACATGATGGTGGAATTATACAGCCTCTTCTGGCCTCTGGTCAGAAATGACAGTTTGTTTATGTGATTCTGTTTACAGTCCTCACCCTTTTCCTGTCTCAAACTCAATGACACTGTCATTACTTGAACTCGGCTGTGTACAAATACACAGCAAGATTCAGGACAGATACACTGCATCACCACAAGAAACCAAAGGAAATGCAGGCTGTTTACCTCACCTTGAATTCGAACTTGTTTCCTGTTACAGTGGGGACACGGGAGCAGGGTGAATTCCTCTGCCTGATGCATGGAGTAATCAGTGCTTGCCACCACAATCCGATCGCCCGGTTTCCAGCTGCTAACATCATCCATCAGGTTCAGAACCACTTTATCCACTGTATCCACCTGGAAGCCCGTTGTAGGGTAACCTTTATGGTAGAACAAAAACCATTGTAGGTTTTAAAAGGGTTTTCTTTTAATACATTATTCTTCGATATTGTAGATCTTACTTTAATGCTGTCAAAGACGTACCATTTTTCCACTCGCTGTACGCAGTAACAGTGAAACCAACACCATCCACAGTGACAAACTCACGGCGAGCCAGCGCCTTGCCACCCGTGTCATGGTTCTCGTGTTCTCGCATGTCTTCCATGCAAGAACCATTTCCTCCACCAATTACTGAGACCAAGGCCCATGCCTGCCTAAAATAGAGATGGTGGATGGAGAGAAAGAGCTATAAAAAAAAGCCAGTAATAGACAAACACATGCAAGAGAAAATGTGATGCAGATTTGGAGGGATGGTGTATGTTTAGCATATAAACTGCATGGCTAAAATCAATCACTTCAATTGCTACGACATTTAAATTCCAAATTAGGATAAATGGCTTCTCCATTAAGACTTGTTAATGCACTTTCAAGTGGAAGTGATGATCAGTTATTGCACACAATTTAATGGAAGAGAAGCCAAAACTCTTGGGTGAAAAAGCCAAACACTGTCAAGGATGAATGATAATGACTAATTGAATCCTTCCTTCCTATTATTTTTCTAGTCAGCCCATTAGTACAGTGAAGAGCAGTTGTGTCACTCAACCGAAGGCAGTATTTTTCTTTTTTGAAGATTTTTCATTTTTGGGAGAACTATCCTTACATTTCAGTCTGTTCCTCTCATAAAGCTGTTGTGTTACTTAAAAAGACTCTGAATATGCATTAATATCATATGCATTTGGACCACTTTAATTATGCTTTTTGTCATTTTTGGTGCTCAAAAACCCCTGGTCACATTCACTTCGATTTGAGCAGTGTGAACACTCTACACAGCATGTCTTTTTGTGGTCTCCTGAAGTCATGTGGATTTGACATGAGAGTGATGTAAACTATCCCTTTAAAAATGAAAACAAGAAGGATAATAAGTGTCTTGATTTTTTATTAACCTAATTAATTCATAAAAGATTCCCACTGAATGTATCCCTATATATCTCCCTGTATGGAATAATTCAGATTTGGAAAGTATGGAACTAAAATGAGTGGGTAAAAATTAACAAAAAATAAAACTATTATGGCTCAACAGGCTCTGGAGCTACTGGTGTCAGCTTCTGTAGTAGCTTTAATACTTCCACTATGATGAAACTACAGTTTCTTCTTCACAGCAACTAGGTCAGAAATGCTATTTGTTATACTGACGCATATGAGCTCTAAAGGCCAAGCCTCACACACGAATCCCTCCAGAGGTTTGGAAAATAGTGTCTCATTGAACTTTCTCCCATTAAAAAGTGTGGTTCACTGCAGTTTACAACAAGTGAATAAAATCTTTGTGGATAAACAGAGTGACTAACTACCCACATTTGAGACCAATAAGGCCAACTTAGCTGCTGTGTGGTGCGAGGTCTGTGATGGCCAGAAACTACACTTATATTATTGTTTTATCTTTCATGTTTCCATCTTTTAGCAGCCAAAAAGGCAAAATTACCTCATATCTCAGAATAACTATTATGTTTGACTAACACAGGAATCTTCCCTGTCTTTTTCCATCTCGTTTCTGGCAAATCCCTACCCTCAAAGGGGAGAGGAATGTCTAATATCATTAAAGAAGAATTGTCACAATATTTCCTGTGCTTTACCACCTTGAACATTTGAAACAATAGTACTTCCATACTCTTTGTGTGGCACTAAACTTAAAAGTCTTTGATTAATAATAATGGAAAGTTTTTCCAAAGTAAAAAAAAAACAGGCAGCTATTCTTTTCATGATGTTAAAACCTGCATGAAATTTGTGGAAATAAACCACTTACCACAATAGCACAACAAACTCTTTCTTCAACACAGACACAGACACACCAGGGATGTTATCAGTGACTTTAAAGGCACAAAGGCCCTTTGTTTTGTTATTTAACTCTTTTGATGCTCCAAAATATGATGATCACCTTACAAAAGGTGCAAAATCACAAATATTTCTTAATCCTTTTTTGCAAAATCAAATCTAAAATCTACTTTAATGTAAAAAAACGGCACTTTATAAAAGATACTAAAATGCCATTATAAAGACCACATCTTGTTAAATTAAGAAGATGCAAAATTAAGTCATGGGCTTGTTTCTACCATAACCAAAATAAATGATTGAAATAACTATTAAATAATGTTAATCACAAAATTATTTACTTAGTATTAAATTAACAGTTTATCCACTGTTATAATACATTTAGAACTTTATCTTGTATAAAATTAGAATTTTTGTTTTACACTTTTTTTCACTGACATTTTCCTCTGACCCTCTTGCAACCTCTGGAGGTCCACTTGCCCCTCACTTAACACATGCTTTGTATCCAAACATACACCTCTTTCCACAGGGACAATCCTATCTGAGCAATCTGAGGTTAAGTGCTCTCTTAACAACACAAACAAACTTTACAATAAGCAACTTTCTTTCATTCCGTCAACTCTTAGCAATTTACCTCCTAGTTAGTCTGAGATTGGCAGAGCCCATGTATTCGATTTATCACTATCCAATAACAGGCTTATCAATTAAGCTATATCAAAAATATGTGCACTCCAATGCACCCCCTCAGGAGAACCTATGGGGAGCAGGGGGTTAGACTTGGACAGGCTGGTTTATGTTGCGCAAGTTTTCAGTTAGATGGTGCCAGATTGTTCTGTTTTGCAAAAGGGAGCTGCCAAGTTTGCATCTTTTCATCAGACATGTGGTGAGTTTGACTGGTAATGGGTGGAAAGAAAGGGTAAAGGAAAGGGTTTCTGTATGTGCAATGTGTCAAACCGAAATCTCCAAATGAGTACATTAACATCGTTTTGTCACACCTACTACTAACCAAATCCTGTCCCACCAGATTCACTGAAAACCAAATAACTGCAATGTCACAAAGTCAGTAGTCAGCGGACAGATAATATTTCCTCATATGATACACTTTTTCTTTGCCTTGGAGTTGTAGTTATGTAACAAAGCACAGAAAACTGAGCTTTCATTTCCTAAGACCTTTGACCAAATTTATGTCTAGAGGCACAGTCTGTAGCTTGAACATTAAAATAACCATGCATATTTTCCACATTTATTGAAGTAGTAAGAGGTCATATTACGCAGAAGTGCCATTGCAGTAGACTGTAAAAGGCTTTATGTCTGGAAGAATTTATATTTGACTCTAACGCTTTACAAAATCTTTTCAGTTGCATGGTAGTACTCTACATCCCTCACTGAAAATCTATTCTTTTCTATCTGCAATGTAACTACAAGAGACTCAACACCTGGTTCTTCTGGCTTGGAGCACTTTAAAATCCTTGCATTGAGATATAGACAGATACACATGTCAGCACTTTTCAAACAAATCCTGGAAATATGCCTATTTAACCTTTCACTTGTTTCCTTCAAAATACTGCTATGTGAAACACTGGGTGGCTTCTTTAGATATATTTCTGTGAAACAATCAACTAGATAAGTTAAGCCCAAGAGTGCTAAGGAGGACTATTAGCAACTAACAGTTGGTTTATATGTGACTGCTCATACACATACTGGTCAACATGCCAACTGAATAAAATAAGAACTTTTATATTTTCTTTAAATGTATTGTTAACATTAATGTGCTAGATGTACAGCGGCCCCAAAGTGTTAAGACTGTTTTGGACACCTTAGTCACACTTTAAAATGTCTGAACGCAACTGCATTAGACAACATTAAATTAAATCCAAAAATAACACTGAATAAACCAAGTGGCCTAATTTTCTCAGAACTAACTTGAAATTAGTTTTTTTTAGCTATTTTTGGTCTCAAGACCAGAAAGTGTCCAAATACTGGGTCATAATGTTGAACAGTATTGTTTTATAATCTGAAGTCTAGCATGCCACATTGTTTGATATTTATTTATATAATGCAAAGACAATCCTGTGTCTTTAAGCGTGTTGCAACCATCCAAACGGATTGCATGACTGCATGAATGAGAATAGTAATGTCTGCACAATGCAAGCTGCCTTTGGGATTCAATAGCTGGGTGAGTCTGAATTAGGATATGGTTTATGGAACACGAGGACACTTTCTGTTCCTAATCACATCACACCAACTTCAAAACTGTTCTCGGCATTATCAAAGCAAAAACATATCAGATTGGAAAAAGCTTCTTTCCTGCTTCCACCCTCCTGAGATTCAATGACGTTTGAAGTACATTTATGGGGAATCTCTCACAGAGTTTATGGCATCCCTACATCCATATCTGGTTAAAACAAAAGAAAAAAAGCTGGTCTAAGCTGGTTTCTCAACCAAAACAGATGAAAAGTACCCAAAAGCTCTCTAACACCAGCCAAGAGACAAGGCTGACCAAACTGGGAGACTAGCAAACCAGCTTTGGCTGATTAAAAGTAGGGAAGCTTTATTCACCTGTATTTGAGATTATTGACATGGTTGCTGCCTAGAAGGTTCTGGATGGTTATTTTGGTCTCCTCCTGCAGGCTCTTAACTGCAGAATCTCCAGTTGCCAGTGCAACAATGCGTCCTGCAGGCAGAGACTTTAGCAGCTGACTCAGCCTCGTACTGTCGTTACGAGAATCGTGCGTGTCGAAACGCTCGTTACACACCACCTCCGCCGTGTCCTGATCAACCACCCGCAGGTTAATTCCACGGCTGAAGTTCTTCTGGAAGCCATGGTCGCCGGTAGCCAAACCTGAAGCGGGTACAGTGCGAGTGAGGAAGGTCCAGGACAGTCTCTCTGACCCGTGGAGTTCGAGAGTTCCTCCGGCATTCACACCCAAAAACTTGCGGCCCATCCCGGGAACCTCAGTCACGGTGGTTTCATCCGATCGGCCGACCAAGGTGATGGTAGCCAGGGAGCGATAGCGGCATTTTGGAGCCCCGATATGGAGAGCACCGCCATCTTCTATCAAAATGTGGCGTGTTCGTAGTGTAATGTTTTTGGAGCCTTCTTTATCATCGGCAAAGACAACTGAACCTATAATAAAATGAATGACATCAGCACAAAGATGAGACTTAAACCCCAAATAAAAAAAACTTTTCCTAGTGAAAAATAAATATACTAGAATGTATTTGAATTACATTTATTTAATGCCAAGTATACTACAAATACATATTTATGTACTTAATAAAAATACACTGCATTTGTATCTAAACTGGTATACTTAAAGTCTGCTAAATTGGAACAACTAATTTTGTACTTTTGTAACACAATTAAAGTGGTGCTGAAATCCAACTTAAGATATGCTGAAGTATATTTGATTGTGCTAAAGTGGAGCTATATTGCAAGTACACTTCATGTACACTTTACATTTCTTGCAAGGCTGATATTATTCAAAGATCATACAATCCTCATCAAAAGTGACATTAAAACACATTTTAGGTTTAATATTAAGAAATGTGCATTGTGCACAAGTAGTACCCCAAATAAAGTTTAATTATAATTTTTATATCAATAAGTCTTGAGCGATATGTCAGTAAATATTAGGGGTGTAACGATTCATCGATATATCGATACGATGTATGACAATACGATCGTTGCCACGCGTAAAATATCGATATCTGTAGTATAAAAATGCACCTTTATTTTGGCACTGTCCACATTTTAACATAATGTCCATCTATGTATTACAGCCAACGCGTGCATTCTCATTCAATCTCACGTATCAGGACTCGATATAAGGACTGCCCGAAGGTACAAGGCGAGCATAAAAGACACTGAAGCGCACACATCTGAACACATATGAAGCGCATGCACACAGACAGCCGCGTCAAATCTACGCGAAAACTGCATTGAGCTCTCCTCCACTTTTTTGTGCATGGATGAATAAATACAGACAAAACTACATCAAAATGCATGTTTTGGCTAATATCCTTGTAAACAGTCAGTTAAACATAGCATATGTCTTAATGTAAACAGTGGAGAAAAGGCATGTATATCAGTATATTAAATCTGTGCTTTCATTCTTAAAGTGAAAGAAAACTAATAATAAATATAATGCTGTCAAAGAAAAATACAAGTGCTCACTGCTCCTGACTAAATAACCTTTGTAACATCAAAACTTATTCATTTATAGGTATTTAATTTATACAGTGAAGATCATGCAGTTATTTTACATTTGATTATTACATTTCTTTAGCGTACCTGAAAATGTATTTTAGACTGAGCTGAAAAACCTGAAAAGCACTGTTTATTGAACTTGTGTTTTTCTTCTATTGTATTTATTTTCTGTTATTGCTTGTAATTTTGTTATCTGTAGAAAAGATTTTTAGCACTGAGCCCATAGTAGCATTTTTAGATTTATGTTCATGTTATATATTTTGGTTGCATTTATAAGTTAATAAAAATGTAGATGGTTGTTTAAAATAGTTATATAATATCATAATATTGATATATCGATCGATATACTCCTGTATCGAATCGAATCGTATCGTCTAATTTTTTGAGGTATCGGCAAATATCGTATCGCTGGGTATGAGAATCGATATCGAATCGAGATGAACCATCCGATTTTCACCCCTAGTAAATATGTTAATAGGTTTGAACTATACATAGTATGAAATAAATGTAATGTATTAATATATTCCTTTTTTACTAGCGTTATACAGAAATTAAAAAAATTAACAAGCCAAAGTGTTTTGCAAAGGTATTTTTTACACATTGCACAAATGATCTTACCTCCAGCCTGGATAGTGATAGAGTACAGGGTGGCAGATGAATCTAGACGATAATGCTCACCACTGCGTACCACCACCACCTTTTTGAGATCCTGGCCAGGTTTCCAGGAGCGCAGCACAGGGTTGTGATGAGGGCAGTTCTCTACAAAAAGATGTAGGAGGATATTTCAGAGTCTGAATATAAGATGATTGAGTACAGGCTTGATATTGACAACAAGGATCAACAATAAGGTTTTCTTTTCTATTACGCCACTCCAGTAGTTCAACTTTTTACTTTTCCCACCCAAAAAGAATGATCAACATTTGTATTAATGTATTTTGATATTTGCTTTACTAGATTTAACTAAACTTTGCTAATATTTCACTAAAAATAAAGTTTTCTTTAATTTTTTACAAACATTTTCCTTTATAAATTATCATTTTATAAATTCATTTTGCAGGAAAACTATGACTTACAATGCAAATGACTGACTGATTTTTTTGAAGGAGTGTGTGATACTGAAGATTAAATTTAAATATTTAAATTGTAATAATATTTCACAATATACTGTTTTTTACAGTATTTCTGATTGGGAAAAAAATGCAGCCTTGATGAGCATACAAGACTTAAAGTGCCCCTATTATGGATTTTTGAAAATAACCTTTCATTCAGTGTGTAACACAACTCTAAGTGAATGAAAATATCCTGCAAAGTTTTCAATCTGAAAATGCACCGTGTATAAAGTTATTGTCTCTCAAAAGAAAAACTCGACTCTTAGAGTCTTTTAAACGAGTCGTTTTTAAAATGAATCCCAAGCCGTTTCATGTTAAGTCATAACCCATAATTTGGGCACTTAAAAAAAAAAAACACTGACCCTAAACTTTAAATAAAAGTGTATTTCTCACACGTTCAGTGATTGGGTCTTACCATCCAACACATCTTTAGAGGTAAGACTGAGGACGACTATGAGAATCAGTAGGAAAACACAGAAGAAGACTCCAACACAAATATAAGTGTTCTTCCTCTGCTGGTTTTTGGCATGTTCCCTTCTGCTCTCATCTTCTGACAGATTAAAAGCCAAAGGTCGTACAGGGGGCGGGACCGGGACCGGGGGCTTCAGTGGGGGCGGTGGAGGAGACTTGACTGGGGGTGGAGATCGAACTGGAACAATCCTGCCTGGAACATATCCTGACGACCGCTGAGCATTTCCATTGACAGGAGCCACAAAAATGGGGTGACTGCTGGGGCCATCATTCACCTGCATGGTATAACTGTCTGCCACGTCCTATGGGGGGAGAAAACCATGAAAGATAAACATCATTCAAATGATTGCCGTCTGTATTTAATGTTTTTGAAAGGTGCGAGGCTGCATTTATTTAATCAAAAATACAATACACTGTAATATTATGAAATATTATTATTATTTCAAATAACAGCTTTCTATTTTAATTTATTTTAAGATGTAATTTATTCTTCCATTATTTCAGTCTTCACTGTCACATTATCCTTCAGAAAGCATTGTAATATGCTAGAATCCTTTGATGAATAGGAAGTTCAAAAATAGAGAATTTATTGGAATTAATTTATTACTTCTGATTGATTTAATGCATCCTTGCTGAATAAAAGTATTGTTTTTGAAAATATATTTTATACTACAAAACTAAACTACACCACCACACCACCTTGACAGGCATTAAGAATCAAGCTCAGAGTGTTGTGGGCCAACCAAACCGGCATAAAACGGTAAGACTTAATTTCGATTGAGTCTCATAGTGGCATGACAACGTACTTTGAAGTGCAAGCTTTCTGTGGGTTTTCACGTTTTCTAGTTATTTACAAAACACATGGCACCAATTACAAGAAAAAAAGTGCTCAGAGTCGTTCAACCCGTGGCCACTTCATGCCACATAACAACAGGCACGGGTCCTGTAAAGAAACTCTCCCTATAAATATTTGCTTAACAATAACCACTTCAGCCAAATTCCTTAATTAACATTCAAAGAGACTTAACAGTTCCAAACAGAGAGTCTAAACAATTTGGCTTCAATTGTACCAAACAGTTACTAATGCTTTTATAAACTTAAGCTTAAACTTAAGGACAAAGATCAAACACAAAACTTTTCTAATCTTTTAAACATTAAGGAAGAATAGAGCAGCCACTCTGACCCGAACATCTGTTGAACCGTAGCTCATTTATTATTATTATTATACTAATATTAAACTAATTTCATCATTGCTTTGATCAACACAAAGATTGCTCGATCACCAGCTCCTGATATGGCCATCTGAAGCTCCTCAGCCATAAACGCAGGGGCACAGCAATCACTATGGAGAGGACATTCACCGCCCCCCCTTCTTTTGGGATATAATCAATACCCGTGCTTTAATGTGTCCCATCCCCCACTTTTCAAACTGTTTTCTCCCCTGAACAAATGAAATCACATTTTAAAGGGGGATGAGCAATGAATCTCCCTAGTCTGAGGGGGTGGACAACGGCAGGCTATGCACAGAAACGTACAGGCCTTATCTGTGGCAGAGAGCTTGTGTAGTCTACTGGTGAAAATATAAATAATTATAAAATAATTAAAACATGTTCAGATTTGTACTGATGATTAGATGATTATTTGGGGAAAGTTTTCATGGATACAAAAACTTAAATACCAAAATAAATTATCTTTCTTTTGATGACCTACAAAGCAAATACAGAAACAGAAGATGTAGACGCATGCAAAAACTTGTTAAAACCAGACTAAGATGGTCTCCCAACATGGCCAAGCTAGTCTTCAGCTGGTTTAGATGGCCAGCCAGTTGTTCTCTCAGTCTGACCAGCTGACAAGTGTTTAAAGCCAGGTCTGAGGTTGGGAGACTGGCAAACAAGCATGGCTGGTTTACTGTATGTATTTATATATATATATATATATATATATATATATATATATATATATATATATATATATATATATATAATATAAGAACACGAAATATTTTTTGAACGAGCATATTTAAATATAAATGCATTTGGAATTTAAGCTTTGCTCAGAAAAAACGATATATTCTGTCCGCACTGTTTAAATAGAGACATGTTGGCACCGAAACATCACCCCCTCTAAAGTTTACACAATGACACAAAGTTTCATCAACTTCAGATGCATGCGTAACTTCATTCTTCCTTTCAGTCATTACTCGGATCTCCCAAAAGATGCCGTAAACACACAATATTGCACGACTGAAAATCCGTTGAAAGACCTCCCTAGAGCAGAGGTCTAAACTGGGGGTCCTTACAAGGAGACAGAGGTGGTCTCTCTTACCTTACGATCTCGTTTCACTGTCACTTGCTTGGCTCGTCCGCTATATTCTCTATCAACCGTGGAGCGCCGCACGCAACTCAGGGGCTAATTGACAGGGAGACCGCACTAAATGTGTTTTAATCTTCTTTTACATTGTGTTTTCTTTCCTGGGCTGAAGTCAGCCAGCCCCGTCCCAGGCGCGGCTCGCGGAGGAAGTGAAATAAGAGGCGTGTCCTGAGGCTGAGGGAGAGTCTAGAAAAAAACCGCGTGGAAGAGCGATTTGCATGAAAAGGACTCTCTGGTGGGCGGGGCTTACCGGCTTTTGAAACTCTGTGGAGCTATGGTCGCATATATACGCACTATACAGTACACTCAGCTGCTGAAGAAGCACAATAGCATAGGGGGTCTTGTGTCATGAGAAAAGTCTTACTTTTATCTAGTGATGTCTAATTCGTGAACGAATCGTTCTTGTGAGTCGGATCTTTTAAATGAACCGAGTGACAAACTGGACGGGAACTGACTCGGTCTGGATGCACAATGAAACCGAGAAGTGAGCAGAGAACGGAAGATTGATGGAGGTCATGTAGTATTTAGCTAGTACTAGTAATATTTACTGGAACAGTTGGTATTAATAAATAACATTTTATTAAATAATGCTAAAAATAGCATGCTGATAAATGTAAAATAATTGTAATACTGTCAATATAAATACACATTATGACTATTTCTCCTCTCCACCTTTAGCCTTTGTGCTGTGGCTGCCGTCGCATCATCCAAGTGGATGCTGCACACTGGTGGTGGTTGAGGAAGAGACCTACCCCAAAATAAATGCCTCATTAATTAATTATAATTTGAATCTGGCTTGAAATCTATAAACCCATAATAAATAGCAATATATGCTGCTTTTGAGCAAGTAAGTACTGTGCCATGCTAAGAGTTTAGAGACCACATTATTACGTTATCACGTTCTGACGTAAGGAATCACGGAATCGTTCAGTTGTTTAAAAAAAGAAGTGTTCAAAAGAATCGATTCGGGAAACTGAATCAGTCTTCCCTTGACTCTTTTCTCAACGTAGGCAAGAATTGACCAATCACAGTCGTTTGCGATAACTGAATAATTAAACAATTTGTATCAGTTAGTACAGCTTGATGCGGCAGATTTTCAAGTCTTTGAATTTAAATCATTGAAATATTTCACTTATTTACTGTACAAATGTCTCCGATACAATTTAACTCGTCCTGAGATTTTGAAAACTTCTGAGTGAGCATCAGATCCTCTGTTGTGCACATGACACGTATGCTGGGAAGGGAATAAAAACCATCTTACATTGTTAGGTTCTGTACTGGTCCATGAATTAACATTTATAGCGAGAAGGAAAGGGGTTTAACTACATGTTGACAATATGAAGTAATTCTCACCATAACCACATAACCATTAAACAACATTTAACTATTTGGTGACATATTACTGTATAAGAAACAGCCATGTTTAATAATTAAAACAAAACATTATGTAATGTTAGATCAATAATATTTTATACGTATCTATATTATCTTGTCCTGTTTTCGGTTCTCATCCTTTGAACCCATTTAAGTGACTTGTTGCCCCCCTAAAAAGAATGGGTCACATGTGTTTATAACTTCCACGTTCAAGGCCCCGGGCTTCAAAGGGCACTGAACACAGGAGGTGCAGATGACCTCTGGGCTGTTAAAATGCTCTTGAAAAGTGAATACATATGAGAGGTAAGGGTCATTGTTAAAAGCATTTCACTTTAGCTGTTGAGTTAATGAAATGCATGCCTCTCAGAAAGAAGGGACAAAATAGCTCTAATTCTGTTTGAGATTTAGTAAGAGAAAGAGCTTTATAAAGACAATGCATCTTCACTTAAGATCTGACTATACCCTGATAATCCTAATGGAAACATGGATGGTTAGGACTGTCGTCTTTCTTAAAGAAAGGGTTGCAGATTTATCACCACAAGAGGTCACTTTAAAATACTACAGCTATCAGCAACATGATGCAGAACAGCACACATTAAGTCAATATTACCACAACTGGATTTATTTATTTTAGCTCTTTAGTCTCTGAAATACATGTTTACTTCCAATTTTGCATTATATCTACATACAGTAAAGCATTTTTTTTTACAAAAACAGAAAAACAGCATGTCTGGAAAAACTGAAGCACTTTAGTTTGTGCTTCAGTCTGACCAGTTACAACCTATTCTGTGCCATACATAATATTATAATAAATCAATTTATATTGGTAATAACATTATCTTCAGTTTCATAGTACAGTCATTCAGGAAATAAAAAAACACCATCCAAACAAAGGTAATTTACAAAGTGGAACCAGGTGACCATCCTCTTTTACATTTGAGAAGTACTAAGATCTACTTTAGAGCATCGTTCAGTTTCTATGTACAGACATTAAATAGCATCTTTCCAAACTCTTATCACCGTGTCCAGTGCTTCTCTAAAGAGAAACGAAATGTCACTGCCTAAATTCAGCAGCAATGTCCAAAGTAACAGCCTTATCATGGCGCAAACAACAACAACTAAAGTTGTGTGCTTTTCATCTGAGACACAAGATGGTTTAAATTACATTTGAATAAAAGTCAAAGCAATGACTCCAAACAGAATCAAGAGTTATGTTCAGTGTGTGTAACCAAGAGGTCTGATGGATTTTTCCATAAAATAATAAAAGTAGATAATTGGATTGTTACTAATATCACTAATGCTGTTTGAGCAGGTGTGTGTTTATTTTGGGCTAATATAGGCCAAAAACATGTCTCATAATTTGACAAGTCTATTTATTTGTTTATTTGAAAGTCAAAACATATTACGGTCACGTTGTCCAGCACTGTTTTAAAGGTCTAGGACAGAGAATACACTTAAGATCAAAACACAGACAAGTGCGAGTACATGGAGTAAAACAAAAACATACTGAAATTTCATATAGCTTATACACATTGCATGTATGTTTTAGAAACATGTACATACAAAGTAATGTTTCAGAGTTTAATATATTATTTGGCATCTCCTGTATGGCAATTCATTATTTGTGTCAAAATGTTGCATTTGTACAGTACTCCATTGTGTACATGATTGCATGCATACAGCAAAACAAAAACTGCATTTATGGAATGAGCTTGATTCTTTAGTACACAGTATCAAGACAGAGTCGGGTCACCGAAACATCCGACTCCTCCGCTCGCACCGGCAGAAGTACAGTTACACAAACACACCCCTAAGAAAGGCAGTAAAGGCACATCTCTTATTATCTGTGGAGAAGTGCAACTTAAAAAAAAAAAAAAAAACAACCTGGTGAGAAAACCGTTGTTAAGGTCAGTCGTCTGCTGGGCACCATGGGCATGTTCATCAAGTAATGCGAGTCCTGATCTTGAGGTCCATCTATGCGTTTACAAGTTCATGAGCCACAAACTGTTTCAAGCGCTCCAGGTACTGTCCATACAGCTCTACATCATTGTGTCCCGCACCCTCCACCCACAGCGGCTCCATGGGGCGCTGGCAGCGCTCGTACAGGGCCAGTCCATGGGAAAAATCAATCACCTCGTCCTCCGTACCATGAATCACCAGCACCGGAGAAGTGACTTTAGAGATTTTATCAATGCTGAGGGGAAGAAAAGATACAAAAACACATGATTAGAGTGTTCTTTCGTACAGCGTTGTTTAAAACATTATGTGATTTGTAAAGTAACTTCTAAACGAGACAGAGTAACAAAAAACATTCTGAGGTATGAAAGTGCTTTTTTTGAATGTCAAGTATTTTTCTTTGCCTGAATCACTTTTCTTCATTGAGGACAACATTTAAAAAAAACATTTAAAAAAAAGATTTAATGCACATTCTTTGTCTTTATAAAACATTTCATAAGATTTTTACCTTAAGTATCTATCTGAAATGTATTTTTGACTTACCGGCTGGCCAATAATATGCATTAGAAAAATTATTTCAATTATTTTACAAATTGCACATATCTGCTTTTAATAATGCACTGTAGATTTACAGCGGTCAGCAAAAAATTATAATAAAACACACTGCCATCAAGCATGCTTACCAAGGCTTATTATTTTACTGTAAATACAATTCAATATTCTTTCTATTTTCTAAATCTATTTTCTAATACATTTTAAAATGTAATAATGGCACAATAGAATTTTCTATTTATTATTAAAATATAAATGTCTTTGTTGCATTTGATTTGATCAATCTAATGTACATTGTTGAATAAAATTATTTATTTTATGGTAGTGCATGTATAAAATAAACACTGAACTACTTGTTGGAAAATATTTGTCACTAGAGGGCACACAATAACAACAGCAGCTATGGGGCAGACAACAGATGAACCAACCAATCAGGCGCCTTCTACACAACATGGCTGCTCAAAGCAACAAACAGTATGTGTCTAATTGGTATGAGATACTACACAAATTAGGGGAAAATGTGACTGTGGTAAACATGAGGAAAAATGAAAAGCAGGCAATTCTAAAGTAAATAAAAAGAGAGAGAAAGAGACTCACTTGGGGAATGCGTCGAAGCAGTACGTCTTCTTGGTGTCAGGAAAAGCCACCCGCATGCCTGAGGTCAGAGGAGAGTGGAGGATGACAGCAGCGCTCTCGTACCGAGAGGCCAGATCCACCGAAGGGACTGTACCGATGCTCTGGCCATAAATGATCACGTTCTCTGGCCTGATCCCGTACCTAGAACACCACATTCGAATGATGAGTTCATACACACCTGCTGCAATCAGAACACTATTATCATAAATCAAAGGTGCAGGTGGTTTAACATACTTTCAGAACCAGACAAACTGAGAAGTGGCCTTGGTTTTTGGTGGCTAACGTGAATGACTGAATCTTTTGAAACGCTGTTCATTTACATTACGTAACCTTAATTGACATGCCTAGCTTAAGTGTTATTGCTTTTACAAAAAGGCATAGGCGTGAGCCAAAGTTTAAGAGCTGATACTAAACTGGAGAGTCATTAATCAAACCTTTCCTGACTGCGAGTTGAGCTGCTCGCAGTCAACAGTCTCGATTTCATTACATTTTATCAAGTGATTGCTTAAAGGGGAAGTTCAATTTAAATAAAAATGAAAAAAATAAAACTATTATTCATTTTTAGACAGAAAAATTAAATAATGGGGGAAATTCTAGTTGATTTTCTGTATAAAATTATTTTCACTTGGTGCCTAATAATAGTTTTTTTTATATTTCGAAAAATATATATATACATTTTTACATGAACAAAATGTAAATAAATTAATATAAATAAATGTAATTTTTTTATACAATATGCATTCAGAGTATGGTGAGCAGTTACTCAAGAATATTGAACTTAAAAGGTGCAATAGAAGATTTAGGAAAATGCTAACTTTAGCCTGATCGCACTGAAAGCGAACGTCCCACCGCCGTCCAAAGCCACGCCCCCTGAACACACATACGCTCAAAGAGAATACCAGAGACAACTTTAAATTACTACAATAGGCTACATCAACGGTTTCCAATAACAGTCTTCGCACCCTCCCCGCTTTGCACATTTCATATGTATATCTTATCCCATCACGTCCGATGGTTGTTCTTTTTTTTATAACCGATACCAATTATTTCAATGTTTATGTACCCGATAACCAATATGCAGAACCGATATTTATTTACTGTTATAAAGTAAATAAATAACTGAGTGAAGTCCATTCTTCGCTTTGGTTAACTCGCTTAACAACAAACAACAGTTGAAAATTAACATTCTTTTATGTAAAATTGAATCTTCAAATTACAACAATAAAAACATTTTATTCATAAAAAGCATCATCAGCAACACTGATATTAACAGTAAACAAAATAATGTCTAATGTTTTCAAATGGAGAAAATAAAGGACAGAAGTCATATCAACTTCATTTTAAACTACAGTTTTAAGTTTATAAGCTGTTTAATAGACTAAAGAGTGAATAATAATTCACTGAATAATATTCTCTGGAATATTGAAATAAGCTATAACAAACAAAACATCGTATTTTATTGCATTTCTTAACTGGCATGTTTTATCAGAATTATTCAAATGTTTTTGTCATTCTAGATTATGAAAACTGCTGACAGAGCGGTTTATCTATTTACACAGAACTATACTCAAACTGCGATCGCTTGTGGAGAAAATAAAGAATTAATTTCGATAGAGATGTATTTATTTAGATGTTTAATGGCAAAATAATGGTTCTATAGTAAATGTTAATATAATTTAACGTGTTTCAAACAAGTCAATCTTGTATAAAGTTACATGCGGTGGTTGTGCTGGAGATTCTCCTGAGCATCAACCGCGGAGTGAACAGTGCCCACTGCTCCCGGTGTGTGTGTACTTGGATGGGTCAAACGCAGAGAACACATTTCACTGCTGGTTATAAAAATATATTTTTTTTTTTCTTTTTACAAAACCGATATACGATTATGGTAAAATGCTTAAATATCAGGAAAAATATCGGTAAACCGATATAATCGGTCGATCTCTACTTGACACTGCTCTAGTAAGTTTCATCTGTGTGTGAAGATGCTGCGCAGTGCAAATCCATGAATGAATGTTCCCAAGTGAAATAAACTTTAACGTATTTTCCCTGTTCAGGGAGTAGGGAGCAATGAACACTATGTAGGGAGCATGTCAATCGGAACACAGTTCATGCACGTAGCTCTCTTCTAACGAGGTTCTAATCTGATTCAGGTGTGTTAACTAAGCAAAAACATGCTAAATATGCAGAACGGTGGGGCACGAGGACTGGAATTGGGAACCGCTGGGCTACATCATGTGTCAATGTTAATGTTTGCCTGCCGTTGTCGCTTTGTCTGCACAGCGTACGTGAATGCGCTGATGACGTATCCTGTCTGCGCGAACAGGGTGCTCCGAGGTATGCAAATACATATGTTAACAGGGAGGTAGGAAAGCCAATTAAAACGCTCTGACCGAGCGTTTTGATTGGACGAAAATATCTTGGTCCTACATCTTCCACAGAATATATAAATACATTTAGACCACTTAACTTCATGGTTGCTATAAGGATGTGAAGAGACTTTAAACCAGAATAACAAAAACAATTTCTAAAGACAATCACCTATTGCACCTTTAATGTCAGAAGTACAGTTCACTGCATAACAGTAATGATGACTTGATTACGGTCTGTATTAAAAAAACAATAAGCACAGCTGCTTTCAAGGAATCCAGTAAGGTGCAAGAAACCAAGTTTCTCAGTGTAATTTCTCTTGTACAGTGATGCTAGCAGGAACATTTGTACTTAAATCAGCAAATGTCAATGTGACTTTCTAGCAGAATGCTGGTTATCCTAGGGGGCGCTGTGTACACATTCTATGCCTTAAATCACATGATCACTTATTCAGCTGACAACACTGCCACAAACAGGGATGTAAACAGAAATTACTCTAAAAGTAGGACATGTACTGATAATCCTATAGCAATACATTATACAAAGATGAAATGACTTCTACTGCACATTATGCAATTACACAGCGCTGTAATACCTTAAGAATGTTGCTTTCAGTTCTCTAGCTAACACACTTGACTGCTCTCTTGGTGGCAAACAGAAGGTCACAGAACAGGCTTGAAATTTAAACTGAAAATTGGAACGGTGTGACCAAAACCAATATTTACATCGGAGCACAAGCGGACCTCACATGTAACAAATTACAGTTCATCCACATACAGCCATTGAGACCAATACAGTCATCAATTTTGTCCTCGGGGATGGAAAAAATAAAAATCACATGATTCTACATTACTCCATGAGGTCATGTGAGAGAAGGTGCAATGTGTTCTGGAGAACAGCAGAACGGCTGTTCAAGGATAGGAGAAAAAAGTAGAAAAAAGCCTTTTGAAGCCATAAAAATAATTTTAATGAGAAAAATACCAAAATTCAACCTGCTCTGGAATTCTGCAAACAGGTTAGACATGAGCTTTGGGAGAGTGTTAGAACATCAGTGAACAATGCCTTAGGATGCATTTACAGCTGGCAGGTTTGGTTGGATTAAAATTAACTCTGGTGCGATTGCTCGGTTAGTAGGGGTGCGAATCGGCACTGGTTGCATGATTCAATTAGGTTACAATTATCAGTTTCAAGTATCGAAGTTTACAGATAATCATAGTTATGGGTTTTCTTTTTTCCTCAGCATTATTGCCATTTGATTATTACTGATGAGATCATAGACAGTGACAGATTTAATAGACTGCATTCACACTAATGCACAGATCTATTTCCACATATCAGATGTTTTGTCCTGTTCTGAAAACATAACAGACTACATCAATTTCATATCAAAAGTAATGCAAGTGCATTTAACCGCAGCCGTGATTGAGCTTCAGGACAAACAAACACACAAAAACAAAGCGCACGTGATAGTCTCTCAGTACATCTAATATGTACTGCATTCCAAACGCCAGAAATGAAAGCATATCTAAAATAAAAGACTAAAATAACAGCGAGTGGAAGCACAAGCAATGCGCACATGTCTCAGTGCATATTCTGTGCAATTAAGCCCGCTGCGATTGTCTCTAGCGCACACACACACATGCCATAGACGGAAAAAGCCAAGCTCAGATTTTAAAATAGAGAGTGCATTTTTAATACCCGCATGACAAGCGCATATGCAAATGACGTCATAGGCTATAATCGATTATGGTCCATTAATGAATCGATGCAGAATCGTTCACGTCCGCATCACGATTCATTTTGAAACCCCTATCGGTAAGTGTGGTTCATTTGAATAAACGTTAACACTGCCATCCGAACCTTGGTTGGACAGAATGTTCAAGCATACCTGGTTCCCATCGCAGTATACATTCAGTTAAGGTGAATTTAGCCTGTCTAGGCAAGTTGGCAAATTTTATCTTAGTACTGGGCGGTTCGAAGCGCCTTTGTGTTCACTCAGTCTCGAATCACGCTCACGAAAAGCACTTAAGAAACAGTGTCTCTTCCACGGCTCGGTACACTTTCAACTCATTTGTTTTTTTGTGTCTCGGGCAAGAGAATTTATGACATTCACGTTACATGATTTGATTTTTCTTTTTTTTTTTATGTGGAGCAAGCACTTCGCATTAAAAGAAAGAAATATTCATGGTTTCATAACCGCTGGCCAAATTAAAAAACGAAACAAAATTTAAATCATCTTTGAGATCAAGGGGCCCCTGGTGTTTTCGCTGCTGTGTTCGCGCGTGTAGGAGAACGGCTCTGCTAAAACAGGTTGGTCTGACCGTAGCTTTGTGATATTTTCCTATAAAACATAAATAAAAAAAAAACAGCAGAAAACTTTTCTGTAGACAGCCAGTTCCCCTTTACATTCATATAAACCCCCAATTCAGTACTTAGAATTTTCTTCCTATATTTTGCACATGGTGAACAGTGAGCTTAATCTGCCTGTTACAGTATTTTTTTTCTTCTTTGCTTTCTCTCGCTTCTGTTAATGGCCACTTACACTTGGATTTATTTGCCCAATTAAAGAATGAGTTGTGCGTTATTAAAAGTTTTTCAACCATTAGTCAGAAGTGTATGCAGTTAACAGGGATCTCCTCTAAATTAACAACACCATGTACAATGCTTAGGCACTTGTATGCCATAATTTATTTTTTATTAAATTAATTCCGTTTACATAAAACTGGTTCCCTGTTTGAACCAGGTTAACTTTGCCTATCGCTTGTGTTTTTCATCTTTCGATTTGGTGTTTAAAATGTTTACATGAATGCTAAGTTAAGCATAACTAAATGTATAATTTTCCTTTTTGGTCCGGTACATTTACTACAAGTGTACACACACCTTTTAATTTGGATTGTTCCTCACACAACCCTATTGTATGACTTCAGAAGATAATTTTATAATAGTGTTGTTTTTTCCACTTTCTTTTCAGGGCTTGTCAGGCATGGTAATAACAAACCGTAGAGTCAGTGATGACCGAATTTTAAAATACCCAACTTTTCATTTAAAGTACATCTTCAGGGTTAAAAAGAGTCATGTGCTTTCAGAGCCAGCAGAAATCTGATGGTCTGTGGAATGACTTTTTATTCAGTCAGTGTTAGAAAGGGTTGGTAGGGCCTCAAAGACCTAACGAATAGTTTCTCCCATCACAACTTATTTTCATTTAAAGCTGCCATTTAACTATGTAGGCTATAAAAGATAAGAAAATCAAAATTAACATTTTAAACAACCTTCATGAACATGTACCAGATCACCTTTAACACGTTAATAAAGCAGCTGGCTGACAGCAACTCTAAAGTGATACAAAACCTGTAGTGTGACACCATCGGGAAGTTATTTTTCACTTGCTGTATAGACAATGTTGCAATGACTGCAATCGGGTCTGTCCTTCCAGGGCTCCATGGGAATCAGTTGCTAGGCAACCAATCAATATTTGACTTTGAGAACTGGCTGCTGGCACTTCCCCCCTCACCTCTCAGAGGGAGCAGTGCTCCGTGAAAGACTGACAGCAAATTCTCTCAGGCTTCTTGAATGAGCTGCTCTCAGCTCTCAGCCCAAAAATACTCACAAGCACAATGGTCATTATGTCACTACAGGAGGAAGGGGGGGACAGGGGTCTTATTCAGTACAGCTGCTACTGCTGGCTTCCGTGGCCTTTCCTTTATGACATCAAAGTCATTGTTTTTGGAGGAGGAAGACAAAAGCCATTTCCTTTGCTTCTTCCTTCAATCGGAATGGTCTCAGACTTTTGGATGTGGAAGATAATTCACGTTAGGGCTATAGCTATCGAATATCTTAGTAATCGAGTATTCGACCGAAAATTCCATCGATTAATCGGATAAGAACTACTTTTTTTAAAGAGCAATCTTAAATATACAAGAGAAAATAAGACAAGTCTCTTAAAATGAACAAGTAATTTGTTTCCTTTTTAGAAAATTGATTTATTTGCCATATTACATTAAAAATACAAATAAGGTAAGGTACAAATAAGGCAAACTTAGGACAACCTAAAACTAAGACATAAGACAAAATAATAATTTTCGGCTGCCGAAAATTCAGTGCATCCCAGTAAATGGACAAACGATTCTTCGAGGAACATAATTTGCCTCGATGATTTTTGTATTCGAGTTACTCGAGTAACTCGAGGAATCATTTCAGCCCTAATACACGTCACCCTCGTTTTGCTGTTTTGAAGACAAAACCAGATGGTTCTGTTTGGTAGAAGTTTACATACACTAGGCTACCAAGTCTGGTTGCAAATAGAATACCTATATGGAAATGCACACAAACTAGCTTACTGCAATGGCTAGCTGTGATAACAGATGGTCGCATCCGGACCAACTCCTTGGATATGAACCTGGCCCAAGTCAAGTCATTCAGGCGGCGCCAAATCATTGCACTGGAGTTTCCAGTGCCATCCGCTTTTCTTGTAAATGCTTAACAGATCTGTGCATGTGTGTGTGTGCGTCAGCCAGCCCCACCTGATGTTTTAACACTGACTCACCTGGCTGAGCAGACAGAAAGGTGTGGCTGTGCAACATTAACATATTCCAGTACATCCTGATCTTGATAAGTGTGGTTTGGCATGGCATTTTCCCTGTAGCAGGGACTGCACTCCGTCCTTCGGATGAGACGTTAAACCGAGATCCTGACTCTCGTCATTAAAAATCCCAGGATGTCTTTCAAAAAATAAAAAAAAAAAAAAGAGTAGGGGTGTAACCCCGGCATCCTGGCCAAATTTCCCCATTGGCTTCGGACCATCAAGGCCTCTTAATCATCCCCATACATAATCTCCTCTCCACCAATAAGCTGGTGTGTGGTGGGCGTTCTGGCACAATATGGCTGGTGGATGCTGCACATTGGTGGTGGTTGAGGAGATTCTAAAACCAACTACCAACTTGAGCCAACCTTGTTTGTTGGGATGGAAAATTTCCAAGGCAAATGTATTCAACAGACATCTAAAAAGGCAGGTGCTCTTTATGTGTGCTCTTATAGTGATGTTTAATCCACCAAAACCTGAAGAGCTGATGAAAACCCAAAGCCCACACACAAATCAAACAGAAATGTGTGCCTGTAAAAATGCTATACTGCAGCAAAAGCTCAAGCTTTCATGTTCACCGCATTCATTTTACTTTGTTTTTTAAAATAAATAATCTCACTGCTTAGTATCGATTAAGAGGTTTGGAGACAAATTAAAATGCCAATTATCCTCCAGAAATGGTGGGTAAAGCATACAATGGTGAACGGTCAAGCTTTTTCTTGAAAAGGACAAAAAAATGTGTTTATGAGTAAAGAAAAATAATCCCAGCAGCAGACACAGAAGATTTGGACGGGCCGGCCTACTTACTCCTACTCTCTCAAAACACGCTGAACACCTTACACAAACATATACAAAAGCACACAAATGATTAGAAGTAAAAACAGTAAAAGTTCAATTCTTCAGTGTGGCAGTCAGAGTGGTTTATCTACGTTAATCTGAATCATGTGCTTGAGTGGGATGATGCAGCTTGTTATGGCAATGCGTGGGAACATTAAAAGTGACCAGAAGAACAGCGTGGGACTGCTTCTTGAGGTACAACTCAAGCCTCTGGGATATGACTTGTCAAACAGCGTGGACTGTGTTCAAGAGCGTGGACTGTGCTTTCGGACACCACATGCATGCATGCACGCACACGTATACGGGTACAGCAGCAGCACAGGCACGTGGCTGATTCACAAATGTACCCAAAACAATGTTTTGTAAAACATGTACCCTTTGTGCTTGTGGTTATAAGCACAAAGCTTTTTGGTATGTTTTTCTCTCTCTTGCATGAACAAGGATGCTGCAACATCTTGCTACATTGAAGTACACTCGATTAAAAGAACTAAGTTCTCATGATTAGCAACCACAAAAGACGCACATACATAAAAAGACAGATAAGAATTTGGGGCACATGACAAAGTGAATGGCCTTGAGATAGGCTCTCTATGTCCACAGTGTCAAATACCCAGCTGCCACTGAAAAAAAAAAAACACATTTCAGTCCGAGTATGTGCTTTTGTTAACTATGAGGAAATTAAACTTTCCTTTGCTGCACACTTCAAAAATCTAATCACAACCGCAGTCTGAATCAAAACATGACTCCTGACTTTCTGAGAGGCACAGTTTTCATCGTAAGCATTTAGAAGTTGCACAGGACATTTGGATGGGGGATGGGGTCTAAGAGGTAGAGGCGAAATTAAATATGTCCCCCAAGCCCTTGGGATTCCCAAGGACACAACAGATACCAGAGACCATACAAAATGTACCACTGAAAACATTTGAGGCCTGGCCCAAAAACCAAAAGAAACACTGACTAGACCAGAAGAAGACTAATCTATTTCACAGATCCGTAGGAAAATGAATAGGTATTATATGGGATGTGGAAACCTACACATTTTCAAATCCGACTAGTTGGTGTTTTGCCATATATTTCAGATAGTTTAAGGTTCACTTGACACGTGTCAAAGTGTGATTTACATCAAATATTTGACTGCGCTTAAAAAGATGCAGACCCGAGTAAGGAAAAGAAAGCAGGATCTCGAGAAGAGTTTTTAAAAGTCAACCTTCATTGAAAAGTCGTAGCCGTTGAAAAAGCAGCGAGACATGGCACAGTTCTCAAAGATCTCCATGAAGTAGTATACAGTGGAATTTATGTGTTCTGTGAGAATCAACCCCTAAAGGAGTACATTCTTGAGTTCAAACACAGCTAGACAGAATGCAACAGAACAGAATGTGAGTGTCAACGGATGTTTTTTTTAAAGCTGAACTATATTTAACTTAAAAGGTTAGTTCACCCAAAATGAAAATTTCTCACCTTCGAAGCATCCTTGGTGTATGTGACTTTCTTTGTTTAGACTAATCCAATCAGAGTTATATAAAAAATTGTCCTGGCTCCTCAAAGCCTTTCCATGGGACTAAACGGGTGTTTGCTGGATCCAGTACTGAAGACATGAAATAACGTGCGGGCATCTGTAATAAACGTGCCTCACACGGCTCTGGGGGGTGAATAAAGGTTGAAAGATAAATATCCATAACTTCTCTCACTATATTTATCTTTCAAAAGCACATGGACTGATAACGCTTGGAATAGCCAGGACAATATTTTATGTAACTCTGATTGTATTCATCTGAAAGAAGAAAGTCACATAATGGAAAGGAATGTTACCATAAAGAGTTAAAAATATAAAAACTATAAGAACTAAATATATATTTTTCATAAAGTTCTTAATTATTTAGCAAGGATGCTTTAAAATTATGACCGTAAAAGAACATTATGCAACAAAATAAATTCTTTTTCAAATAATTGGTGTTCTTTTGAACTTTCTATTCATCCTGAAAAAAGTATCATGGTTTCCATAAAAACCAGCAAAAGTGTTTTAACATCGATAAGAAATGTTTCTTGAGCACTAACTAAGCATATTAGAATTTCTGAAGGATCATATGATACTGAAGACGTGAGTAACAGAAAATTCAGCAGGAAAAATACATTTTGAAATATATTAAAATAGAATACAGTTATTTGAATTGTAATAATATTTACAAATATTTAAACAAAAATCTAAATACTGAACAGAGTCACTCTTAGGAAGTGTGGTCAGAGGCCAATGTTACTTTAAACGTAAAGTAAGTGACAAAATACAAAAAGCAAACCTGATGAACTCTACCGATGACAACAATAGAAAAACAGTCCCTCGGAATAGCCAAAATAAACGTTGCTTTCAGAAACTACTCACCTTGCTCGTAGTGCGTGCCATGCAGCGTCCACATCAGCATACAAATTCTTCTCCGAAGGCTTCCCTGAGCTTGCCCCATAACCCGAGTAGTCATAGGAGAACACGTTACAGTTGATGCGGGAGCCTAGGCCGATGTAGAAGCTACTCATCTGACCCAAGTCTACAGCGTTTCCGTGGGAAAACAACAAGGTGTAGCGAGCGTTTGGAGAACAGCGTACAAACATACAAGCGATTCGGTTCCCTCTAGATGTCCGGGTCATGAAGCACTCAATGGCGTCCTTCTCCCGGGCAGAGTACTGCCAATCCGCACGCTCGGAAAGGTGGAGGGTCCAGTGGCTGCTGCTCTCGTCGCTCATCAGGGTGTAGGTGGGCTCCGGTGGAAGGAAGGCCACCTTGGAAGCTATTCTGCTCGGGCACGGCGGCCAGCAGAAAAGGCAACATAGCTCCCTCAAAGACAGGTTATTCATCCTTCACTTGAGAAGAACACAGCAGATTGGAAAATGAGTGCAGTGGAAACAATGCAACCAATACAATACAAACCAAAAGTGTCTTAAAGGGACAGTTCAAAAATTTAAATTCTGTCATTTACTAACCCTCATGTCATATCAAACCTGTATGACTTCAAACATAAAACGTGTGCCACAGAACTATGAATATCATGCAGATAAATTTTCATTTATGGGTGAACAACAAAGTTTAAGCATCAAGAGCGTAAATCTGCATAGTCAGAGGAGATAGGAGAAAGAACTTAAACTTAACTAAACTACATATCACTTTTATCATTTTAAGCACACACACACCATATATGTAAACAATATTTACCCCAAGAAGGCTATAATAGTTAATGGGCATTATGTGACACCTTTAAAGATGGGTAAACAGAAACACACAGACCTATTATTTATTCTGCACTGAACTAGACTGTAATATCTAGTGGTCCAATACAATTCTTAATTAGGTCCTTGAATTGTTTTGCCCTTTATTTTCAAATACCAATTTTAAATGAGCACTTTGTTAGGATAAAATTACAAAATACAATTAAAATCTGGGGTGAAACTAAACCGATTCCATTTACAAAAATGTTCAATATTGTGCAAGCAAGTTTCTATGTTGGTGTTAATTTGATGTCATTAACAATGACTCTCATACTTCACCCTTTATAGCTTTGACGCATGTGCTATCATTAATCAGATCACTTTATCTCTGAGTCATGGCAGCTGAAATCACCCTCATTTTTTTGGTTTCTGGGAAGAAAATTTGGCTAGATAATATTGGCTATATCCAGTGTTTTGCAAATCTGGAAACGTATCAGTAATCCACATAGCTGCTTCCAAATACCCCCAAAATGGTCTTGAAAATGCTTCAAGTTAATACAAACTCCAAGAAGGTGACATACCAAAAGAACCATTTAACTTTGTTTTTTTAACTAGCAGAGTATGTGAATATGACCCAGATCTGACCCATAATAATCAAATCCCCACCCTCAGTTTTAATAAGCAGGAAACCATCTTGTTGTTTGGGTGTTTTGGAATCTAAAAAGCATCCTCGCAATATTACATATCACATACGACATCATAAAATGATTGGCTGAGGTAAAAAAATATATATATTAAAAGATCAGAATGGGGGGTCACAAATAATTGGTATATATATATTTTAACTCTCCCTAAAGTATTAAACAAACACTTGGCCCACATAAATACATAAAAGTTAAAATAAATATTAGAGACTTGTTTAGGTATCAGAGAACGACACAGACCTCAATTGAATATAAACTGTTTGCTAACTGAAATAAGCTTAGTTGACATTAATTGACGTTATATTATCTAAGGAGTGTAACAGCTTAATTGAAACAGCTGAAGCGAGCTATTTGATATTAGTATGGTCAGCTAATTAAACCCTTACTCTAACGGTACCTGTAGATGCTGGAGACGTTGGTGAAGGCAGAAATGCGTTGATCTGGTGAAGTCACTGTATTAGAGGAGTCAAATATGAGATTCCCTTTAACCGATCACTCAGTCCACTTAACGTTAGCCAGATCAAGAGTCCCTCAAAAGCTGTCTCTGGTCCATCCGATCTTGTCAACATGTGGTCAGTGTTTCATGATCCAACGAGAACAAAGACTGGCGGTGTCAATATAAGCGTGACGTTATTAAATGGACCTGAAATTCTAATCTAATCCGTCCAGAACGGATGATCTCATCTCACACAACGCGTGCCCACAGCTGGCTTTCTTCTGATTTTCTTCTTGCGGAATGCCGGATATCAACGTCAACGATGAACGCTCTAACGACCAATCAGATTAAAGGATAGATATGCTCGACCAATCATAGGCGTCCTCGCTACACACTGACGATATCGAAAACACAATAACATCATGATTAATGATTTTACCGTCGTTGATGTATAAATCAGGATAATTATAATTTTGCTGAGCTACCAGGAATTAAATGTTAGAGCTAAATGTTTAACGTTAGCTGTGTTTTCTAAAGTTGGAAATCTTTCGTTTGACGTTGAAAAGCATTAGCCAATTGCTATTTACTTCCGCTATTTTCGCATTGCGACAATAGCCACTTCAGCGTGTGAAGCAAGCCACGCGGTTTCTTATTTAGGTGTTTTAAACGGTCACTGTGTATATATTACGTATATTTTAGCGTTAAAATGAGTTCTCAAAAAGGAAATGTTTCCCGATTTCGAGGACAAAAACACCAGAATGTAACTGCCTTCAAAAATGACAAATACGGTGCAAGCGCACAAGTTAAGGTAAGCGCCTGCTAAAATAAGCAGTGTAGAATCAGACTTACATCAGTTTCGTTGTCTATGAGTTTATATAGCCTTTGAGCTGTTTATGATATTGTTGCGTGTGTGCATTTGTACGTATTTACCCCTTATGTTGCTACCAGAAAGCCAAATCAATGGTTCATGATGGTCTGTGCCAGCACTGCAAAGATGTGCTTGAGTGGAAAGTCAAGTACAACAAATACAAGGCCCTTACACAGCCACGAAAATGGTGAGATGAGGGGGATTTACTGCATAGCAACAGATGAAAGGCAAAGGAACTCCTCCACAATGAACCCATTTCTTACATTCTGTTTCTGTGCCTTTTCTAGTGTAAAGTGTCTTCAGAAAACAGTGAAGGATGCCTATCATATCATATGCAAGCCATGTGCACTAAAGCTGGAACTTTGTGCTAAATGTGGGAAGAAGGAAGAGATAGTCGTTCCGTAAGTAGATTCAGGCCTCTACCGACTGAACATGTCTGTACAGATATGTGCACATGAGAAATAATGCACTACTTTAATATAAATGTATATTTACATAATGAGAGAATCATGAAAACATGCCCTGAATTACAGTCAACCCTAATTTTATTCAGACACCTTCAACATTTCTTACATTGTCTTACATTCTTACAGTGTAAACTCGCTATAGTTTAGAAAATGGTAATAAAATGACAAAAACTGTCAGAACAAATTCATCTTGATAATGTCAGATAACTTGGATAGAAAGGTATGTAATGAATCGGGTTGAATAGCTGTCAGCTGTTAAATTTAAGTACACAATTAGATAATACCAATTTAGATCAACCAGTTACCAACCAGTGCTTAAATTTGTTCAGTATGTGGTGTAAAAAGGTCACATTAGCAACTAAGGAAAAAAACACGTAAGCAAAACCTGGTCAGGTCAAAATGTCTGAATAATTTTTGGTCCCAAATTTGTATACATTTTACTGGTAGTCCACTGTATGAATATTTTTGGGGTATAATATGTTAGTTTATTTTATTTTGCTATCCTCACTAACACAAAGGAACAATAGTGTTCTGCACCCACTAGTAAAAAAATATTAACAATTATATCTGGTGTCTGAATAATTTTTGGTTTGACTGTATTTAAATGCTATACAGCATCAATTTAATTGTGTTATTATAGATGCTCAATTATTAATAAGTTATTTTTATTATCAACTATTTATGATGCTTAATATTTTTGTGAATGCCATGACTTTTTTAGGATTCTTTCAGGATGAATAGAATGTTTAGTAAAAGGCGTTTATTTGAAATCTACATCTTTAGTAACATTGGAACAGTGTTTTATAGTAGTAGTGGTAGTATATCAGTGCAGCACATGTGCCATCTTGTGGACATACACAGTAATGCTCAATTTAATTGTGGCCTCAAGATATTCTATATTTTAAGCTGCTTTCGCTGCTCTGTTATTCTATTAGCTGTGCATTATTAAGGATACTTCTTTAATAAGATTAATTCAACGTATCACTGTCATATTTACAGTATGTGTATATACTGTATACAGTAAGTATACTGTATATTACTCAGTCCATGACTGAGGTGAGACCCTTGAGCAAGGCACCGAACCCCAAACTGCTCCCCGGGTGCCGCAGCATTGGCTGCCCACTGCTCCAAGTGTGTGTGCTCTTGGATGGGTTAAATGCAGAGAACACATTTAACTGCTTGTTATACTCTGTATAATTGTGTATGTGACAAATAAAATCAATGTATGTTGAGGTGTATTACTATTGACTGACCACAAAATGAAGTTCTTGTAATTCACAGTTGTTTTATATTATTTATGTATCTGTCTGCTTTTTGTTTTTAGGCTTGACAAGAAGGAAGAAGAAGAGTTAGAGGACACCAGCCAGCCAAATAAAGGAAAGAGACTGACAAAAAGAGATGAGGAGGAGGATGATGATGATGATTTTGATGACCAGGGCTTTAGCAATGATGACTGTGATAGTAATTCAGAAGTGGAAGGAAATTAACTATTGCAGTCTTCTGTATGCATTACCAGCAAACAGCTCAACTTAAGAACAGTGTATCCAAGGAAGACTGGGGGTGCATATTGGACATGTACTCACCTGTTCACCTTCTGTTAATTGGGGAATGACTCCTAGGAGCTGTTTCCTGTTGGCTGTGGTGATTGTTTGTTTCCATCACTGTGATCTTGCAGGAACTGACAGTTATATGCTGAAACCCAGTCTTGTTTTTTAAATCACACAAACATTTTGATAGCATTCATGTTATTTATGAATGACTGATTCACATTGAGAAGCTATATGAATGAAATATGTTTCATACGTCTTTTTGTAAATAGAAAAACAGGACTAGAAAGTACTCATGAAACACGTTCAATTAATAAATGACCTAAAAGCAAATATTGTGCTGTCTGTTTAGAAAATGCTGAAATACGCTTAATGTTAAATCTGCACCTTCACTGTCCCATTTTCTGTCCTGTTGACTGTGATTTTGATCTTTTTAAACCTATAGATTTTGTTAGAAACATCCTCTTGCATATAATAAGTAGCTGCAATAACAAAGGGGACCCACTTTATATATTAAGCATTATTAACTACTATGTTGTAACATTTAAAATTAATAATTTGGTGCAATACACTTATTGTGTAGATAAATGTATTTATATTAAAAAACATGCATATAATTGTAGTTGTTATTGATTTCAGTAAATACAGCTTAATTACAAACCTACACATACAACTTAACGTATCCCTAACCTTAAACCTATCCCACATCAATAGCAGAAAAAAGTGTTAGACATCAACACAATAAGCATATTTGTAAAAAGTAATATTTGATTATTTAAGTACATTGCATTTAAAGAAAATGTATATAAAGCAGAACCATCACACATCTAGAATAACAGAAGAACTTTTTTAATGAAAAGTAACACGTGATGAATCACCATGTGATCGCAGAGGTAATGCTATGCCAATTGTGCTGATCATAGCCAACTATTTCAAGATTTCCATGGAAATCTCACGATGTTTGAGGAACTTAAACAAGAATAGTCTGTTTCGCTCTTTGTGCAATATCTGAATCGCATGTGAAGCAAATTTTATGCATGACTGCTAATGCAAAAACCAAATATAAACTGTTTTTTGAACAATTTGAGGAACTGTAACTAATCCTGGATTTTATATCGTGAGGTTTAGCCACAGTTACGAAGAAAGAAGGGAGACCTGTTTCACATGTCTGACCGCTTCACCATCTCCTTTACCACATACATCAAAATTATTGTGTCCAAATTCTATTGTGAAAATGCTGTCAATGGGTGTGTTCTTTATATGCAATAAATGGCTGCAACTTCTTTACAACCCAAATATCGTAAATGTTAGGACGTTTTTTTTAAAATGAAAACTAAAAGACTCAAATCACATGAGCCAATAATAATATTCACAATAGAACATGGATAACATAACTGTTTAAATGGATACATTTTACACTTTTATCCACTAAATGAACTATCTAGAAACTAATTAATTTAATTGGCATCTGGTCTGTAACATGATTAGCTATAAAGGGATTTCTTAGAGAGGCAGAGTCTCTCAGAAGTAGCGATGGCCAGAGGCTCTCCAATCTGTGAAAGATTGTGGAAAACAATGTTCCTCAAGAGATTCAGAGAAACTGGAAAAATATCTGTGCGTAAGGGACAAGACTGAAGACCTTTGTTGGATGCCCGTGGTCTTCGGGCCCCTTAGACGACACTGCATCACTCATCGGCATGATTCGGTCATTGACATTAATAAATGGGCCCAGGAATACTTCCAGAAACCACTGTCTGTAAACACAATCCGCCGTGCGATCTGCTGATGCCAACTAAAGCTCTATAATGCAAAAAGTAAGCCGTATGTGAACATGGCCCAGAAGAGCCGTCATGTTCTGTGGGGCAGGGCTCATTTAAAATGGACTGTTTCAAAATGGAAAAGTGTTCTATGGTCAGACGAGTCGAAATATGACATTCTTGTTTGAAATCACGGATGCCGTGTCCTCCAGGCTAAAGAGGAGGGAGACCTTACAGCATGTTATCAGCATTCAGTTCAAAAGTCAGCATCTCTTATGGTATGGGGGTGCATAAGTGCATACGGTATGGGCAGCTTGCATGTTTTGGAAGGCACTATGAATGCAGAAAGGTATATAATGGTTTTAAAGCAACATATGCTCCCCTTCAGACAATGTCTATTTCAGGGAAGGCCTTGTTTATTTCAGCAGGACAATGCAAAACTACATACTGCAGCTATTACAACAGCATGGCTTCGTAGTAGAAGAGTCCATGTGCTGAATTGGCCTGCCTGCAGTCCAGATCTTTTACCTATAGAGAACATTTGGCGCATAATAATAACCTCGATGTCCAGACCTATTCAAACTGTTGAAAAGAAGAGATGCTACTATTTGAGACCTGTAGCAAGCACCAAATTTAATATGAGCTACTTTTGTGTATAAAATTGTAATATTTCTCAGTTTAAACATTTTGTTATATGTTCTATTGTGAATAATATATTGGCTCATGGGATTTTTTTATTATTTTAGTTTTCATTTTATTTAAATTTTTAGAAAACGTCCTAACATTTCCAGAATTCAGGTTGTATGTGGAATACATTGATAGCATTTTCACTTTCCTTTATCAATGGAAGAACTCACTAACTTAGTTTAATGATCTGCATACAATATATAAATATAAGTAACTTAATTTCAGGACAGTTCTTCTGTGCAGTGGACGATGCAAAATGTTTTCTTCTGTTTCATTGGCTTTTATTTTTGTCTCTATGTAGTGTTTGGCTATGTTGTGGTAATGTTTGTTGAATGAGTCAGGGGCGACTACAATGTCCCAATATTGCATGAATCATGTCATGTGTACTCCAGTGTTGCACAAGAATTGTCCTTTACAATAATTATTTATCCAGCAAACATCAACAGATTGTTCTAATATAAAACATTGCACAGGCAAGAGTGTAATATGAAACCTTTCAAAGAGGTAACTAAGGTAACTATTGTTCATCCATGTTGCTGTCATGTGCTCTTTCATATAGGCTTTATAGAGTTTGTATACAAACATGCAATACAGCAGGTTCTTTTACCTTCATTCTGATAAATTAGCACTGCTAAACAAATCATTTTACAAACACATTGTTCAATTTATAAAATAAATAATACAAATAGAAAATAAAACCAAAACTATAACTTAACCAGAACCTAATTCATTAGAATCTCAGCTAATGTCAGTTGTTATTAATTATAGCCCTAAATTATTAACTGGTTGATACTGTATGTTCTATGTATAAGTCCTTTTTCCCAGTTTCTTATGATTCTGACAAAAGACTCCCGTTTTGGACACCAGCTACTTCTCATTCATCACCATGACCACACGCCCCTGAGAGTGTTTACTAAACTAATAATACACACTAGAAAACGTTTACATTTTCTTGTTTGTAGTTATTATTATTCTTAGCCAGTTATTTGTAGTAGCGAGTAAATACATCAAGAAAACGAGAGCTTGATTGGATGTACGCTATGACGCGCTGAGAGCTGTTGTAATGATTGCCGGTTTACGATATCCACCTCCCAGCAATTCTGCAATGCCCCGTGTCGTATATAAAAGTTCAGAGAAATCCTTTGAAATGCCATTTGGAAATCTGTGGCAATAATGAATCAGACCGACTCACACACGCGCATTGCGCACGTCTTCAGTGGAACGTTTGTGCACTCCACGCCACGAGCTGCGGTGGAAATACTGCAGAACTGTGTCTTAGGAGTCGACGATAAGGGAAAGGTTTGTTTAGTACTTCATTACTGTTTGTGTCATCTCATGTTGATTTATTTGTTCTAAGATAAATGTCCTAACCACATAATGTATTATATATATAGGCTAATAAATTATGCCATTTGCCGATGATTTGGAATAGTGTTTTCATAATGCTATTTTTCTTCCTTCTTTTTGAGCAGATTTCCTTTATTGAAAAACATCAAGATGTGGTCAGTCTTTCAGAAACATGGGGCTTTGAAACGTCAGACATAAAACAGCTAGGACAATAGTAAGTACACCAGTCTAAATTAATCTATAGTCTTAACATAGCTACATCTTGCATAAGTGTGCTTGCAGTCGCTTTTGCATTCAGAACAACCACTTAGCAGGTAACAAAACAGAGCAAGAACCTTTGTATAAACCTGCTTTGAGATCAAATTGTGTAATAATGAGCATGTTCAAGTTTGAAATCTTTTTGCAGTGCCTCTGCTTAGTTTCACTTTTGCTCCACAGTGAGTTTCTCATGCCTGGAATGGTTGATACACACATCCACGCATCTCAGTATAGCTATACTGGAACTGCCTTAGACCTGCCTCTGCTGGAGTGGCTCAACACTTACACTTTCCCTGTGGAAGCTAAGTATAAAGACTTGGATTTTGCCAATAATGTCTACACTAAAGTTGTGGTAAGCTCATTGAAACTGATTAAATAAAAAATATAATAAATATAAAGAATAACTCTAAAGTAAGGTAAATAACTAGAATGCATGTTACAAATTTAGTTTGAACTTTTTTGTTGACTGTTTGGTATTGTAGAGAAGAACCTTAAAGAACGGAACAACTACTGCTTGTTATTTTGCCACAATACACACTGATGCCTCTCTTCTACTTGGAGAGCTTGCAGGTAAAGCACGTGCAACCAAGGATACACACACACACACACACACACACACACATACATGTTGAATTAATTTCCCCTGTGACTGTGTCTGTGGTGGCAAACACAAACACATCCTTTCTCTAACCTTTGGAATTTGTCTTGCTTTGTCCTATCACGTCTTAGTTCTTGTTCTTGACAGTCTGTTGAGTAACTACATTTATGTTTTCTTTTTCATATTATGTAAGAAGAGTTGCACTGTGACCTGTCATTCTGACCTGCTATATTGCTGTATCATTAACTCACAAGATAATAAATCAATCATCGATCATTGATTTTAGATACAGTATTTTACCTCTTTTCCACTAGATAAGTTTGGACAAAGAGCTTTGGTGGGTAAAGTTTGCATGGACTGCAATTCTGCAGTTCCACAGTACAAAGAAAGTCCAAGTGAATGTAAAGAGGAGACCAATCGGTGAGTTTTGGAGGACTGTGTTAGTAAATGTATGTATGTATGTATGAATAAGATTATATGATTATTACATGATCAAAATGATTATAAGTTATAAATCTAACCCCCAGTCTGATCAATGAACTTGGAGATATGATTCCTCTTGTTTTTTTGCAGTTTCATCAAAGAGCTTCTCAAAAAGGAGGTAATTAATGTTCTCATTCATTGAATTGATTTAACTCTAGTCAGGGTCGGTGTTACAGTAAGTAATTGTGCCTAAATGATTTCAGGCTGTGTAAATATGACAATAAATATATATTATCTGACTGTTTTAGTACCCAAATGTTAAGCCTGTGGTCACTCCTCGATTCGCTCTGTCCTGTTCCTCCTCACTGCTCAGTGAATTGGGTGAGATCGCCAATAACAACAAGCTTCACATTCAGGTTTGTCCTCCTTTCACACAGTAACGTCTACTTGATAAACAGTGATTTACGAAGGTTAAAGAACTAAAGGATTCAGGTGGCATTGTTCATGTGGTAGAAGCTTGAAACATGCATGATGACTAAGAGTTTTTGATTGACAGATGGAATTAGTGCTGGTTATGGTGTTCGAACTTTGTTCTTTGTTTATAATGCTTGTAAAAGGCAATAGTGAGGTGAACGATGGGTGTGTTCAGCTTTATGTACTCCACGCTCCATCAGCATCTATAATAAAATATTCTGTGCAATTTCACTTTATAAAAATAACTCATTCTAAACTATAATTGTAATATTATAAATGAATGATGTAAATATTAGAAACTGATATTCTAAACTCAATAATTGTGAATAATTAACAGATAATATGCTGTAAATCACAAGATAATAACTAATGGATATTAAGTAAAATGATTAACACCTGTTTTTCTGCAATCATTAAACCTATAGAGTCACATCAGTGAGAACAAAGAGGAAGTGGAGCTTGTGAAGACATTGTTCCCAGACTGCGAATCCTACACTGATGTTTACCTCAAGCACAATCTGCTTACAGATAGGGTGAGTGGCATTCAGTGATTCTCATTATACTGTACATCAAAGACCTGATCAAATAGATTTTTGCATATCTTTTTTTATCTAGTATATTACTTTATATACGTTATTCTACATAGATACCTTTGTTAGTGATTCATTGTATAAGTTTGTAGATTTTATGTTCTGAATGTGTTGCAACAGAGTTCAAGTGTGAAAGTCTGAAGTCTATGCATGACATAAACACATGTCAGTCTTCTATACAGTGGTTATTGGAAAACTGCTTTACCTTAAGGTACTGGGCATCTGTAATGGGATGTATGAAGTTGTTACTTAAATTGTTTTTCTTATTTTTAAAAGGTGCAGTAATATTTTAAACCACTTTTGCCCTTAAAAATAAACAAGTAGGGAGAAACTCGTAGAATTGGTTTGAGTCTTTAAAATGTATGCAGCTGTTTGCCAATATACAGTTTTGAATATATACAAATAAATTCATATAAAGCTGCGCATATTTGATGAACCAAATAGGTTTTATTGAAGTTTTTTTAAGTACGTTAGTTTGTTGTCATTAGCCCTGTGGATGTAAAGGGCTTGCTTGAGAGGTTCTGCATCATGTGCTTTGCAATATGAATTTATGATCAAGAGTTCAGTACACTGGAGTGCATTGTCATTTGTTTGAGCATAAACTCCCTCTGAATAGATGACACTCTTCCTCACTGATCTGGGACCAAGTGCAAATCCCATTTCTGACTTACGAGACCTATGATTTAAAGGAATAATTCACCAAAAAAGTGAATATTTACTCATTTTCATTATTGAAGTGGGCCAGTACTCACCGATACGCAGTAACCGGCACTTCTGACATGTTGCCGGCACTCAGTGTAAAATCGTCAGGGTCTGGGTGATTAGGCAATATGATCCCATATATGATTAGAAATGATATAGAAACTATGTAAATCTCACTACCCAGGCGGGATCACCTCTCATCTCAACAATACTTGTGAATGAACGCAAGCAGTGTCGGTCTACAGTACTTCGGCAGAAGCAGTTTTAACATTACGTGACATGACATCTGACGCACAGACGCCATTGGCACATGCCACTATGCTCCGTGACACTTCCGGTTTTCAGGGGCACATGCCAAAAACCTGTGACATGTCAATGGATGCCATTGGCACATGCCAAAAACCTGTGACATGTCAATGGATGCCATTGGCACATGCCAAAAACCTGTGACATGTCAATGGATGCCATTGGCACATGCCAAAAACCTGTGACATGTCAATGGATGCCATTGGCACATGCCAAAACCTGTGACATGTCAATGGATACCATTGGCACATGCCAAAAACCTGTGACATGTCAATGGATGTCCATTGGCACATGCCAGAAACCTGTGACATGTCAATGGATGCCATTGGCACATGCCAAAAACCTGTGACATGTCAATGGATGCCATTGGCACATGCCAAAAACCTGTGACATGTCAATGGATGTCCTTGGCACATGCCAGAAACCTGTGACATGTCAATGGATACCATTGGCACATGCCAGAAACCTGTGACATGTCAATGGATGCCAAAAACCTGTGACATGTCAATGGACTGCGTCTTGTGTCACAATATCGCGCTGCGTGTCGCACCTTCAGTAGTGACTGACACCTGCCGCTGGGTGCCGCTGCATAATGTAGATTGTGTGACACAAGCACTTAACGTCAGAACGATATTGATTTAATTAATAGTATGTTGTGGTCAAGTATACGATTTATTGCATCGCGAAATTCATTTGTACAACAAATATTCCTCTGTTAAGATAAAAATGTGTCTAATGCCACTTAATGTGTATTTTTCATTGTAACTTTATTTCCAGTATTCTGCTTTGTACAATAGCCATACATTCAAAAACTCTGCAACATATAATGTAAGTCTAGATGCTATTTAAACAACATTTCTTCATATTAACGTGTCTGCAGAAAGTCAAATGCTTTGACAAAACATTCAGACTACTCCAGAAGAATATATATATTATGAGCATGCATTTCTTCTGGAGTTGTCTAAATATGGCAGTCAATTTTTTATGTAATTTCGGATAGGCAAGTGTCAGAAAAAAATGCCTATTTATGTATTTGAACGTATGGCTATTGTACAAAGCAGGCTACTGGACATAAACTTACAATGACAAAATACACATTAATACGGTGGCTGAGAGAGCTCAACGCGCTGTAACTTCAGAAAACACATGCAAACAAAAAAGCACCAGCAAATTAAGAAAACATCTTCATAGGTTTGACAGCACACACGCTCCAAATCCTCACAACACATGCAAGTTAAGAAACCCGCTGCAAATCCTCACAACACATGCAAGTAAAGAAACCGCTGCAAATCCTCACAACACATGCAAGTTAAGAAACAACACATGCAAATTAAGAAATGCGCTGCAAATCCTCACAACACATGCAAGTAAAGAAACCCGCTGCAAATCCTCACAACACATGCAAGTTAAGAAACAACACATGCAAATTAAGAAACGCGCTGCAAATCCTCACAACACATGCAAATTAATAAACGCGAAGCAAATCCTCACAACACATGCAAATTAAGAACGCGATGCAAATCCTCACAACACATGCACGAAATATCACGAAATCCTCACGAAATATTTTAAATAAATATTATTATTATTATTGTTAATATCTAACCTGGTATCATTATTAATATCCAGTATTGTAAGGATACTGTTGTAAGGATAGTATTGGAGCACGTTTCTTAATTAGCATGTGTTGTTTCTTAATTTGCATGTATTGTGAGGATTTGGAGCGCGTTTCTTAATTTGCATGTGTTGTGAGGATTTGCAGCGTGTGTGCTGTCAAACCGATGAAGATGTTTTCCTTAATTTGCTGTTGCTTTTTTTATTTGCATGTGTTTTCTGAAGTTGCAGCGCGTTGAGCTCTCTCGGCCATCGTACATTAAGGGGCATTAGATATGGCTCAGATATGGCCACTGAAGCTGACGCTGTAGTCAATGCTTGTTTATTCCAGCCACTCCACGCATGTTTCTGAAGTGGCTCTCCGTGCTGCCTCTGGAAATATACACGCCTATGCCTCCTTTGAATAAATATATCCACAATCCATCAAACCTCACCAAAATCCATTGCCATGACCAGGTTCCCCTTAAGATGCAGAGGCACCTGGGCTACAGCATTACAGGCCCCCCTACCCCAGAAAACTTTTTTAAGCTTCCTGATAAATTATTTTTATCAAATTTCGTATTTTTTTCTTGTTAATATGCCAGTTAACATTCACAACACTGTTCTGCGTAAAATGTGAATATAAGTGAGTATGCAAATTCACCTTTGCCCCAAGGCAGTGCTCAGGAATAGCAGAATATAGCTGTCACACAACACTATTACAGACTTTACGGAGGTAATATGTAAAGAAAATGCCATCAAAACTTTCCTGGCTGAAATTCGAGTTTACAGGTATGATTTAAACACCACAAATCACACAAAATAATCATTATTCATCATCAGTAGAACGAAACAACACGACATGTTGGCATACATGTGGATTGTTTGGTGATTGCTAACTGCTTTTTTATTTTGAAACATGCCGCACTCACGTTTAACTAATTCAATCACAGCCGTATAAAGTTTATTGATCACATTTAAGCAATAGGACGATTCCTATTTTTCCATCCCTGGATTTAAAACTGAAACTCTGAAGCAGCACCTTAATCTAAAACCTTCAGCTGACACATGTATTACATCCACGCAAATGACTGAACTTGCACTGTATCCAGTTCCTTTCACACAGCAGTGTTGTTTCTCTTGTTAATCTTTACGTTAACATAACGACACACTTGTGTTGGGCTAACGTTACTTTACCAGTGAAATAAGTGAATGCATTGATTGTGCATTCCGTTTAATTTACAGTATATCGGTGGAACATGTACCAAATACACAAACTGTGTGGGGGGAATCTAAACTGAACCATTAACTATATAGGCTACTACAACCAAGGCGTCGCTGAAAATGAGTGTGTGAGTTTGTTTACAGAATGCTGTTGTCACTGCTGCAAACTCCCATATAAATAATTATTCTAAAAATACAATTTCCCTTCAGCCAGTGGGCCCCCTTTCTAGTGTAGGCCCCTGGGCTTCAGCCCCTTGAAGCCCGTGCATTAATGCGCCCCTGCCCATGACTTATCGCGAGAGGCAAAAGGTTACGTTTTAGTTGCATAACATTTGTTAATGGAAATGCCGTCATTTCAAAATACTTTTTTATCGACATTTATTAAATATCGCCAAAGTTTTGCACACATCTGTAATGGAAACGCGCCTGGTTGTTTCCATCCAAAGATTAAAATTAAACTTATGCGCAAAACTGGAATATCGCATACAACATATGCAAATAATGCACCATTTCCATCCAACGAGTCAGAGAGAACAAAATCGTCACTTCCTGATAAACTGTGGCACTAAATATCACTAAGAATATTGGAGAAGCCACTGAATATAATACGTTTCATATATGATATAAATTACTTGCACCTCAGAGCGAACAGACATAACACAATAAATGCTGTTTGGGAACGCAGTCGTGTAAGACAATTATACAGAAATACTTTGATGACAGACTTTACTCAGGCTTTTCAGAATGACCATAACAACTTATAGATGCTGTGAACGAGATCGGCCCGCTGGTTAGTCAAGTTATTACATTGACATTTATGCATTTAGCAGACGCTTTTATCCAAAATGACTTACAGTGCATTCAGGCTATACATTTGTATTGTCAGTATGTGTGTTCCCTGGGAATCGAACCCACAGCCTTTGCGCTGTTAATGCAATGCTCTAACGTGGTTATCCCACGTGTTATCCCACAAGTTATCAAGTTATCCCGTCTCATAGCGCAAAGTCATATGACTTTTTTGATGCACATGGAGGAATTTATTCGGTAAATGAGTTTCCATCGTAGTTTATGCAAAAATTTCTGCATTTTCTACTTCATAAGTTTTTATGCGCATTGTTAGAATGTATGCGCATCTTGCTGTTTCCATCCAGAGTTTTTTTATGCGATTTTCTAAAATGCGCATAAAAACGCAGCTATTGTGTGGTGCGCGAGAAGGGAGGCGGTGTCAGGGGAAGCGCGTGGAGTAGTAGAATAATAATTAATTATTGATTACTAATTTGATCATATCTTAAAATGAAAAGAAGCAGGCTTTTACAATCACATCATTTTAAACCATAAACTCCTGGAAAGTCCAAGGATCCAACGAACAAATCCAAACAGTAAGCTCAAAACAGCACTAATGCAGAGAAAACATGGCCGATTTAATCAGCGATTACAGAGAGAATACTGACTTACATCCAGATGTCAGTAAAAGTATTATTTTCAGCGTGTATTTGGCTTAAAAGCAAGAGTGTTTTATAATGAATGCTGATTATGCGGTGGTCAGAGATTTAGCGATTCTGAATGGAACCGTATATTAAAGCAGGCGATTTAGTGGTCTTTAGCGTCTCCCTGTGGTCCTGTTTGGTATTGCAGATGGACTTGTGCTAATTTGTATTGAAAACTTTTATTTACTGATTGATTGATTGATTGATTGATTGATTGATTGATTGATTGATTAATTGATTGATTGTTTGATTGATTTATTGATTGAATGATTGATTGATTGTGACACCATACATACATTGTGAATGATTAAAAAGTACTTATTTATTTAATATAAATAATTAAATGGGGGGTCGGGTGAGTACCGGCACTTCTTTTTTCCACTTCAAGCACTGCTCACGCTAGTATCGTTTCAAACTTGTGGAACAAAATCTTTGAAGATTTTAACCAAATCAGAATTTTTCAGCTTTAGGTTTTGGATTTTCAATGAACTGGCTTCAATGAATGATTCATTCATTGCTATTCAGAAATGTTATTTCAGAATTTATTTTGATTACAAAGCACATTTTAAAACTGTTCCAGTTGTTAGATTAAACATTTGCAAAATCTTAGTAATATAAAAGTTTAAATTTGAGTAGTGAAATTGGTTTAGAATGAAATGATGTAAACTGACTATTGCAGACTGTAATGGCCCATGGCTGTTACCTAACTGATGAAGAACTGGAGATCTTTCGTGAAACAGGATCTGCAATCTCTCACTGTGCTAACAGTAACATTTCGTAAGCACCTCAAGTCTTTTGCTATTACTATTCATTTTCAGGTCGCTTCAGTATATTCTAATACATGTTATTTCATTCACTTATTGTCTCTTTTACCATCCCAGGATTTGCAGTGGGATGCTAAATGTGCGCAATATCTTGAACCACAAAGTGAAATTGGGTTTGGGGACAGGTAAGGTTGTTTGCCAGGCCATGTTGTGCATTATAGTGGGAAATTATTTATTTGCGAAAGCTTTAAAGATAATAAGCTATACATGTCAGTTGCCAATTTCATGTCAGGTCCAGTATTCTGCATTTTACGGTTTTGTCTGTGCCGTCTGTAGATGTAGCAGGAGGCTACTCTCCATCCATACTAGATGCTATGAGAAGAACTCTTGACACGTCTAAATCCCTGACCATCCAGGACCCACAGCATGAGACTCTGAGCTTTGAGGAGGTTTTCAGATTGGCTACACTTGGAGGCAGCGAAGGTAAGATTCCAGCTTTCATTGTCAAGTGTGTTCCTGTGGCTCAGTGGTAGAGCATTGCATGGCAGTGTAAAATATTGTGGGTTCAATTCCCAGGGGACACACATACTGATCAAATAAAAATGTATAGCCTGAATGCACTATATGTCGCTTTGGATAAAAGCATCTGCTAAATGTTATTTTTGTTATTTATTACTAGCACAGCACACTATATAAACTTGCCTTGTTGTTCTCCACACTCCCTCCAGCCCTCTCACTGGATGATCAGATCGGAAACTTCGTGGTTGGCAAGGACTTTGATGCCCTGCGAGTGAATGTTTGCGTTCCTGATGGACCGATCGATTTGTTTCCTGGTGAAGGCCCCAAGGTTCGACAGATCTCCTACTTATCTTTTCTGCCATCATACTGAGAAAACAACATCAATTGGTGAAATGTATTTTTTGTGTGTTGTCATATGCAAACACACTGGTCTCGTTGCGAAAACAATCAATACCAATGAATATCCTTTGCATACATTACAAATTATTTAATATGTACAAATTATAAAGAATGCCCCATTTAATGTGCTTTTTCCATACAGGTCATTTTAGAGAAGTTTTTAAATTTAGGTAAGTTGCTTTAAAATAAATTAACATGCTTAAAATATCACTTTAATTCAGATACTCTTGTCTTATTGAAATCCTTACAAATTTTTTGTTCTGAAAAGGTGATGATCGAAATATTACTGAAGTCTACGTGGCTGGAAGACAAGTGGTTCCATTTCCAGATGCACTATAGTTGTTTTTACTAGAAATATAATACATCTACTCAGGACAAGCATTTTTTGTTTTTTGTTTGGTAAGATACAGTTTAGATTTACTGAAGGATGTTATAGATATATATTATTTAGTAAACATATTGTTAAATGTCTTTATTTAGGACATTTTGTTTATTTTATATTTTACCACATGATTTAAATATTTGTCTAATGCTCAAATATATTTTTATTTTTATTAAATTGTTGTCTTCTATTTACTAGTCATGGTGATCATGAAAAAAAAATGTGACCGAATATATTTTATATTAACCAATGACAAATTGACTATAAAAATGCACTGTTATTGTAACCTCTTTTTTTAAGTTTGTTTTTAGGTATATTTATTTCTTTATTTTGATTGCTTGTGTTGCTTGTATTGCACAGCTCTCACCAAAGGTCCCACCTGTCCTTTCACTGTTTATGACAGTTCTCATGTAGGATCAGAGCTCTTGATTACATTTGCTTCATGCCCTCTACAATGCTTACAATACGAGTTCTGCATGTATTTGAACTGAGTTGAGTTGTCATCATTTCAAGCAGTGACAGAAGTGTCTTGCTGTAGGAAATGCTAAAACTATTTTAAACAGCATATCTTCTAATTATTCAATCATTTTTAAACATGGCATTAAGAGACCGTGGAATTATTACATTCAAAAATAGTGATTTTTCACACAACAGTACTAGTTAAATGAATTGCAGTAAAATACATAAATAAATATGCACTTTCCATTAAAGTTTGTTTATCTGCCGATTAATTGAGAGGTATAACTGCAGCCTGGAGTTTCCGCACCATTTGGAGATCTCCGGTCTGCAGTTATACCTGCTTGAGAAACCACATGGAGGCGCTAGAGACTGTGTTTTACACTGCAGATATAACTTATGATATTAGCAAAAAAAATATGTGCTTTAGTGATATGAGTCATATTTGACTAATTATTTTCACAGTATGCTCATATTTGATTCACATTTTATATTCAAATATCAGTAAACATGATTTACATTTTCTATAATTTTCTGCAAGTATGGTAAATTATGCTGTTTTTTTAATGATCTGAAACATTTTTATACATAAAATGATTTTATGCCATGCAAGTTTGTGTCCTTTTCAGCTGAAGTTTGTTGCACCACAATGCCAACATTCCAGTTCTGAACTCTCGGTCAGTCAGGTCTGTCTTGTGTGTTTGGAAAAATAATATCTGAACACCTTGCTCAGCAAGCAGATCTTGCTTTCATAATGATTACGTCATCATGATGAATCTTTAGTATATATTTAGATGTCATTTATAGAAATGTTTACAAACTGAACTGCTTTCACAGAAGAAACTGTACGGGAGATTAAAACCAGTCATAAGTATAGGCTATTGCAAGGGTCAAAAGTATAGATTTTTCCTGTATGCCAAAAATAATTAGGATATTAAGTAAAAATCATGTTCCATGAAGATATTTAGTAAATTTCCTACCAAAAATATGTCAAAACTTAATTTTGATTAGTAATATTCATTGCTAAGGACTTCATTTGGACAACTTTAAAGGCTATTTTCTCAGTATTTAGATTGTTTTGCACCTTCAGATTCCAGATTTTCAAATAAGCTAGTTATATCTCGGGCAAATATCGTCCTATCCTATAATACCATATATCATTGGAAAGCTTGATTTATTCAGCCATATCAATTTAAAAAAGAGCCTTATGGCTGGTTTTGTGGTCCAGGGTCACATACTCTTTGCTGATAAAGTGATATATGCATCATTCATTCATATATGGGTAGAAACTGAGAAGATGCCCTCAAGAAGTAACTCTTGGAATAATATTCCATGAATTATATTAAGAATTAAAGCATTTCATTGAAACTCTGCAGTGAATGGATTTCATCAGAATGAGAGTCCAAACAGCTTCCTCCAGTGAAAACATCCATCCCCTGTTCTCTCACATCAATATCCACTGACATATTAGATATATAGAAATGTTTTGGACTTGATTGTGCTTAGAAACAATGCTTGACCTATGCATATTTCTATTCGGATTCAGACAAGATGATTTTTCACTTGTGAAAGCATAATGTAGGCTATCATGGAACGTTATTTTAGCTGGAAGCAATGGCTTGAAATGAAAAACATCTTACACATGGTTTTGTTTCTTACAAACATGAAGCCTTTCATTTCACAAGATGTTAATTGATGGATTGAAATCAGGAAGATAGCTTGTGGACTAATGTGATGTTTTTATCAGCTCTTATTCTGACGGCACCCATTCACTGCAGAGGATCCATCGGCGAACAAGTTATTTAATGCTACATTTTACCACATCTATTCTGATGAAGAACAAACTCTACAAAATCCACATCTTTGGATGACCTGAAGGAGAGTAGTACTTTTTCAGCACATTTTTAATTTTGGGCTTAAATATCCCTTTAAATATATAATATTAGTAAAAATGAAATGAACCTCAAAACTGTCTGCTTTGGCGTTCTAGCCCACGGGCTTGAACCACAGACATCTAGCAAACAGCATAAAGTAAGTGTCTCGGAGCGAGAGAGAAGTGAGGGAGAGTGTATAAACATGGGAGTGAAAGACAAAGAGGCACACAGATGGGGGAGAGACAGAGATGAATGAGACGGAGGCATGAGTAAAGCGCATGTGAGTGGGCGGGGCTTCGCACGCAGACGTGGTGGGAGCATGTGAATGGAGAATGAGGCGAACCTGTGTCATATGCAGTGACGTCATAGTGCCCATATAAAGCCCCACCCCTTCCTGCCGCGTCTATCTCTACAGAAATGCTGAATCAGTTAGAGCTGGATCAGTCTGGCTGGGAGTTTCCTGGCTAGACCACACAAGGTACATTAAATAGTTGTGACAGATATATATAAGAACTTTAATAACACAACTTTACTGAAATGGCTTAAAGTACAGACTTTTAGTCATAATAGTTTAATATTGTGTATGAAGCTGGTTGACTCCTAGTGTTAAATTCAGCGAGTCAGAGGTTCCCATATCTGTCATAATCCCCTCTCTTCATGTAATCTGACTGTCTGGCTGAATGAACTTCCTGTGTGTGGACGGTCTACCCTGAGGAACACAAGCAGCTTTGAGAGCCACACCCAGGTCAGACACAAGTTAAAGGCTGGTTTTACTCTGAACTGATAACTGATTACCATCTTCTTGACTATGCCTCAAGGAACAAAAGCTTGGTACACAACAGCAGAGAACAGTACGGGAACGTTCTGGTAAAGTCCAGAAAAGGAGAACATTTAAGTTTGGAGTTTCCTGTGAGCTGAGAATTGTGTCGGCTAGTTAGTGTTTACTTGTGCGTGGTAGGGTGAGAGAGATTGTGTGAGATCACAGGCGGTGTTGTGCCCAATTCTGACCCCTGCCAGAATATTACCCCCCTAGTATTGGTAAATTTAGGGTTAGTTGTGGGGGAGGGGTTAGAATTAGGGGTGGGGTTAGGATTAGGCAATCAGATAGCGATTTCAACCAGAGGGGTAATAATTTGGCAGGGGGTCGAAAATGGGACTCACTGCCCTAGTTCACTGCATCTGTCATAATCTGGTTAGGCTTTGTGACAGGCCAGCCATTCTCCTCTAACTATAGTACATTGTGCACAGTTAAAAAAAAACAATACTCACTAAAACTGAAAAGATAAGTCTGCTACACTAAAATGTATCACTGCTGATGGAGAAATTCAAGATTATAAAATTGAGCAGAAATGACACATTTAGCATTTCATGATGTTTAAGCTTGAAACAAGAAAACATAAGCCAATGGGATAAGAACACAAACGTATTTCAAAGGGAAAAATCTTACCTCATTGGCAGATTTTTTATTTAAAGTATAAACAGTTAATTTTAATAAGTATTTTTTTCTGAAAAAAGTGTCATTTTATCACTCAGAAGATGTTTCTTGATTTAAGAATGTTTAGATATTTGAACTGGAAAAAAATGGATAAAAATCACTTTTTGCAGTTTACGAGCCATCAATATCCCCTTTCCATTTATTTATAATTGTCGATGACTAGTTTTGTAATATTTGTTATATTTTTATTCATGTCGTTTAAAAGGACAATTTAAATCAGGGATTTGTTTGTCTTCGAAACTCCTTTTAGCCAAAAATATATTTAAGAACAGAGATTTTAAGTTAATTTTCCCATAATGTAACTTCTTATATGTTCACGGTTTTCTGAAATAAGTTAATGGTCACATGACATAGAGAGAAACTAATTTTGTATAATAATTTGTTAGTTTAAAACAGACTCTGTGAGAACCCATCTACTTCCCTGCTGAACAAGTCCTATATCATGCCTTTAATTCAGTCCCAGGCCATTTACTTTTACTTGTGATACAAAGTTCTAAGCCACACTGTTTTCCTGTTCAAATATGCCGCAGTATATCTGTTTGTATCCTTGGTTGCCCTCCCCCTGACACATATCTACACACTGTGGCATAGACATCTGCCACCACCCGTCACGGTGATGTCTTTCGCCCAGACCGGCTTAACGCCCAGCCCCCGCTGTACAAATACAGAATGAGCCCGAGCAGCTGACCAGTCAGAATGACAATAACACCAAATGACTGGACGATGATACAAAAAGATTTTCCTTTAAGGGACAGAGATGCACTTTGAAGACAAGACAGGAAAAGTATATGTCAATATCCTGGGTGTGTGTTTGAAGGTGACACCAGCTGTTGTCATTCATTAGAGGGTGACACACCTCTCCAGCTGTTACTAGGCCAGGCAGGATTGTCAAATCTGCTTGGGTTGAGAGTACAGAAGTGCTAAAGGTTGTCAGGACAGCTGTCATGAAAACAGGATGTCTTTGCGTCAGCAGGCAGGACAGGTGTGCAAAACAAGCACCGTCTGAAAAAATATTAAGCTGTCAGGGAATCTACAATTTGGGCCTTCTGCTAGGTGTTATTCAGTATAAAAACGCCTGGAAACTACTCGTGCACTACCATTATCTGTATGATGTTCTGGAATTTCCCCCAAAATAACAACATGACTATATATTTTCTCTCTGTATATTTTTTATTTACAATACTTTTCTTTAATGCCAGGTAAAAGGAATAAATGCAATACATAAATATGAACATAGTAAGGTGTTTTTTCCATACAAATTTGAATATAACTAAAGGCTGAAATTTAAAACAGATACATACTCTCAACAGATACATCTTTTTTAAGGAAACCTCACTCCCTACAGAAGAAATTATGTTACACAATACATGCACGCGGACTCGCTTACATTAACATATGCAGACACACAAAAATGACAGGTGCATTGTAAAACAAACAAGAACAATGTTTCACAGACTCAGGTCTGACTTTATGCGTATACTATTGCGGTGATATGAATGCCCTGTCTAAGTAGAGTTAGCTCATCTCGCTTCGACAACAGGAAGAAGGTCTTGTGCACAAATATGGAAACGGAGTGTACCACCTTACAGTCTTATCAAAAAGTCACACGTAATTAAAAATAAAACTCCCAGACATCTGAGACACTAAAATGCAGAATGAAGGTTATTGGTTCTAGAACGTGGGAAAATAGTTGTCTAGAGCAGACGAAAGGGGGGAGACTTCTGATGAATCTCAACCTTTCATTCAAAGTCATGTCACAGTAGCAAGTTCACATTCTAAAATAATGCTAAATAAATGGTATTAACGACTGGGCGGCCTCACATTCCAACTGATTTGCTTGAACAGACAGTAATGACAAACTGCAGTTTAACAGATCAATACATGCTGTACACGTCATCAGGTAGAGCTTTGACACACCTCTTAAAAATCCGGCGTCGTGAGTCAAAGGCTGAACACTACTTACTCAGAAACTACACGGCCACGTTTTGGCACAGAGTATCTGCCACTCCCATTACTTGAGGGCAGGAACAGGCAAATCAATAAAACCATAATAAAAAGCTCAAATTTCCTGAAAGGTGTCCTATGCTTTAGGAAATAAAAGAATATGCAAGAATAGCATAAAACACCACAGAGAGGAGAGGAAACAATACGGAAAGAAATGAATACCTATTAGAAAACCAAAACCTGTCACAATCGTTCATGCATGAGCCTCAGACGGTACAGTTCTCTTGTTTTCTTCTCAAGGTGATAGAAAAACACAAGTCCGTTTTTCAAGTCGTCCATTTTATCCACCAGTGTTCTCGGAGAAAGAGGGTAAAGCTTATATTCTCTGGATCTTATCAGCCACCACTACGGGATTCTCTTTACGGATCTTAGCAGCGGCTTCCGCCTTGTAGTCGTATGTGCAGTTGTGCTTGTCTGAGTACCGGTGAATTCCACAGAACAGATTACCACATCGACAGCCAAAACCTGTAAAACCAAAGATGTAAGACCTCCGATCACAGATGTCACACCAATATCAGAATGACCAATCAACGAGTCTCACCTGTTAGTCCGACTCTTTTACGGCAGGTAAAGCATCTATTTTTCTTAGGTTTGGAGGAATCTGGGCTCTTGCCCTCATCGCTGCCCTGAGCCCCAGGGATGGGGGAGTAGGAGGAGGTGGGCTGTGTTATGACTGTGGGAAGAATGGAGAGAGAGAGAAAAAAAATGTCAGAAATGAAACCGTTACAATGGCATGGGTGGATTCTGAAAGCAGTCCAAGACCGATTTCGGAGTATGGTCGCAATTTTATAGGGCTGTACCCTAAAACTGGCTCTTGCCACAAACCCCAAAGTCCCAGTTTCTGTCAGAATGAAGTTCTTAGCACTGCATGAACTTAAGACTATCGTCAGTAAACAGCTCACACTAAAACTGGAGCAGGCCCAAGGACTGCTCTGTTTGCAGTCAAGTCCAAAGTACAAAGAAGAACTGAGAAAACAGTGACAGTGCTTCCTTTGACATTCACATAGTAGACTTATAAATAAACATTCCTAGCATACTTGAACAATGATAATAAGTAATAAAACAGATCTTGCTTTTATCTTGCACGTCATCTTGCTCATCATCTTGCGCACTGCTGTAGCTGCAGACATTTGAATATATATTTAGACAGCACAGTTTTGGTTTATTGACACTTGGCAGTCATTTTTGAAATATTCCATCATACACATTATAAAATCCCCCCTACAATCAAGCAGCTAATTGGTGCACAAATATTGGTTTGTTTGTTTGTTTAGTCAAATTATTACGGGTTGCACACTTTAGATGATAATGAAATATGTTTAACCATGATTATTCACCAAGTTTAAGTTTACCATTTAATTCTGCATTCCAGAGACTGGTGATGAAATAAAAAAAATAATAATAATTTAATTGACAATTTTTTTTAAATAAGAAGCTGAATTGAGTTTTGTGAGAAAATATAAAAATACATCTAAATGTAAACCTTAGATAAAACGTTATAAAAAGTCAATATTTTCCAGATAATATATTAATTTACAAGTTGCTTTGTTGTTGCTTTTTATAATTTAATTAATAATTTTGGAAATTATTATTAAATTGAGTTGCCATTTGCGGAGCGCAAATCATTTTTATTCATGAAAGTACATCTATATCTGCCTTTATATTTCAGAAGTTGAAGGGATCATCTTGTTTGATGGTCCTTGACATGAAATAGTTTGAAACATTCTGTGTTTGGCTAAACAAGCAACTTTGTGTGTCTTTAATATTTGTTTGACCACATTTAATTCCAATTACCTGGTTCAGCAGACTCCGCTTTAGGAGACAGGGCCTTTTCTTCTCTAGAAATGCTCATTTCTGTCATCTGTTGTGTGACTGGTAAGGAGGTGGAAGGAATGCTTCTGCAAAAACAAACAGGTAGGGATTTTAGCAAGCGCCTGCTTTTCTTGAAACACAGGAGATCATTCAAACGTCAAGCAGTTGAACATAAAATGCATTCTTTCCCCATTCTGAGGTTTAACAACTAACACACACGTGAAGTACTCACTCTCTCATGGTATCTGTGCTGGGTGCAGGTGAAAGCTCCGCTTTGTTTATGCTGGCTTCTAGTCTCTGTATGGCGGAGGCCTCTGCTGAGGGGCTGCCAGCTGGTCCAACAGAACACAAAGACAAATCACAAACAGTGCACAGGTGCACAGTGCAACACTATACAAAAGGCCTGTGACACAAAACAAGTGCAGCTTATTACAACATTTTTAGGGAAGACCCAACATTGTGCTAGAAGACCAAGAAAAGGATTAAGTTCTAAAACAGCTCAGAATAACATGCTATCACTGGGTGCTGGTGTGTCAGAAATGTAACCTTGTTAAGTCAGTAACCATGGTCTGTTATTGCTGTAGCAACTATAATATCACCGTCTCCAAGAGGTGCAATGAATGAGAGCCCTTATACCATAGTATAACTACATTGTTTGTGTGGTCTGTAACATAGAGAGCTCTATCTAGGAGGTTAGACAAACAGGTTAATGTTTCAGTGTGACTTACCCAGGGGGCTCATGGGACTACGATCACTGCACTGATGTCTATTTAGGTGCTCCTTATAGCACACCGAGCACATGCCATTGGTCCTGGGGTTGCCATAGAAACCACAGCCTGTGGTACACAGTATAGGCATGGAACTCTGGTTTGTCTCTTGGGCCATTGCTAATATATCACAAAAGAAAATGGAGACAGAACAAGAGTGTTCATCATTGGACATCATTGTTTTAAAGGTGCACTCAGTAGTACAGAGGTGTAGTAGTAACGAGGTATAGATATTCTAAGCTATTGCTATCAGATTGGCACTGTTGTGGACAGATACTCAAGGCTGTAGTTTCAGTATCGGACATGAAAAAGCAGTATTGAGATATTCCTAGTATGTATAATGTGTTCATTATAGGCCTTTATCACAGTCTGCATGTCATCACATCCGGCTCCGATTAGTTGCATAAAGTATAGCAATAGCAAGTATAGCAACTTCAATTTGATGCAATTAAAGAGGATTGCATCATAAAATCAGCACGTGAACAAATGTGAGCATTGTTTAATACAATTTGCCCTAAACCTTTAATTGAATGTTTTAAGCTTTGGCTAATTCTAATGCTTATTAATGTGATATGTTGTTTGTATTTTTCTCGATGTTCTGTAATGAAATAAGGTGATCAGACTGAAGAATTGCCTACACATATGCCTCCCATTTAAGTCACGAAATAAGCATCGGGATATCTTGACAACATATTCCTTGATTTCATAAAACTCAATTAATAGTTCTATACTGAGATTGGTGTATCTTTGCTGAATTCTACATAAAAAAAATCCACAACAATGCCGTGATATGGGCACAGCCATTGATTGAGGCTGCAGCGCAAGTTCTTTTATTTAAATCGTCCACTTTTTGAGCGCGGAAGTGTGATTAAGGCCTATTATATTCTTTAGTTAGCCAATTGTGTTTAGTTTGTATATTTGTTTATTTTTGTTATATAGCATCATTAGCCGGTGCCTTAAAGTACAAACATTATCTTTTTTAATTAACAAATCAAGTTCTATTAGATTAAAATAGACAGTTGACAAACAAGTTGAAACTACTTAAACAATACTAAATTAACATTCTGTAAAGAAATCAAGTGTTCATACGGTTTCTTAAAGTGCGCCTATTATGGATGTTTGAAAATACCTTTCAAGCAGTGTGTAACACAGCTCTAAGTGAATGTAAACATCCTGCAAAGTTTTACTTTTGAAAGTGCACCGTGTTTAAAGTTATTGTCTCTCAAAAGAAAGTAGACTCTGCATCATTGAGTCGTTTTTAAAATTAATCCCAAGCACTAATCTATAATAGAGAACATTTATTCATCATTATATATAGATCAGTGATCCCAAGCCGTTTTATGTTGACATCAGCATGAAACATTAGCATATTGCCCGCCCACTTGTTGGTCTTTTCACGTTGGTCACATAGCTCTAACCCTAATCAAACACCTGAGCGTGATAATCAATGTCTTCAGGATCATTAGAAAATCGCAGGTAGGTGAGTTTGATCAGGGTTGGAGCTAAACTCTGCAGGAAAGATGATCTCGCGAGCCAGATTTGAGTATCACTGGTCTGAATGAAAATGCTAATTCATTCTTTGCCACTAGTGCAGCTTCTGGAGCGGTAAAAGTAGTGGTTTTCCCAGTAACATTACGCTGCTTTATCAGGCAAGATTAAATTAAAATAATACCAATCACCGCAGATCAGAGTCACGTAAAGGAGGTGTTTGGAAAAATGTATATCGTTTGGGAGTCCTTGAGCAAATCAAGTAAAAAAAATGCATATTTTAAGACAATTAAAGTGTTTTTTGACCTTGCATGCATGTCAACCTGTTTTTGGGGACTCCCAAAATAAAAAATGAACCTTTCATAACCCATAATAGGGCACTTTAAAAACAAGCTACATATTATTAGTAATTACGCTGTATAGTCATGTGACTTAATATGGCGGCACCCATGAGGAAGACCCGCTCCATGTAGAAAAGAAAGCTTTTCCTAGAAAACTGTTTTTATCTTCTGTAAACGTACATCATTGCAATGACATTTCACAAACATGTGATTCATTTCTTCATGTGGAAAATGTTTAATTTGCAAAAAGTTACGTTGTGCACCTTTGAAGGTCAAGGATTTAAACTTCTCGAGGCTCTAAGCGTGGATGCACCGGAAACCCCGCTACAATTAAAAGACCTTGTTTTATCTCAGCCAAAAATAAGACACAAGCTCCTCAACCACCCTCATCAGGACGGAGTAATTACAGTCAAGTCAACCGACTGACACAGAGTTCTGCTGTTTCTATTCCTAACCACATCCAAACTGAACTAGCTTCTAATCCGTCTGTATCTGTAAATAAAGTCTACACATTAAACAGCACGACACAAGCTCTCCCACCTAACCATGGCTAGCCAAACGAGTGGGCGTCAAGCGTGATATGTAATTTCAGTTGGCAATAAAGGCGAGACATTAAGCATACATATCTAATCTGTCATTTTAAACAAAAAGCTGTTGACGTGTTCAACCATGCGAGTCAATGCACCGACACCAGCTGACAGACACCGAAGATCAATACCAAAACTAGTTCTAGTCGATGCTTGCGGTTAATATAACTCAACCGAGAATTACAGGTCATTTATCCGTCTAACGTTACTACATGATGGGACAGTCGTGTTCGGGATGTAAAAGAGTGGCTGTGTCTCAAAGCCTGGCGAGCTTGCTATCTAGACAGCATCATAAGCGCGTGGCTAACGTTATCTAGGTAACGTAGTCAGCTTACTTCTGTCGAATATCACGGACGAACAAACTGGGTGGATTTGAGAAAACAGAATGAACCAGAACGGCTAGTAAAATCCAAAAATAGCAAGCCGTAAAATATCATGACACATCTAAAGGCAAACATCGCAACTACAGAGCAGCACTGGCTTTGTTTAATCTTTCTTCTTTGTCTGTCTATGGAGGAAATCCTGGAGCAAAAGGACAATCTGTCCTTTGAACAAGCCTAAAACAAAAAGCTAACCGGCTTAGCCAGCTGTTTGTCTGAGTAGCGTTAACGTTACCAGCACAAAAACGAGATTTCCTTGAATTTATATGGGCACGGTCGAACAATAAACAAGCCACAGCACAATGAAGATAATCGGTATGGTTGTGTGTCGGTTAAAAAACATTAATTAAAAAAGGAATTAAGAACAGACAACGCAAATCGATTTGTATGTAACTTAATGTTAACGTTCAAGGTGAAGAAAAGTTGGCGACTGTTCGTGTCTGTTTTTTTGTGGCGAGTCACGTTCTCGGGCTTGTGATGTTCATGAAGGTGCTGCTGACAACTTGGGACACTTTGTTTTTTTAGGGACCCGTCGAACAAAATACCTCGATTAACCCTGGCGTTTATAGATACGAGCTAGAGGTTTGTTCCGGTGTGCTACGTTACACGTCCTGAATCGGTAATCGCTCGATTTTTCGGGGTCAGCCAGTCTTTCCCTGATCACATCGTCAAACCTTCGCGATTATCGCCTAAATGACATTCATACGAACGTTTTAGCGCTTACCTTGAATGCTTTTCAAACCTAATCGGTCGATGAACGTCGGTTAATGAACAGGAACTCTTCGAAAAGGAGTTTGTCTTCCTCCCGAGGCTTTGTCGGTGATGTAAATAAGTAAATTCCACTCCCGTCCTCTCCTGAGCTGTCTCTTCTTTCACTCTGTTTGTTTCCTTCTTTAGTAAAGGGGAGTGACTGATGGCGTCATCGCAGATAGGCAGGCATTCATTGGTCATTTGACAAAAGTGGGCGGGGCGTGGTAGTCAAAGAGGGGCACAACCACTTTAAGGTTTGCCACCTACACTGATGACGAAATCATACCTTCCTGATGAAAATCTCCCCCAAGCCTGAAGACAACAACAGTCAACAGGCTCATAAAATGGGTTCTTGAACATTTAGTAGGTATTTATTGTGTTTTATATTGATGATATTTTAATTTTTATAGGCACTTTCAACATTTACAGTCACTATTTTTTTATTATCTGTTCCACTCTGTTGTATAACAGCTTTCTTGTAATTGGCACTACAAATTTTGGCCTGTGTTGACACCACTGCAAAGGAAGCACAGGAACTGCTTCTGAAGTGGTGTATTACTCACTGTATAATGTTACACGGAGGTGTCAATGACGCTTTTACATAGGAATTGCAGTTTCAGTAATAATGTTATGACATTGAGGTTGTAAATATGAAAACATAAACGCTGATAGATAAAAGGGATTAATGGAAATATGACTTGTAAATAGTTAAATGTATTCAACTACAAAGTTTGAGGCCTACGCAGAACAGCCTGTTTAAAAAGACGTCTTGTGTACATTGTCCACTGGAGAATTCTTGAGATATTTCCAAGAAGTTCATTCATTTTGTCATCTCTGTGCCCATAAATGTTGACAGCTCTCTTGTGTTTTTACATAACTTAGTGTGAGAGTTTGTTGACTGACATGAACTGTGAGCTGGTGTGAGAAGAGATTTCTTTCAGTGGTGTAACCTAACTCAGTGTATCCTGAGGGTGGCTTCACACATAAGCAAAGGCAGAAGCTGCTTGGTTGTTTCTGAGAAGAAGAGTTTGAAGTGTAGGAGGGGGATGAGTTTAAAAACGGCAAATTTAGGGAAAATAAACCTTTCCCAACTAGTTTGACTTTGCTTTGTCACATTATGTGCTGTTTGCATGCATGTGTTGTGTGTGCAAACATGCTGTACAAAAGAATGACTCCAGTTACTGCATGTTTTACCTTTAATCTGATGTTTTTGGTGTGTCATTGCTTAAGTAGAGATCCCAGCCCAAGTCAAACGTGAGAACAAGGCAAACAAGCACCATGTGATTTTTGCATTTTTATTACAATTCATAGATAACAGCAGGTCACCCTATTCAGACCAAAGTAAATGTGTGCAAAAGACGTTGCCTTATCTGCATGCGTTCTTGAGCACACAGAACTTCGTTGAATTTACATTATGCATGAATCTTTCAAATATCCATTTTGTGTATATGTATTAATCATAGACTGTATAAAGGGTAATATGTTTTCCTTACATACATACATCTGCTCTTTATGGGTCAGTTAATTCAAGAAGTAGTTTTGCATGTGATTTGGATACCATTCTTGCTTTTTAGAAATGGATGCATTTTTTTCATCCTTCTTAAAACATGGTTGACAAATAGATATTCTATAATTAAACCAGGACTGTGGTGTATAGTAAGGTGGATTTCCTTCCTTACATTTATCCTTTTACAAGTGTAAGCTCTCTGTACTGAATACAGAGTTAAAACTCAAAAATCACAATCATTATTGTTGTATTTATTTTTTAGTGTTGTAGTGTGCTTTTGTAGTTGTAAGTATGCTCCTCCTGTGCCATGAAGTGTTTGTTAGAACATAAAGTTGTAATAGAGTACCAGCTGCTGGTGCCATTGTCTCTGTGTGTTGACCCATAACAGCATCGGAAGCACATAAACACTAACACTCAGTGAATTTTCACCTACATTGCTTAATCACCACAAAGAAACACAAATACTCAGCTTATTCGTCATGAGGTGACATGAATGAAACCTGTTAGACTGGGCTATATAGTCATTTGTTAATCAAAATGCTTATGGAATGACAGAAAGCCATCACTAACTAACAGTGAGTTAACTAAAACAACAACAAAAAAACATGTTACTGAAAATACATTTAAAATAAATTACACAAATTCAGCTAGTTGCCAGTGCAACTTCCTATTTTCATTTAGTTTGATTCTAAAATAACTAAAACAAAAATAGAAACAAGGCATATACAAATGACAAAACTCTAAATTATCATTTTAACTAATTAAAATGAAAATATATAACAACTAATGCAATACATATGGGGATTAGTATCAGTGTTAGTCAAAAATAACATTGGTATTTTAGAACAACAGAGCAGTGAGGTAATATCATATTGCTAGTATTCTAGAGTGAAGGAATATCTGTAAATCCATAAGATGCGCTTTTGAAACCAGCCTTGATTCATCTGTCAGTTATCCTTCTTTATTCTGACAGCTTCTTCCTGCCCTTGTAGTTGATTGAAGTATGCTTTCACTTTCTGTCAGTGTCCTCCCTCTCTACTTCAACCGCCTACCCTATTTCTTAAGGGAAATTCTGTTCATTTGCTCAAAAGTACCCAGTATTCTGGCAGTTTTTCATTCTGCTTTTACATAAAGACCCTGCTTGCAGCTGTCAGCATTTCATTTCTGTCTTCAGTCAAAGGCTACTGAATCATGTTATAATTATGAACTCTACAGCTTTATTCATGTCTTGATTTAGTTTAAAATAACCAAGTTCAATAAATAAACAAATTTGTTGAAGGAACAAACATCAGAGGAAAATTGGCTGAGCCTGCAGTATAATCCGGTCAGCAGGCGTGAGTGTGAAAATATTTAACCCTTTATTACCAATGAGATGTAAACAAACAAACCATGCAGCACTAGCAAATCCATATTTAATCACAGGCTCTGTGCTAAAATGTTCCTGTCAGACGTGTTTTGTTCCCGTTATGAGCAAATAGATATAGAAGAGTGCAAAATAGAAATGAATCATGCTAAAATACTCTCCAGAAAAAAAACTCGTTTTTTTTCCTGCACAGGCAGTACCAAGAAAACAGGCTGAATGAAAACGTGAGAGTAACAGGGCACCAGCCCTTCTATAAATATAAACCTTCCTCCACCCAGAGTGTATAAAGTGTCCTGACTGTAAGATTCCTCAGGGTAATGGAATGCAGCTCATTGGCTCACATGATTACCTGAAGGCGGTTCAGTCTGATGACAACAGTAAAGAGGAGACGCTGTTAGACTGACTCAGATTTTTTTTAAATGAAAGCTCATCGTTTTAGTCATGTCTATTGAAACCAAATAGCTCTTTATGCTGTCATTATGTGTATACTGTACATGTAGTGTAAATTTGATTGTAACGGTCAGGAATGTTTAATTCTACAGTTCTGATACATATCTGAAAAACCTTTTGAGTTTGAGACTTGAGTGGAAAAAATAGCAACCTCTATGGAACATTTTGTGTTTCTGTGATCAAAGGTGTGCCAGTGGCTGAGAGAATGAAGAAGAGAGAAGACATGCTCAGAATACAGTTACGGCCTGTGTCAGTTCTCCGAAGATGGAATCCTAAACGGTGCTGCTAAACTTAGTCGAGGAAAACAATCTAGCTCTCTGCAGGGCGAGAACACAAGTACAGAGATAGACACTCAAGCCCATGAGATTACACACACACACACACACACACACACACAGAGAGAGAGACAGAGACAGAGACAGAGAGAGAGAGACACAGACATTGACACAATATGCACAAATACACTGTATGCATACAAATTCCTGCTGACTGGGAGGGTAATGTGCACAAGAAATGGGTCAAACATTGAAAATGTAATTTAGCCTGACATCATCTGAATTCCCCTAGATTTCTCATTCATTTCAACAGATCAGACAGCCTCAATGGTGTGTCTTTAGTGACATCAGGTGGTCAGGATGTGTAGCAACAATGAAGCAATCCACAAAATACTGTTTGTTGATTCAGTGTTATGCTATCACATATATTGAGAATCTACACTGCATTTCAAAAGTTTGGCATCTGTAAGCTTTTTAATTCTTTAAACAGAGTCTCTTCTGCTCATCAAGGCTGTATTTATTTGATCAAAAACAACAGTAATATTGTGAAATATTATTGCAATTTTTAATATTGTTTTCCTATTTAAATAAACTTTAAAAAATAATGTATTTCTGTGACGCAACGCTGAATTTTCATTAGCCATATTCCAGTATTTGGTGTCACATGATCCTTCAGAAATCATTCTAATATGCTGATTTATTATCAGTGTTGAAACTGTAGTGCTGCTTAATATTTATTTGGAACCTGTGATACTTTTTTCTTTGGTTATTTGATGAATAAATAATCTAAAAGGACAGCATTTATTCAAAATATAAATATTTTATAATATACAACAATATAAGTTTTTACTATAACTTTGATCCATTTAACACATCTTTGCTGAATAAAAGTATTATTTAAAACTAAAATAAATAAATACTGACACCAATTTTTTTAATAGTAAATTTATATTATCATTATTATTATTTATTTAAATTGGAAATATTATTTCACAAAATAAATAAAGAAATCTGTATTTTTGATCAAGTAGAGCCTTGATGAGCATAATAAACTACTTCTTCACAAACATAAAGAATCTGACTGATCCTAAACTTTTGAACGGCAGTGTAGCTTAAATGAATTGCAAAAGTAAATAGGAGAAATCCCTGGAGCAAGCTGAGGTTAAATGCCTGTTTCTCAGTTATTCTATAATTTACTGGATGATTAACTCTAGGGAATAGTACTAAAGTCTCAAAGCCTGAACCACAAGGGTCACCTTTACCTTTTGGTCTCAGTTACATTTCTGGTATGGCAATGTTTAGTATTATTTTATTTAATATTTGTTTCTGTACATTTACATTAACATAGATTTTTCATCCAAAGTGAATTATATTGCATTCTTTTTTTTTTCAATCATGCATTCCTTATCAAATCCATGACCCTGACATGACTAGTGCCATGCTTTACAATGATCTAATTCTTATTATTAAATATTGTTGGGATCATTTAGTTACCTATAAATATGATAGCATATAAAAGGATAAGCATCCTTTTTCTCCTTTTCCATACATCTAATATCTCTGTTTCCACGCTTCTACCGTTCTGTGGAGCACCATCCCACAGAACACCTTAGGCATATATGAGTAAAATCTATCTTCCTATACATTTCTCCGGAGACACTTCCAGACTTTCTGTTTCAAGTCTTTATTGTATGGCTCTAATGTGCCAAATACTGTACACTGTTAAATACACTGCATCGCTCTGTAGTAGTTTAACATGCCACCTATGTATTCTTTTACGATCCTAAAATCCTAATATCTTAATTTAGTATTTTTACAATGATTGAGCCATTTCCTGCAAACTGAAGCAGTATTTAGACTAACTTTTGCACTATCAGTGAAAGTGTACAGTTCACAGTGACCCTGGTTACCCTACAGCACTAATCGTCTATTATATCCCTCTTTGACTTTTCTATAGTCAGTCATTTGATCATCATCCTCTATTTTGGCTTGGTACTGTGTGAGCCCCTTTCTTTTTGAAAAAAAGGGTCATAATTCTGTTGAATAATTCAAAGGGGTGAAACTGAGAGGCTCTAGAGTTTCGACTGGTTATTGTTCCTGGGCAAGGTCGCTGAATGCTAGTAAAAGTGAACTCTTCATGCACGGTACTCATCACCCGCCAGGTTCTGTTCAGTCAGGACATGGTCCACTGCTACAACATCATCACACACACACACCCCGTGTATGCATGGACACACACACGTGAGGTCAACCACATGCAAAGAGTCAAGACCACTCGGGAGGATGCCACGGCATAAACTCATCGCATCTGAAAGCGACGGTAAAGATGATTGTTACTTTCTATGTTTATTTTATACTATTTTTTTATTATCAAATGAATACTTTGATGATGTGTTCATCATCATACTTTATTGACAGTGTTAAGCTATGACTGACAACTGTTTTTATTTTAGCATTTGAAATGAAATGTATTTGTTTTTTATTAAAAAAATTAAATAATAATGTAACATTATTTAGATTAGCAGCTTAGTGATGACAACTGTACTTTTACATTCCACGTTCTGCCTCAATATTTACAAATCTGATGATATTTGATTGTTAAAATAGTTAGAATAGTTTAGTAACTTGAAAGGCATTTTGTAATTTATGCTTGAATGTGAATCTAGGTAATTTTATTTTGATGCAAACCCAAACCTATTGATTTCAGAATGCCAGGGTGTTCATGCAGAACTTTAAGTGTGTGTAGGTGAACTTATGATCATTACTTTCATTCCATTGCTCTTTGACCCCTGTGAAAGAACACTGACACTGAAGATGAAAAGCACCATTGTGTCTATTGTACAACACAACTAAGCATGTAATGACCCGGTCAGCACTTACCGGTCTGGTTACACTGTGGTCACAAACAATACAAGTCAAGAGACGCTAAACAGCTGCTGGGAACCCTACATGTCTGACCTTTCAGGACTTATCAATGTCTTCTTAATAATGTCCAGAACTCACGTCTTCCTGTTTTTGTCTTATTTTCTGATTCGTTGGTCTTTTACAGTGAGCATTGAGGTGGATGAAGGTGAGAATGTGGACTGATTTCAGTATAGATTTTTTTTAACATTTTTATTTTGTACTGTATGGTGATTATATGTAAACATATTTTTGTAGGGAAGGATAATGAATTCAGCCTTTACTACGTGGAAGTGGAGGAAAACTCTAAGGGAGGTAAGGAGAAGCAGGCGACGCGAGATGGCAAACGGAGAAGAGAGAGAAATGCTGAAGTTAGCAGGAGAAGAGCTTCAGACAAGAGAACAACTGAGATGGGCAATAAAAGAGCAGAAAAGAAACACCACAGAACAACAAGGAAAGAGGGTGAGAAACACAGAAAAGGGCAAAGAAGAAGGGATGCAGATGAAGAGGAGGCTGAGGAAGAATCCAGCAAAGAGAAAAAGAACATTAAAAATGAAAGAGCCAAGACACTAAAACTGGAAGATGAGAAGGAAAAATATGTGAAGAAAAAGAGAAAGAAGCATGTTAAAAATGAGGAGGACGAAGCAAATCCTGGAAAGACCAAACAAAAAGATCGTCAAGACGTTTCCTTGAAGGAAAAGAAAAAGAAAAGAAAGAAGCCAGAGACTAGGTAAGTTTCTATTTTTTGCCCCCACTCACTACAGTAAATTAATACATGTATCAAACTATAACCATACTGTGGACCAGATGAGATCACATAACAAAATCTGTTTTTAAAACCTATACAGTTTGTTTAAATATGTTTACATAAATATGTTTTAGCTTGTTGGATTTTTATGACGTTAAATAAGGAAAATTATTCAAATTTATTTTTTTCTTACCTTTATTATTAAATCAATATAGAGTAAATTAAACATTTAGGAAATCTTGAAATGCATTAACAGTTTACATTTCAGTTTTTCTATCAAATTGTTTTACTATCAGTAGAATTAGTAATAGAAATGTTGTATTAAATTAGACAAATGTAAAGCAGAAGAGTTCCCATCTGTGGTCTCTCATTTCTCCCTCCCAGCTCAGAATCTGAATCGAACTCTGACTCCGAGTCAAAAGACAATCAGCCGGTGGGAGTTTTGGGGTCTCTGACCCCCGAGGAGCTGGAAAAGTTAAAAGAAGCAGTGGACGAAAGGAAAAACTGATCACCACACTTAAAGGAAAACCCTGGCCCATGAAGAAGAAAATAGTTATCCTGAGGTACGTCCTGTCACTGCAGCTTTTGCACATGTGTACACCAGCCTTCATAATGCCGGCGAGTTGTGTTCTGTCTCAGGGAGTCACAGGAGTTTGTGGAGAAAAATGAAAGGGCTTTGGGAAAAGGCAAAGGCAGGAAACTGTACGCCTACAAGGTCATGATGATGAAGGTGAGGAGATGATCATTGTAAAATTGATAGATACGAATATATTCCTCTGCAGCTTCAGAGTCATCTTTATTTCTCTTTATTACTGTAACTGTCAGAAATGGATGAAGTTTCAGCGTGACTTTGAGAACTTCAAGACTGCCTGCATCCCGTGGGAGATGAAGATAAAGGAAATAGAAAGTGTGACGCTTCTCAATTTAACCTTCCTTCTCTCTCCTTTTTTCTCAGGTTTTTTCCTCATCTCTAAACAAACTCTATTTTTATATTCTTATAGGTCATTTTGGTTCATCAGTTGCATCTTACTTTATATTTCTGAGGTGGATGTATGGCATAAATCTGATTTTATTTGGACTGACATTTGGGTTAGTAATGGTTCCAGAGGTGAGAAAGTTACATATTAACAATGAAGACCACATGAAAAGTTTATTTCCTTAAATGTAACCAATCTGTTTTTCAATCTATCACAATCTCATTCCCCCTGGAGGCTCTTATGGGGAAACCGTACGGTAGTATACCCAGGAAGACCGTGCCCAGAGAGGAAGAGGCCACTGCTATGAATTTTGCAGTCTTGTGGGATTTTGGGGTAAATCTATATGATTATACACTACCATTCAAAACTTTGAGGTTAGCAAGAATTTTTATTTGAAAAGGACATATATGTTTAGTCAGCAAAGACAAATGACTTTATTACAATGTTACAAATTGGTGAGCAAAAGAGACTTCTTTCAAAGGCATTATACAATCTTACCAACTCAAACTTTTGAACAATACTTTGGATGTAATCACGCGTAATTTATATTGCATACTGAAACTTGTTTTTGTCTATTTCAGGGCTTTGCTAAGTACTCTGTTCTCTTCTATGGCTACTACAATAACCAGAAGGCCATTGGGTGGCTCAAATTCCGCATGCCCCTGTCCTACTTCCTGGTGGGAGCGGGTACAGTGGCGTACAGCTACATGGTGGTAATCAGGACGTGAGTGATGACCGTCCATATCAGAAAACTGTTTTGAATGTGTCCATGAATACCTTTCTGCTACTTAGTCCATAGACAAAACATTTCTTTACTGATTTCCTCACTTTTACTCAACAGTATGGCCCGCAATGCAAATGAAGAAGGTGGCGGAGATGACACCAGTTTTAATTTCAGTTGGAAGACATTTACTAGCTGGGATTACCTCATTGGAAATCCTGAGACCGCAGACAACAAGTTCGCCTCCATCACCACTAGTTTTAAGGTGTGTTCCTCTTCAATTTCCTTGTGCTGGGCCCACATCCACTTTGTAGATAAGAAAGAAGTCTTATAATGCAAAATGTCATTCTCTAAAACAGAATGTGATATTGATATACTATTATGTGATGTACTATAAAACATTCTGCTGAAAACGTCCTACTGAGTTACAAAAGACCATGTGATGATGACAGGGAGCTGCAAAAAATTTAATTTGTCACGTAAGAAAAAAATAATATATTTTAATACACATCAAAAGACATAATTAAGTCAAATACAAAGTTGACATTATGACAAAAGGTCGAAATTATAAGATAAAAGTCATAATTATGGCAAACAATCAACTGTTTGTCATACTGATAACTTTTTGTCATATCGATGATTTTGTATCTCATAATTTAGACTTTTTGCCATATAATTTCAACATGATGATGATGTTCAGTCATAAAACATAATTATAATTAATATTCCCCTCTTTATTCCATATAATCATATTTTTTATCATAATTGTGATTTTCCAGAGCATGATTTTTGTATGTGTTAGAATTTAGACAGACACCTGACCACTATACCTTCACATGTAAAATAATAATAAATAAACAGTAATCTTAAGAGCACAGTATCAAAACAGCCCATTTCATTCAGAAGAGTCAGAATAAGTGAGGAAAATGTTAATGAAAAACTAAATTATGCCTATTTTTGCCATGATAAAGCATCAAATAACATCTCAAGTGTGGGGGAAATGTATTATTCTGGTGAAAAAATAAATAATAATAAAAAAGAATGATATGATCCCTTTAATCTGGCCTCTACCGGCTTCATAATAAATTCAGCACATTAACAGGAGGCCATTGTGGAGGAGCAAGAGAGCAGCAAAGATGACAACATCCACCTGACAAGATTCCTTAGAGTGCTGGCCAACTTCCTGGTGCTCTGCTGTCTGGCAGGGAGTGGGTACTTGATCTACTTTGTAGTACGCAGGTCTCAGAAGTTTTCTCTGGAGGGACTGGAGAACTACGGCTGGTGGGAGAGGAATGAGGTCAGACTCATGTAACAGTGTGCAATAGTAATGCTCTTGTCAATCAATAAAAATGAATTTCGCATGGCTTCTCAAACCCTCAGGTGAACATGGTGATGTCTCTGTTGGGAATGTTCTGTCCGATGCTGTTCGACGTGATCAGCACTTTAGAGAACTATCATCCACGCATCGCCCTCCAGTGGCAGCTGGGACGCATATTTGCCCTTTTCCTGGGGAACCTCTACACGTTCATCATTGCTCTCATGGATGCCATCCAACTAAAGGTACAGCTTCATTTAACAAAGACTAAAGTGCTCACATGCATTCCCATCTTCAGTCTTCCTGAAGTTCAGAATAGTAATAACTTCCATCTTTCTAGCTCCCTTAGGCCACATAATCTGTGTTAAATGAATAATCTTCTTATGAAGGTCATTATCCTCCTAACTGTCACATATTTTGAAGAGGGCAGACGAGGAGATTGTGAAGAAGAATATGACGATCTGGCAAGCTAACCTGTACAATGGGACTGTGCCAGACAACTCAACTGCTCCTCCGATCACAGTGCACCCTGCTGATGTTCCCAGAGGGCCTTGCTGGGAGACAATGGTTGGACAGGTACTGGGGAAGAGTGGTTCAATTGTTCAATTCAATTATTTTTTACAATACAAATTAAATTAATTGGAACACAACATGTCCCAAAGCAGTATTGAATTACACCTAACACACCTCCAGTGCATAATATTTTGCATCCTCTTGTGGCCTCAGGAGAGAAGCCAACAGCTTTCCCCCCTAACTGAAATTATGCCTAATTAAATTCGAATATAATTCAAATTTTGATAATATTTAAGTAGAAAATTAGAATTTAGTTTTTCAGTCATCCTGTCTTCCGTCGCATCATCCAGGTGGATGCTGCACACTGTGGGTGGTTGAGGAGATCCCTTATAATGTAAAACACTTTGAGTGTCTAGAACAGCGCTATATGAATGTAACAAATGATTATTACCGGTATTATTAATAGTCACTAGTTGAGCCTATTGTGGGCTGCTGTAGTGATACAGAGTAACAGTGTCTTTTTTTAACTGGTAACAATCAGTTATGATCAATTTAAATTGAATTTGAACTGAGTAATCTAATTGAACTGACTTTTTTATATTCAGCAGCTGATGCATTAAATTGAAAAGTGAAAGTAAATAATTTTTACATTGTTATAAAGATTTCTAATAATTTCAAATGCTGTTCTTTTGAACTTTCTATTCATTAAAAAATAAAAATAAATGTATCATGGTTTTTACAAAAAAATGTAAGAAGCACAACTGTTCAACATTTATTATTATTATCAATGTTTCTTGAGCAGCAAATCAGCATATTCATATGATTTCTGAAAGGTTACGTGACATTTAAAACTAGGGTAATGGCTGCTGAAAATGCAGCTTTGCCATCATATGAATAAATTACATTTGAACAAATATATTAAAATGCTTAGAATTTTTATATTTCACAAAATTAATATTTTGCTGTATTTTTATCATAAATTGTGAGCATAAGAGACTTAAAAAACATCTAACATCTAAGTGTGAATGGTTGTGTATGATATTTGTAAATATGTGTCATTAAAATTAAGTATAAACTTTTTTCTGATTAAACGTAATTTGGTAAATGGCAAAGCAAATTCATATGCTTTGGCATTAATTTGATATTATACTAAACAAAGTTATGCATATTTAAATAAATCTAATGTAAAGCATTTGTATATCAAACAAACATTTAGTGTAGGTTTGAACAAATAATAGAAGGTTGAAACTTTAAAAATCAATTATTAAATGAATATTAAGATGCATTACATCAAATCTTTAGAGACTGACCTGACAGCATCTTCTGCGTCTACAGGAGTTTGTTCGTCTCGTCATTTCTGATACAATGACGACTTACATCACTCTGCTTATTGGGGATTTCCTCCGTGCCGTACTGGTGCGATTCCTAAACAACTGCTGGTGCTGGGATCTGGAGTATGGCTTTGTGAGTATCCAAAACACATGCAGTGGTCAGTATCAGGGATTCCCCTTCGTTTATAACTAAAGCATGCTTTCTTCATTAGCCATCCTATTCAGAGTTTGACGTCAGTGGGAATGTTCTGGGTCTGATCTTCAATCAGGGAATGATCTGGTAAGAACTATGTCCATTTTATGTAGCATGTTTTCTTGCTTTCCATTTGAAACCAGTACAGCATCAAATCTCTGTCATTGTCTATGTGAATCAGGATGGGGGCATTCTACGCTCCATGTCTTCCAGCATTAAATCTTCTCCGGCTTCACGTGTCCATGTACCTGCAGTGTTGGGCGGTGATGTGTTGTAATGTGCCTCAGGAACGGGTCTTCAAAGCTTCAGGCTCCAATAACTTCTACATGGCCATGCTGCTGGTCATCCTCTTCCTCTCTACACTGCCAGCTATATACACCATTGTCTCCATTCCTCCCTCCTTTGACTGTGGACCTTTCAGGTTCTGAAAGTTTATGTGTGGAGTAGAAATGGTGTGGAGTATGAAGCCAGTCTGTTAAGCATAAGAACTAAGTAATTTTAATGTTTCTGAAATTGGTTGGTGTGGTGAAAGCTTTTAATCTCTTAAATTAAGTTTGATTACAAATTAGACTTTAGAGCAACAAGCTGTATGCATATGCTTGTGTAGAAATGAACAGTGAATAAGTGGAGGACTTGGTTACGAGACAAGTCTTGCAATGGCAGATCTTTAGCACTAGAGTGCAGTAGAGTCCAAGTCCACAATTTCCTCATCATTTTTCTCCTCAGAATCAGAATTTCGTTAGAACTGTTTAGAACTGCAGTCTGACGTGACTGAAAGCTTTATAGCATGTTTGTTTGTTTCAAATACTTACAAAAAATATATATACAAGTTTAGAGTTTCTGCTGCTTTAGAAGAGTGTCTAAGAGTATTGTTTCATTTTTCCTGCAGTGGGAAAGCCCGCATGTTTGACGTGATTCAGGAGACCCTGGAGACAGACTTTCCTGCCTGGTTCGGTAAAGTATTCAGTTACGCCTCGAACCCCGGCCTGGTGCTGCCCTTTCTTCTGCTCCTGGTGTAAGTTGGAATGTCTAAATACATCTATATGAGTTTCCTGTACTTCTGTGAGGATGTGCGATTGTAATGGTACATTTTTCTGTCGTTTTAGTCTTGCAATATATTATCTGCAGTCCACTTCTAAAACATACAAAAGGTTAAACATGGAGCTGAAAAAGAAACTCCAAACTGTAAGTTAGGAAGTCCATAATGTCTGTTAGTTTTAAATGTTTCATTTTATACAGGGTTATGCAGATAGCATTATGCAAACTCGCCACTAGATAGAAGCTGTAACATTGATCATTATTATAATTATTTACCACATAGACCAAAATATATATTTATATTAGTTCAATTTAATCACTGGACATAGATCTGCTCTCTGCTAATGTTACAAAATCCATAGGTTATTTATTATCATGTCACTGAATTCTTTCACTGAATTTGTGTTTACAGCAAAATGAGGAAAACAAGAAAAAGAACAAACTCGCAGCCTTAAAAGCAGCCAATGAACTGGAGCGGGCGAGGAAAGCAGGAGAACAATGCAGCAACAGCGCCTCCGATTTGGGTGAGAGCACACAGAACGGGTCACAGCTCCCATCAGTCAGCGCACAAGACAGCAACTTGGAACCAATGCAGAGAAACCTTCCATGAATGTTGAAGAGTTAATGTGCTGTGTTTAGACAGCAGGTGGCCACAGTCTTAAAACAACATGCCCTTGCTTCTGTTCTGTATATCAGTGTTGCTGTGAGACAGCAGTTGAAAGGTCTTTCTGCCTCCTCTTTCTCAGGCGCGAATGAAGAAAGCAGCAGCCTAGATGAAGCAGGGCATCACAGACAAGCTGGAAAGAACGGTCGCTTAATACATCCCTCACAGAGTCAGCATGCGCAAAACTCTGAACCTCCCAGACCCCCTTCATCCCGGAGCCACACAGCATCTGGACATCTTCCAGGTCACCCACAGCAGCCACAGAAAAACTCTCACTCAAACAGGAGATAAACAGCACAGATGTAAACAGATACATAGATTAATCTGTTTGTTGCATGCACAACACTTAGCACTTATACGACTATTTTATTTCTTGTTGATACAGTATAAATTCTGTGCCCAGGCCTGCAGCTCATATCATGAATATCTCAGTGGTGGCTATGTAACTCCAGAATGATAAGTCTTATCTCTGTGAAAGAGAAATGACTGCTCATGTTACACACGTAGGCCAAACTAGGGTCAAACTATTTCTTGGTTTGTTTTATTCATTTATTATTAGCTTTAGAAATATCTTCTTGATTGTTGATTTACTTGCCAGTTGCAACTGCTTATTAAACTACAGCCGAACCAGAGGCGTTTCTAACATTCATCAGTACAGGGGCACAGGCTCCCGTTTCAAACAAGTGTGCTCATATTTTGATATCCTTTTTGAAAATCACTTTTACCTGCAGTACAGAGTTGTTCACGCAAGCTGCACATGCAATAAAGAGCTGCTTCGTCTTGACAAACATTAGAACACATTTGTTTGTTTTGTTTTTGTTAATTACTTATTAGCATGCCTTTTAGTAACATATTGGCTGTTTGTTTGAAAAACTGTTTTCAAACAAAATGATTAATAAAATCAAAAGAATCACATTAAGCCAAAAGTAAAGCTAAAGCAAATCTAGAAGTTTTAAGTGTGACTCAAGTGTCCAAATGCTTTTTAGCATTTTTACCCCCCATTGATATAAAACACAAAATTATTTTTCAGCACCCAAGATTGACAGGCCTTGTCCAACAGTATGCCTCTCCTCTCAATTTCATTGTTTCCTCATTCTCCAATCCATGCAGCTTTATCTTGATCAGCGTGTCAGTTGTTCCACAGCATTTCCATGCGCCGTACTGTATTCTCAAATCTGCTCTAGGGGTGTCTGATGTCTCGGATTATTTTCCTACAGCCACAGATTTGGCAACGAAGATGCATGTGGCTCATTTGTCATGCCACAGCCCACTCTGTTCTGTTTGGGGTTACGCTGTGTACCATTCATGTCAGGGCACTGGCTCCCAACACACTGGAGGGTAGTAAAAACATTGAGAATACCGTTTGAGCAACTTCTTTGAAGCTATAAACTAATGATATCTCTGTATCAAACCTTGACGATTACTTATTAGAAAACTGGCACATAAGTTGCATTAACATTGCAAATGCTCATCCATAATTCATGGGAAAACTTCATTAAGTATTTACTGGAGTCATTTGAGATTTTATGTATTTGTTCATTTAGGTAGCCATTGTTCATTTGAAGACAAAGCTCTTTTTGAATTCATTTGATAAGGTCCTGATTATGCCAGGAAATTGAGAATAGTGGAAGCATTGGGCTCTTAAAAACTAATAACACCTTTTTGAATTGTGAACCTTGATGAGGTCTTCACAATATCATGTATCTTACCTGTTGCTTCCACTAAGAAACTTCTTTTATAAGGAGGACATCTGATCTGTGTGATTGTAATTCTGTTACCGGACGTTAAAGTAGTAGACCTCTTGTACATAATTAACTCAAAACAATTACTCGTATTCGGCTGCTGTGTTAGTTAGTTTCCTTAGAGGGCCTGAATTTCCTGTTAATATAATGCCTTATTTACACAAATTGAAGAACAAAGACACAAATTTAACCATAGTTCAGTATATGTACTTGTACTGATATAGAACCAGGAGAAAATCAATTAAATTAATTCATCATCATTAAATTCAGGAACGTACAGGCTAGGCGTGTCAAATTGGCTGAAAAACTCAATTATAATTTTTACTAAAATATTATAAATATTCAAATTATATTCAAATTTAAATGGCATAATTTCTGTTAGTGGGGAAAAAAACTTTTGGCTTCTCTCCTGAGGCCACAAGAGGACGCATCGAGCAAAATATTACCAAAATAATGAACGTTTTTTCAAAGCAATAAAAAAACAAGACTGTCTTTGAAAAAATGCATGATGTTAAAATATTTTTTAATAAACCATATATATTTAATTACGTTGCTTAAACAATTAGAAACAACAAGCAGCGTGTTAGTATGTATAGTAGGCTTTGTATAATACTACCAATCACAAAGAGTAGCATACTTTTTTCATTTAATAACACGAGATGCAGTGGGTTGCAGAAAAAAACCCCAATAAAGTTTCGAGACATGTTTTTTTTTTTTTTTTTTTTACATTAAGCTTGTTCAACTTGAATTGGAGTGGTACAGAATGATTATATGACATCAAAGTACCGCGAGAGTGATTCGAAAGCCTAGGATCCATCTGTTCTCTTATCGCTCTCGCAGTACTATGATGTCATACATCTCGCGCACCACACAATGAAGTAGACCGTCTCTGCTTGCGTTCATTCGCGTGATTGGTCGAGATGAGAGGTGATCCCGCCTGGGTAGTGTGCTTTACATAGTTTCTATATAATTTCTAATCATATATGGGATCATATAGCCTAATCACACAGACCCTGATGATTTTACTCTGAGTACCGGCAACATGTCAGAAGTGCCGCTACGCACAAAAAAGTGCAGGTACTCTAAAGGCTAAGATATACTGCGTACCGGCCCACTTCAAGCACTGTGGCTTTCTAAACATCCTGCTCTCTTGTGCGAGACGTGAGTGCAACGGCAATAGATGTCCTTCTAGAAAATGCGTTCTGCGTGAACGGCTTGGTTTCAGTTTTGAGGTAAACGACGATGTTCTCTTTTTCCGCAATATTTTGAATGAGCAGCGCCGCATCCAGTAAGTTCAGCTGGTTAGGCTAAAAAGCTTTCAAATGCAAGGACACCTACATCGTCATCGTATCTTGTGTGGCAGGCTGCCTTGACGCACATCTAAAATTCGAATGAAACGTTTTTGCATTCAAATGTGGATTTTTATTTTAAATTTGACGAATATTCGAAATTCAATTTTTTTTTTGACAGCCCTAATACAGGCAACTTTTTTTGTTTACGTATCATGAGAGACATCATGATTACTCTCTGATTATTTTAATCTTTGATCTGCGCCGTATACTGGCATTTTGTTTCCTGGATCTCACAGCACGGCTTTAGATCTTGAATACCATTAACTGTAGTTAAGGAGTCATTTGATTCCTTTTTTAGGAGTGAGCGTCTGTTAACAGAGACCCACCTGACAGTCAGGTGTGTCATCCGCTCTAGATGCCTCGCAAGTCTGAACAGCAGGTCTTAAACACAAAACCGACAAGATGCCCCGCAGAAAAAATGATGTTGCAATAACCATGGAAGATGGTAAGTAGATTTTAATACCAGAAAATCATTTTGGTTCAGTGTGTACTTGTGGACTGTTTAAACTAGTTTCAATTGCATCAATCTACATATGAATAGGTTGGGTAACTAATATCGTTATTCTAGTTACTGTGAAAGTATTCAAAATAAAAGACATATTCAAAACCTGATTATTAATATCGAGTTTGTGTGTTACAGTTGGGATGGAAATTGATGCAGAATATGATAGTGGAAGTGACGGTAAGCTTTACAGACAATTACAGACTATTATTTATCATTATATTATGTTTTTAATGTACAGTATAAAATATTATGTTGAATTGTTTTATTTTCAAATGTATTGACAACATGTACACATTTCCCCTATATTTTCAGTGGATTCAAAAAGAAGAGCAAAAGGCAGGAATAAAGCGAAGCCTGCAGCTCGAGGAAGGAAAGCCAAGCCAGCTGACAGTGTCGAGGAGAGCGAGGAAGAGGAGGAGGCTCCACGTAAGAGAAAAGGCCGAAAGAAGAAGGAAGAAAGTGAGGAGGAGAGTGAGGAAGAACAGAAAGGAAGAAGAAGGAAAGCAGCGGGTTCAAAGAAAAAGGCTGTTGTGAAAGATGACTCCGAAGAGGAGAGCGAAGAGAAGAAGGGAAATAAAAGACGAGGAGGAAAAAAAGGAGCAACTAAGAAGAATAAAGAGGAGGACAATAACAAGGAGAAGAAGGGAAATGGCAAAGCAGCAGGAAAAGGAGGGAAAGATAAACAGGATGATAAAAAGAAGAAAGGCAAAAACAGAAGGTGCAGTATTCTCTAGCCTCCATCTCCACGCCATACACACACCGACTCAACACTCCTCATTATACAGCCATACACATCTATTGCCATACAATTACTTTTGAATGTTATTCTCATTATGTAATATATAATTATGGAGCAGTGAAATGCAGCCATGGAACTCAAACCTCTAAACATCCGAAGAAGTATTGTTATCCTAATTTTGTGATTGTGATATTTAAAAAAAATATTTATTGAATATTAAATTATTCATTAAATTTGACAGATATATATCTGACGAATTTATAATTGTAATAATTTTATAATTTATAAAAAAGTGTATTATTTCTTAAAACTGGATGTTTTAATTCCTTTTACTAACAATGTAATGCAGTATTGTTGTCATCAAATATCCATTTTTTATTTCAGCTAGACATTTTCACTCTTTTTTTATCCTTTGCCTTCCAACTGATGATCTGGAAGTGCTTTTCATGGCCATCCTGCCCCTAGAACTCTTGACCTGACTTAACTAGAACTGATTTTATCCACCAAAACAACATTATCCTTGTGGAATATACTGTTAAACTGGACTTTAAGGACTGACTGCTGACTCTGGGGTTTGTTCTGCTGCAGTTCTTCCTCGGATGACAATTCAGAAGACGAGTCTATGTCTGAGGGAGAGATGGCCCGACTAAAAGAGGAAGTCGAGGAGAAGAAAAAGCTGATTGCGACGCTCCGAAACAAACCCTGGCGTATGAAGAGGAGACTCAAGTGCCTGAAGTAAATCAGATTTCCTTCTCATTGTTTGTGCTGTGATCCTATTGGCTCTCGTGTCGTCCCCACTACCTCAACTGTAGTTCATTTATTTAGCATGAGTTTCATGTTTATTTATGTGCTTCATTAAAGCTTACAAGTTGCGGTGCTTCTGCTTTCTTGCATCTTCGTGTCTCCTAATGCACTTTAAGCTGATATTTAAAGGAGCTCTTTTTGGCTTCATATTCTTGCTGGCTTTGGAAAAAAAGTTTTAGGATGCATGAAAGTAGTTTAAACTATGTTCAGCATGACATGGAGCTTTTGAAAGGCGACAAAAAGCTTCGGAAAAGAACCAGCATCATCCAAAATGCATAAAACGCTTGACTCGGTGTCTACTCCAGTGAATTCATTACCTAGTGGCCTCTGTCTGAACCTTTACCTCAGACTGCCCAGTGGAATTGACCAGTGTGGGTGACAAGTGAGAGTTTGGACAAGTGCCCTCAGAAGTTAGTAGAGACCGACACACTGCCAAAGAAAGCATCAGTAACACGGGCCCTGTGAGCTGTAGGGAAAGAAACTACCACAAAGGGGACACTCATGGGCAAAGCTTCTAGATAGGGAACTTCTGCTAGGTGAGAGGTATGTTACACCTTCTTTAGCTGTTTAATGCATGCTGATGTTTCTTGAGGGCAGTCTTTGCATGCATGTTTAGGTGTAACTCTCTTCAGAGATCCCATGTACACATAAGGTCATACATACGGTCATACCCAAACACTAGACAGGTGTTGATATGGTCCACCACGGGTCATAATGAGGTGCTTTGGACAATGCTGAAGTTGCAATTTTTTTGTACATCAGTGTTATTTCAGTATCATTGAGATTTAAGTAGAAGGTTTAGTAATTTTGTTGTTTTTGTCATTATATTTTTTAAGTCTATATAGTTTTTATTCATTTTTATTTCAGTTTTAGTTATTTTAGTACATCAAAGAAATAATGTAAATCCTAATTTGGAACTAGCTGAAATAAAATAAGTTAATGTTTATTATATATTTTATTTTCAGTAGCATAATATGTTTTTTTTTTAAGGTTTTACTTTCAGTTAGCTATAATAACCCTGGTCTCCATAATATTTCTATATGAAAACATTAAAGGGTTAGTTCACTCTTAAGTGAAAGTTTCTTACTTCAGTTAAACACAAAAGTATATATTTTGAATAATGTTCCTGACAATTTTTTTCCATACAGTGAAAGTCAAAAGGGTCTAAAACAACATTGGACCCCATTGACTTTCATTTAAAAAAAAAATGTAGGAAGTCATGCAGGTTTTAATGACATGAGGTTGAGTAAATGATGATAGAATTTTAATTTTGGGGAGAACTATCCTTTTCAGTAATATCCGTTTGGCCTGCTTTTGTTCTCGTATATTAATTCATCTTGTGTCCATCCCATCTGCACTATTCCCATTCATTATGCATTGATGAGTTAATTAATTGGCTGTATGCTCACGTTACAGTATGTAAAGGTTGTATGTGAAACATGATATTTTTCCTGCTGTTGTCTCAATGCTGAATGGTCATGCATTGTAATAAAAGCAGAACCAGCCAGTAACTCAATGGACTGGCCCGTCTACACATGTATAGTAATGTAATGTGACTCAAACACTGGGAGAAGAAATACTCATGCCATGTTGAAAACTGAAATGAAAACAGAACGGTTGTTTGATGATACAAGTGGAAACACAGAGTCACTTTGAATTAAAATACAACTGAGTTTTAATTCCATGCCAATATAAATGTCTGTTTACATCACCTGGCAGAGAAGCCCAGGGATTTGTGGAGAGGTTTGAAGGGGCTTTGGGCAAAGGAAAAGGGAGGAGACTCTATGCATTCAAAGTCATGATGACCAAGGTACAGCACTACATATATTCCATATTGATGTGTTTAAATGCAATTACCGAAAAAAAAATCTTCCTTTTTTCTTTTTTTAATGTATTTTTCCAGAAATTAATCAAATTCAATAGAGACTTTGAAAACTTCAAGACAGCCTGCATTCCCTGGGAAAGTCGGATTAAAGAAGTGGAAAGTCTGTTCATCTCTGTTTATTGTTCTGTATTAGTGAAATCAGTATTTTCAGCATGTTTCTTAAAGGTTCACCCAAAAATGAAAAATCTGTCATCATTTACTCAACCTCAAGTAGCTCCAAACCTGTATGAATGTCTTTGTTCTGCCAAACACAAAGGAAGATATTTTTAAGAAAGTTTGTAACCAGGCTGTTTTAGGGCACCATTGACTTCCATAGTAGGAAAAAAATACTGTGGAAGTCAATGGTGCCCCAGAACTGCTCTGTTTCCCACATTCTTCAGAATATCTTCCTTTGTGTTCAGCAGAACAAAGACATTCATACAGGTTTGGAACGACTTGAGGGTGAGTAAATGATGACAGATTTTTCATTTTTAGGAGAACTATCCCTTTAATCTCTACTCATTTGTTTCATTCTCACAGGTCACTTTGGGTCATCTGTTGCCTCCTACTTCATTTTCCTGCGGTGGATGTATGGACTAAACCTTGTTCTCTTTGGTTTTGTGTTTGGACTTGTTGTTATTCCGGAGGTGAGATGTGATGCTAATGTCTTTGTTTATACACCTTTTAGGTAATGTACCGTTCAAAAGATTGGGGTCAGTAAGATGTTTTTATGTTTTTGAAAGATGTCACACATATCAGATGCTCACCAAGACATCACCTGCATATTTGATCAAACATACTGTAAAAGTAGTAATATTGTGAAATAATATTACAATTTAAAGTGCCCCTATTATGGATTTTTGACATTGACCTTTCATGCAGTGTGTAACACAGCTCTAAGTGAATGAAAACATCCTGCAAAATGTTAAATCTGAAAGTGCACCGTGTATCTTGTCCAGGGCCGCTGGTGGCCAAATAGGTGCCCTAAGCAGAATTGTATTGTTGTGCCCCTCCCCCAAATTTTATGGAAGTAAAAAAACACATAGGGGTCAACATAGAACTTTAATAAAATATAAACGAAAATACAGTGTATTTAAATTGTATTGTTTAAAAATTACAAGTTGTAGCAAGACAGTTACCTATGGCTATGGTTTTATTAATACAGTTGTCTGATTGAGTTTACAGTCTCAAGCATTCAGAAATCACACAAAAAATGAAGCAATTTTACTACGATAAAAACCATGGTTAATTTTTGTAAGGGTTGTGATGTCCACAAGTTTTTGTTGAAGAAATTATGAGGCTGTAGCATTTCTATTGCAAAAAGGTGGCCAGAAATGAAAGTGGATATTTGAATTAGTAATTGTTTGGTCAATATTAAACAAGGATCTGATTGTAAGTGTAACAACAGCAATTACCAGGCCTTGCAGGCATTTGTAATAAAATGTAATGTACATAAATTGCTTATTTTGTATTACATTATGTATTTTAACAGTTTTATTAATTAACCAATCATTGTTGCCTAATTTTTTTCATTCAGTGCATTTTCAGTGCGTTATTAACATCAACAGCCAAAAAAGTTTGACAGGATTATGAACGTAACCTAAATGCACAGGCTTCAGTGTTACAGGCCTTGATGCGCTGGACTGCTGATGTCTTTTCCCGGGCTTAGTTGTCCATCAAATATGATCATTTGCAGTCAGCCTCAAACATGAGGTGAGGGCGGGCCCAGGCCCGGATGCGGGAATGGCCTTCATCGTAAAACACATTTTGTATAATGCTTATAGAACATTTTTGTTAGCAACTTTGGATGGTCCCCCCTGGGAGTTGGTGCTCTACGCAAGCTGCGTACTCTACGTATGGGGAGCGGCGGTACTGATCTTGTCCCTCAAAAGAGACTCGACCCTGAATCATTGAAATGAGTCGTTTTTAAAGGGGACCTATTATGCTCCTTTTTAAAAGATGTAAAACAAGTCTCTGATGTCCCCAGAGTGTCTATGTGAAGTTTTAGCTCAAAATACCTGACAGATAGTTTTTATAGCTTGTTAAAATTGCCACTTTTAGGGTGTGAGCCAAAATGCTTTGAATTTGAGTATGTTGCTTTAATGCAAATGAGCTGATACTCCCGGAGAAGAGGGTGGAGCTTCAAGAGCTCAAGTTCCAGCATTAGCAGTGCTAGCCTTTGCAAATAAACATTCCACCATTAGTACAAGCCTGTTGTCTTTACAGAAAACTTACTCTGTTTCAAAGTCAGTCATCTGATTCTATTGTGCATAATATATTTTTGTTTATGAATTACACAGACAGGGAGCACAGCGTGATTAAAAATAACAACATAGCACGGTCTCGTGGTGCATGGCATGCTATCACAAACTTTATAAGTCCCACTCGTGATTATGAGCTCAACAAATTCAAGTAATCGACTCACGTTGCTTTCATATGCAACTTTTAACCACCACATTCCTATTCACGATCATTCATGAAGACAGCACCATTGAAAACAGACAGAGACAACGGTAGCTTTAGCATCGTTAGTCTTACAGGGTGCCAAGTAGCTCTTTCAGAAGGCTCGCGCACGAAGCGTTGTTATTGATTCCTACACGTATTGGGGACTTTACCGATTTTTCCCGGGACATTTCCTTAGACATTGAAACTTAATTACAGTGTCCTCAGCTCAGATGGAGGGAGTCTATGGAGACTCCTATGTTCATTAGTGCATCCCAAAACACAACACTTGAAAAGCCACTTTGGCGCTGACATTGTATATCTCCAGCAGCTGCAGCAAGTAATCAGTAATGGCGAAGGCGGACCGTAACTTTTCACTGAGGTCACAAATGACCGGGACTTTTTCCCCTCAGTGACGTGAACAGACGGAGAATCTGAAACAGCTCATTCTGAGAGACTGTTTATGATTTTTTTAGATTAGAAAAATGAGTGTGTGGATTTGTACCATTACAGGCTGGGCCACACAACTGTGTTCAAACCTTATAAATGTGATTTTTGCATAATAGGTCCCCTTTGAAATGAATCCCAAGCTGTTTCATGATGTCAACATGAAACATTAGCATATTGCCCACCCACTTGTTGGTCTTTTCACTTTGATCTGAATGAAAATGCAAATTCATGCTTTTAGAGCTGTACAAGTAGCTGTTTCCCCGGTAACGCTATACACAAAGCAGCAAGCTCACAAACTGCTTTATCAGGCATTACAGGCTATGAAATCGACCTATCGCCTAGCGTCACGCAAAGGAGCGGTTTGGAAAAATGAATTGTTGAGCGAATCGCTTGGGAGTCGTTGAGGAAATAAGGTAAAAATAAATGCATATTATAAGACAATTAAAGTGTTTTTTGACCTTGTATGCATATCAACCTGTTTTGGGCTCCCAAAACCAAAATATTTCATAACCCATAATAGGGGCAGTTTAAAATAACTGTTTTCTATGTTAATATATTTAAAAAATATAATTTATTCCTGTGATGGCAACGATGCATTTTCAGCATCCAGTGTTTAGTATCACGGAATTCTTTAGAAATCATTCTAATATGCTGTTTTGGTGCTCAGGAAACATTTATTATTATTATCAGTGTTGAAAACATTTGTGCTGCTTAATCTATGTGGAAACCGTGATACAATTTTCCAGGTTTCTTTGATGAAAGGTCAAACAAACAGCATGTAATATTATATACTCAATCTGTTATAATACCATGATTGATGAACGTCTTTACTGTCAGATAATAATTTAAAGCATCCTTGCTGAAAAAAAACAATACTTTTATTTTTTTTTTTTTTTTGTTAAAGATGTTTTTGCAATGTTGAGCTACAACAATACAATCTGGGTCTTTCTCTCTGTAGTTACTGATGGGCCTGCCTTACGGCTCCATTGCCAGAAAAACAGTTCCCAGAGAGGAGCACGACAGTGCCATGGACTTCTCTGTCCTGTTTGAGTTTGGAGTAAGGTGTATTTTTTACCATGGATTCTGTGTAAAAGAGGTTGTTAGGTTGCTGTTGTCTTATTTGGATTATATATATATATATTTTTTTTTACAGGGTTATTGCAAGTACTCCATTATGTTTTATGGTTATTACAATAACCTGCGAAGTATTGGATTGCTGCAGTTCCGGTTACCCCTGTCATATCTTTTAGTTGGAGTTGGGATATTTGGCTACAGTCTAATGGTGGTTATTAGAACGTAGGTCTAATGACTACATTTGCAGATCTGTGAAGTGTTTTACTCACTGATAATGCTCTGTTAATCAGCTCATAATGTGGGCCCTCTTTCTTTTTTTAAATCAACTTCCTTCTTCTAGAATGGCAAGAAATGCCAATGAAGGAGGAGATGGAGCAGAGGATGGAGCTTTCACCTTTTGCTGGAAGCTGTTCACCAGCTGGGATTACCTTATAGGAAACCCAGAGACAGCTGACAACAAGTTTGCCTCCACCACCACAAGCTTCAAGGTCAATGACCGTTATGGTATCAAAGAATGATGCACTATGCTTAGAAAAAACCTTATTGTTGGGTCTGTGTAACTAGACTGATCTAAAACCATGGCTTATTCCCTCAGGAATCAATAGTGGATGAACAGGAGAACCTAAAGGATGAGAACATTCACCTGCGCCGTTTTCTGCGTCTCCTAGCAAACCTTCTTATCCTGTGCTGCTTGGGTGGGAGCGGATACCTCATCTACTATGTGGTCAAAAGATCTCAGGAATTTGCCAAAAAGGAGAGGAATGAATTGTCATGGCTTCAAAAAAATGAGGTACCCCTTTTCTTTAGCATTTTAATTGCAAAAAAATGTATAAAAGAGGAATTCTGACACTGCTTCTTCTTCACTCAGGTTGAAATTGTGATGTCATTGTTGGGCTTGGTGTGTCCACCTCTGTTTGAGGTTATAGGTGACCTGGAAGACTATCACCCTCGAATCGCCCTAAAATGGCAGCTGGCCAGAATCTTTGCCCTCTTTCTGGGCAACCTGTACACTTTTCTGTTTGCGCTGTTTGATGAAGTCAATGCAAAGGTATGACCATAGACAGCCTAGTAACTATAAACATAGTAAAAAGGGGATATTACTCTACTTAGGAGTTTTGGGATGGACCAAAATGCTTACTTACCAATCCTGTAACATTTTATGTGAATCAGTTCTCTTGTATTGTATGTTCACAGCTTGAAAATGAGAAAGCGATAAGAAATGAAACCATCTGGGCTCTTAAAGAATACTATGACAACTACACCTTATACCATAATGTCACAGAAAACATTCCCCCTCCAAACATCTCCCCAGCTGATGTCATCAGGGGTCCTTGCTGGGAGACAGAAGTTGGCATTGTAGGTACCGTCAGCACCAGCATCACCATCATAATCATCAATAACAGAAATGAACATATTAAATGTGACATACTGTAGGCTTTATTGGCTTAAAGTGTACCGTTACCTTTCCTAACAGGAGTTTGTGAAGCTCACCGTATCCGATATCCAGGTGACATATCTGACCATCCTGATAGGGGACTTCTTACGAGCCGTGGTTGTGAGATTCCTCAACTATTGCTGGTGTTGGGATCTAGAAGCTGGCTTTGTAAGTTTATCCTTACACCCTGCTGTTATTCAAGTTACTCACATTACAACATTGTGAAAGCAAGCCTCGTCCATAAAACAGGATGACCTCTGTCGGACGTACTTTTGTCGTTTTTAAGCTTAGCATTTTAGCAACACAGGGTAGATAGTAGGAACCTGACTGATTTTCTGCGTTTGTTATGTCATGTTAAGTACGTGTATTCTCATGTTCAGAAATGATTGCTCTATATGGCTTTGCCCAGTCGCCCTCCTTTTCCTGTCACTCGATATAGGGTAACGTACTACTCACTCATCCGAGGTCAACTGAACACCATGAGAAGGTGGCAGGATAGGTGATAGGGCTGCTTTACAACCAAAGTCACAGAGAGACACACTACACCATTCAGGGCACTTAATTACAGGGAGAGGTATCTTTTACTGTGACATTTATTCCCGTGTCGTCGTCTACACAGATATTTATGCATATCTGTGTACGTTGTGTTTCTGCAGCCGTCTTATGGAGAATTTGACATCAGCGGTAATGTGCTTGGGCTCATCTTCAATCAGGGAATGATCTGGTAAGTGGATCATGAGAGTGAAAACACATCATCTGTGCTGGACAAAATGTGCTGTTTTCACATATGTCTGTTTTTAGGATGGGTGCATTCTACGCCCCTGGGCTGGTGGGCATAAATGTGTTGCGTCTGCTGAGCTCCATGTATTACCAGTGCTGGGCTGTGATGGCCTGTAACGTTCCCCATGAGAGAGTGTTCAAAGCCTCCCGTTCTAATAACTTCTACATGGGACTGCTCCTCCTCGTCCTCTTCCTCAGTCTCATGCCTGTAATCTACTCCATTATGACCCTGTCACCCTCCTTTGACTGTGGACCCTTCAGGTAGTTCTTAAACCTTCATGTTGCAGATCCTTGAAAAGACACGCTCGGGTAAAAAAAGAAAAAGGCTAAAAAAGTGAAAAAGTACAGAATGCCTGAACTGCAATAAATTATTCAGTAAGAATAGATGTATTGTCCCTGTTTATTTATTTATTAAATATGGAAGCCCATTTTCGTCACATGAAATAAAAGTCTTTGTTAAATGATAATTATTACATTAAAAGTCAAAATTGTTAGATACAAAAATTATAATTATGAGATAAAATGTCAAAATGATATCAAACTAGCTCATGAAATAAAAAGTCTAAATTATAGCATACTTATAGCAAGTCATTATAAGATAAAAGTCAAAAGTATGACATTTTAAGCCATTATGACATAAAAAGTCAACATACTATGTCTTAACTATGACAAAAATGTTTGACGGATTTCATAATTTGATCTCGTATTTATCTCTTTATCTCAATTATGATTTACCAAAGCATGATTTTTGTATGTGGCAGAAAAGTGCTTCCATAATTAAAGGCAAAATAAAAGATGAAATCTTATAAAATACTTATTATAAAACACCAAAAGTGATTAAATAAACAAAATGTTTGTCATTTGCAGGTTATTTTGAACAAGTATGTCTTAAAATGTCACAAAAACATATTGCTACAGTATAAAAAGCTTGGTTCATATTGCTCCATCAATATGAAACAAAAATTATTATAATTTTTTTTAATTGTCATACATTTTTTAGACCAACAACAAAAAATCATATTTTTCTAAAAGGCCTAAACTGTAAACTCAAACAGAAATATATCTAATTTTTTCTGTAGAATATTGAATGTCCTGAGAAATATGAAATCCATGTCTCTCCACAGTGGTAAAGAGAAGATGATTGATGTGATCATGGAGACTATGGAGAAGGACTTACCATCTTTTATGTCGAACATCTTAAGTTATGCATCCAACCCAGGCCTCATCATTTCAGCAGTGTTGCTCATGGTGTGAGTAGTCACCTAATCAAAGTAGTTAATGTTATATGATTTAGCTTTTAATAAAACTATCTGTCTGTCTTGTCTCTGACAGGTTGGCTATTTATTATCTGAATGCTGTGTCCAAAGCATATCAGAACGCTAACATGGACTTAAAACGCAAAATGCAAATGGTTGGTAAATATTTTTTGTAAATGATGGCAAAGTTGTCTGACATCAGCTGTGTCAGCAATTGGTTGTTATTTTCTGCTCCATTATTAAGCAAAGAGATGAGGAGAAGAACAAGAGGAACAACAAGGACAGCACCAACCAGGTGATGAAAGACCTGGAGGATCTAATGCCCAACAAGTCCCTGATTCCCCCGCCATCTGCTGGAGAGACTGGTCAGTGGGCTAAACAACTCCTTCAACTAGTCACCACTTGTTTCTTTTGCTTTGACAGTGTAGGAGACACCTTCAGACTCTTGAAATCTTCAAACTTGAATGTGTAAGTGTCTTCATCCACAATGAAGTTCCTGATTCTGTGACAAACCTGCCATTTTTATTACAGAGAAACCAGCTGAGCTGCTCAGTAAGTCACCAAAGGTGACGGGCAAACCAGGTGCTGCAGCCACTGGGAAAGGGGTACGTGTTCAGAAGGATGTGTCTTTGGCTGCTGCAAATCCTCGAGCTCCAGTGACTCGTCCACCAGGTCCCAGGCCACCCGGGCCTCTGCCAGGTAATGCCCGCGGACGTCCACCAGGTCCACAAGGCATGGGAAGAGGGAGAGGTGGACCACCACCACGAAGATAGTGCATGAAGAATGCACAAACACGCTTTATTTTTGTACTAAATACTGCATTTGGAACCAAATCAAATTGTAATACTATTACACAATGAGGATGACCTGTAGTTAATATTTTTATGCACAATGTAGATATTTTTGTGTCAAATGTATTTGTATGCTGTTTAAATATGTGCAATAAAAGCTTCATGGCTGTACATGTCTGTGGTGGTTTATTCATCAAATTAATTCCATTATTGTTGCAAACAGATCAGGATTCTATGATGAAATAAAAACATAAGTTTTTCTAATGGGATTCATTTATAATGAGCCCCTTTTTGTAATGGACACTTTGATAGTTTCCGAAATGACTAGGAAAGTTATTTCCAAGGATCAAGAAGAAACCTGAAAACATGAATTAAACCATTAATTATTACCTATACTTTCAGTTCCACTGAACAAAAGACGTGCAATTGCAATACTGTACATACAAACAGCAATTTCAAGTTAGATTTGTAATTTTTTATTTATTTGTACTGTTAAATAAAGGTTTATGTAAGGAAAGCTGACCCAGAGTTCAGTCATTATTTCCCCTTTTCACTTATACCACATATTAAATAATTAAGTAGCCTGCTTATATTACAGGAGTTTCGTCTATGACAAATGTACTTCCACAAGGATAACATTACTGCTGGTCCCTTGTACTGAAAAATAAGTTTGTACGTTTTTGAAGTTTAATGATCTGCGTGTTTTTATTATTGTTGTCATTTCGACATAATGCCCACCAATTAGATTTTACAGTGCAAATGAAAACCTAACGTCAGAAATAAAGATCCACAGTTTATTATCTAATTTTAAAATACTAATAGGAAATCATTTTAAGGTGTCCTTGTTACACATGTTACATGTATTTACTATTATAATAACAATAAAGTATGCATAATTACATGCAACTAACTCTAAACCCAAGTACATGTAGATAATTATTATTACTCCGTACTTAAATGTAAAATGACACTGTAACAGGGACACCCTGAATAAAGTGTACCCAGCCCTGCACAGCTGCCAGAATTGTTTCGTCACAGACTATCGATTTGTAATAGCCACTGTACAGTATCTGAAAATACTAAGGCAAAGAAAACACTAACTTGTTGTGCCTTTTTCAGTATTCCCCTATAAAAGTACTACTTTATATTGTATTTATTTGTTTGTTTATTTATTCATTCATTCATGTGCTTGCTTGATATTATGTTATGTATTTTTTTGTATAACTTTATTCAGGTAATGATTAGATTTTCTTCCCGCTGACTGTTAACTATGTTCTTTGTTATTTTTCGTGTTGTTAATATTGTGTTGTATTTACATTTGATATATCATTGTTTAATAAAAAACTGTGTTCAGTATACTGTGCTGTGAGCTTAGAAGTGTAGGCTTTGGGACACTGCCATCGTGTGGAAAGACATTGTATTTTTTCATATTTTCTCATCAATTCAGTCGGGGTTGTTTAATCTCTCTGGTTTACGATTCTTTCTCAATCATCTCGACGTCCCTCGTGTTCTGCTCTGCTTCTGAGATTAGTTTGTGCAGTCATTGAGACGCGCGTTTAAGGAGTCCTCGCGCGCAGCCATTTTTCAGCATCTCAGGTATTTTATTGCGAACACGGGATCTGTCATTAGTGGTCTCAAAGGTAAGAAATGCTTAAGGCCTATTACTTTATTTGGCCTTTTCTGTTCTATCTCCTGCGTGCAGTCTATATCGTATTATTAATGTAAAAACTAAACACACAATAAAAGCTAAAGTTTTAATTTCCTTCTATAATCTTCTTTAAAGCTATTTGGAGATTGAGAATTTAGAACATAATTGTTTATTATGACTCTCCCAAGCAGAGTCCCGAGACTCAAATACTGCTTGTCTTTTGGAGGACCGTATCTGTGCAGAGGCCATGGATATGGTGGAGGTTCTGAAGAAACAAGGAGATGAGGTTGGAGATTCAGTGTTCGACCCAGTTAAGTTGCTAGTGACCTCGGTTGCCAATGTGGCTTGCAATCTGTTTTGGGAAGCAATATGCCCGTGACGATAAAGAGTTCCTTATCATCGTCAACATCAATAATGAAGGGAGCATGCAATTGGCATGCTGATTGCAGAAATGTCCACCAGAGCTGTTGCCCGTGAACTGAATGTTAATTTCTCGACCATAAGACATCTCCAAAGGCGTTTCAGAGAATTTGGCAGTACATCCAACCGGCCTTACAACCACGTGTAACCATACCTGCCTAAGCGAGGTTAAGTTGGTTTTGTTTTCGATATTCGTGACACATTCAGCGATAAACGGCAATAACTCCAAAACGACTTGCCCTAAAATATTCTAAACAGTGTGATCATCAAAAGGGATAAGCTGGTCATGTTTCACATTCTTCTTTTTCATAGTTTTCGCTCGATGTAATAAGCATTAGCCCGCACAAGCCGTCGCAATGTGCATTCAGCCGGGAGGGCTCGCGCTCAGCGGTGCGTTCGATAAGGGACCGTGGGGAAAGTGCACGTTTTCTTCGTTTTTTGCTATAGCTCAGTGGGCAGTGTTTTTGTTATAGCTTTTTAGTTAAAGGGCCCATAGACAGCGAGACCAGTGCCAATCAAGAGAGGGGACAGTGTACATCTTTCACAACCTTCCATTTTACACCTACTGGTAGAAAAGGGAAATAAATGTCAAAAAATAACTTTATTTTTGTAATAACTTTCGTCAGCAGGAAGATAGAGACATGAGACCTGTGTCCATCCATAGAGTGGGACAGTGTACAACTTTCACAACCTTCCATTTTACCCCTAGTGGCTGATTAGGGAATTGCATGTCCAAAATTATATTTCTTTTTGTAATAACCTTTGCCAGCAGGAAGATAAAGACATGAGACCTGTGTCCATCAATAGAAGGAGAAAGTGTACATATTTCACAACCTTCCATTTTACCCCTAGTGGTTGATAAGGGAATTGCATGTCCAAAATTATCCTTCTTTTTGTAATAACTTTTTTCAGCAGGAAGATAGAGACGTGAGACCTGTGTCCATCCATAGAGTGGGACAGTGTACAACTTTCACAACCTTCCATTTTACCCCTAGTGGTTGATAAGGGAATTGCATGTCCAAAATTATCCTTCTTTTTGTAATAACCTTTGCCAGCAGGAAGATAAAGACATGAGACCTGTGTCCATCAATAGAAGGAGAAAGTGTACATATTTCACAACCTTCCATTTTACCCCTAGTGGTTGATAAGGGAATTGCATGTCCAAAATTATCCTTCTTTTTGTAATAACTTTTTTCAGCAGGAAGATAGAGACGTGAGACCTGTGTCCATCCATAGAGTGGGACAGTGTACAACTTTCACAACCTTCCATTTTACCCCTAGTGGTTGATTAGGGAATTGCATTTCCAAAATTATATTTCTTTTTGTAATAACCTTTGCCAGCAGGAAGATAAAGACATGAGACCTGTGTCCATCCATAGTGTCGGACAGTGTACAACTTTCACAACCTTCCATTTTACCCCTACTGGTAGAAAAATGAATTGCATGTCCAAAATTATCCTTCTTTTTGTAATAACTTTTTTCAGCAGGAAGATAGAGACGTGAGACCTGTGTCCATCAATAGAAGGAGAAAGTGTACAACTTTCACAACCTTCCATTTTACCCCTAGTGGTTGATTAGGGAATTGCATGTCCAAAATTATCCTTCTTTTTGTAATAACTTTTTTCAGCATGAAGATAGAGACATGAGACCTGTGTCCATCCATAGAGTGTGACAGTGTACCACTTTCACAACCTTCTATTTTACCCCTAGTGGCTGATTAGAATTGCATGTCCAAAATTATCTTCTTTTTGTAATAACTTTTTCAGCAGGAAGATAGAGACATGAGACCTGTGTCCATCAATAGAAGGAGACAGTGTACAACTTTCACAACCTTCCATTTACCCCTAGTGGTTGATTAGGGAATTGCATGTCCAAAATTATCCTTCTTTTGTAATAACTTTTTCAGCAGGAAGATAGAGGCGTGAGACCTGTGTCCATCCATAGAGTGGGACAGTGTACAACTTTCACAACCTTCCATTTTACCCCTAGTGGTTGATTAGGGAATTGCATGTCCAAAATTATCCTTCTTTTGTAATAACTTTTTCAGCAGGAAGATAGAGACATGAGACCTGTGTCCATCCATAGAGTGGGACAGTGTACAACTTTCACAACCTTCCATTTTACCCCTAGTGGCTGATTAGGGAATTGCATGTCCAAAATTATCCTTCTTTTGTAATAACTTTTTCAGCAGGAAGATAGAGACATGAGACCTGTGTCCATCCATAGAGTGGGACAGTGTACAACTTTCACAACCTTCCATTTTACCCCTACTGGTAGAAAAATGAATTGCATGTCCAAAATTATACTTCTTTTTGTAATAACTTTTTTCAGCAGGAAGATAGAGATGTGAGACCTGTGTCCATCCATAGAGTGGGACAGTGTACAACTTTCACAACCTTCCATTTTACCCTAGTGGCTGATTAGGGAATTGCATGTCCAAAATTATCCTTCTTTTTGTAATAACTTTTTCAGCAGGAAGATAGAGACATGAGACCTGTGTCCATCCATAGAGTGGGACAGTGTACAACTTTCACAACCTTCCATTTTACCCCTAGTGGTTGATTAGGGAATTGCATGTCCAAAATTATCCTTCTTTTTGTAATAACTTTTTCAGCAGGAAGATAGAGACATGAGACCTGTGTCCATCCATAGAGTGGGACAGTGTACAACTTTCACAACCTTCCATTTTACCCCTAGTGGTTGATTAGGGAATTGCATGTCCAAAATTATCCTTCTTTTTGTAATAACTTTTTCAGCAGGAAGATAGAGACATGAGACCTGTGTCCATCCATAGAGTGGGACAGTGTACAACTTTCACAACCTTCCATTTTACCCCTAGTGGTTGATTAGGGAATTGCATGTCCAAAATTATCCTTCTTTTGTAATAACTTTTTCAGCAGGAAGATAGAGATGAGACCTGTGTCCATCCATAGAGTGGGACAGTGTACAACTTTCACAACCTTCCATTTTACCCCTAGTGGTTGATTAGGGAATTGCATGTCCAAAATTATCCTTCTTTTGTAATAACTTTTTCAGCAGGAAGATAGAGATATGAGACCTGTGTCCATCCATAGAGTGGGACAGTGTACAACTTTCACAACCTTCCATTTTACCCCTAGTGGTTGATTAGGGAATTGCATGTCCAAAATTATCCTTCTTTTTGTAATAACGTTTTTCAGCAGGAAGATAGAGACATGAGACCTGTGTCCATCCATAGAGTGGGACAGTGTACAACTTTCACAACCTTCCATTTTACCCCTAGTGGCTGATTAGGGAATTGCATGTCCAAAATTATCCTTCTTTTTGTAATAACTTTTTTCAGCAGGAAGATAGAGACGTGAGACCTGTGTCCATCCATAGAGTGGGACAGTGTACAACTTTCACAACCTTCCATTTTACCCCTAGTGGTTGATTAGGGAATTGTATGTCCAAAATTAACCTTCTTTTTGTAATAACGTTTTTCAGCAGGAAGATAGAGACGTGAGACCTGTGCCCATCCATGGAAAGGGACAGTGTACAACTTTCACAACCTTCCATTTTACCCCTAGTGGTTTATTAGGGAATTGCATGTCCAAAATTCTCCTTCTTTTTGTAATAACTTTTTTCAGCAGGAAGATAGAGACGTGAGACCTGTGTCCATCCATCGAGTGGGACAGTGTACAACTTTCACAACCTTCCATTTTACCCCTAGTGGTTGTTTAGGGAATTGCATGTCCAAAATTATCCTTCTTTTTGTAATAACGTTTTTCAGCAGGAAGATAGAGACGTGAGACCTGTGTCCATCCATAGAGTGGGACAGTGTACAACTTTCACAACCTTCCATTTTACCCCTAGTGGCTGATTAGGGTATTGCATGTCCAAAATTATCCTTCTTTTTGTAATAACTTTTTTCAGCAGGAAGATAGAGACGTGAGACCTGTGTCCATCCATCGAGTGGGACAGTGTACAACTTTCACAACCTTCCATTTTACCCCTAGTGGTTGTTTAGGGAATTGTATATCCAAAATTAACCTTCTTTTTATAATAACTTTTGTCAGCAGGAAGATAGAGATGTGAGACCTGTGTCCATCCATAGAGTGGGACAGTGTACAACTTTCACAACCTTCCATTTTACCCCTAGTGGTTGATTAGGAATTGCATGTCCAAAATTATCCTTCTTTTGTAATAACTTTTTCAGCAGGAAGATAGAGACATGAGACCTGTGTCCATCCATAGTGGGACAGTGTACAACTTTCACAACCTTCCATTTTACCCCTAGTGGTTGATTAGGGAATTGCATGTCCAAAATTATCATTCTTTTTGTAATAACTTTTTCAGCAGGAAGATAGAGACGTGAGACCTGTGTCCATCCATAGAGTGGGACAGTGTACAACTTTCACAACCTTACATTTTGCCCTAGTGGTTGTTTAGGGAATTGCATGTCCAAAATTATCCTTCTTTTGTAATAACTTTTTCAGCAGGAAGATAGAGACATGAGACCTGTGTCCATCCATAGAGTGGGACAGTGTACAACTTTCACAACCTTCCATTTTACCCCTAGTGGCTGATTAGGGAATTGCATGTCCAAAATTATCCTTCTTTTTGTAATAACTTTTTGTCAGCAGGAAGATAGAGACGTGAGACCTGTGTCCATCCATAGAGTGGGACAGTGTACAACTTTCACAACCTTCCATTTTACCCTAGTGGCTTGATTAGGGAATTGCATGTCCAAAATTATCCTTCTTTTTGTAATAACCTTTGCCAGCAGGAAGATAAAGACATGAGACCTGTGTCCATCAATAGAAGGAGAAAGTGTACATATTTCACAACCTTCCATTTTACCCCTAGTGGTTGATAAGGGAATTGCATGTCCAAAATTATCCTTCTTTTTGTAATAACTTTTTTCAGCAGGAAGATAGAGACGTGAGACCTGTGTCCATCCATCGAGTGGGACAGTGTACAACTTTCACAACCTTACATTTTACCCCTAGTGGCTGATTAGGGAATTGCATGTCCAAAATTATCCTTCTCTTTGTAATAACTTTTTTCAGCAGCAAGATAGAGACGTGAGACCTGTGTCCATCCATAGAGTGGGACAGTGTACAACTTTCACAACCTTCCATTTTACCCCTTGTGGTTGATTAGGGAATTGCATGTCCAAAATTATCCTTCTTGTAATAACTTTTTTCAGCAGGAATATAGAAATTCCTAAGCTCTGCACTGGCTACCTATTAAGTGTCGTATCAGTTACAAAATATTATTACTTGCCTATAAGGCCCTAAATGATTTAGCTCCTGCGTACCTAACTAATCTTCTATCACGCTACAATCCAACCCGCTCCCTAAGGTCGCAAAACTCTGAACTCTTGGTAGTACCTAGGATAGCAAAGTCCACTAAAGGAGGTAGAACTTTTTCATATCTGGCTCCTAAACTTTGGAATAGCCTTCCTGATAACATTCGGGGTTCAGACACACTCTCTCTGTTTAAATCTAGATTAAAGACACATCTCTTCAGCCAAGCATTCATATAATGCCTCTCACAATCTTGTACTGCCAGTCTATCTGAACAAATGCACATTATTATGCTTTAGCTTGGGTTATACTGATAATTTCATCCAGGGTTAATCCTGGATGGAACAACTGCTACACTAATTGTTTTACTGTTTCTATGTTTCTGCCACGGGATTAACATCCCTGTGGTAGCTAGGAATTACACAAGCTTCAGTCTGGATCCAACCCTTAAACGATCTGAGATGACCGAACACCTGAGAAGAGACGATGACAACCCCTCGGAGGACCTCAGAGGAAGCCAACCATCAGCGATTATACTGACTTAACCAAAGTCTGCCATAAATGGAGGATCAGCACCTGGAGAAAACCTATACAGCCCTGACCGTCAGCGGAGTCTAGGACACATAGATGAGACAGATCTCCAGTGAGGACCTCGTCACCTAGACATCCATCGGGAAAGACCCTGGAACCAGTGGACCTTGGTCACTCTGACACTTGACTTTGTGTCTTTGTGTCACTCTGACACAAAGACACTCTGACTTTGCTGCATTTGGAACAAACTACTGATTCGTCTGGCGGAGGGAACTGGCCCCCGACTGAGCCTGGTTTCTCCCAAGGTTTTTTCTCCATTCTGTCACAGATGGAGTTTTCGTTCCTTGCCGCTGTCGCCTCTGGCTTGCTTAGTTGGGGACACTTCATTTCCAGCACAATCATCGACTTGATTGCACAGATATTATTTAAACTGAACTAAGCTGGACAATGCCATTACTAAATTCAATAATGAAATGCATTCAGCTGATAATTGAGTGTTAAATCCTGTCATTTTACATTATTGACACAATTTGACTATTTTTATATTGTGCAGTGCTTTGTTACAATTTGTATTGTTAAAAGCGATATATAAATAAAGGTGACTTGACTCCTTCAAACTGATAAATTAGGATTTTAATGAGTGTTATTTTCATTATTATGTAGGCTTTACAATGGTACTAAGAACATAACATTCATATATGTATACTTATTATTATTATTATTATGAGTCAAAGTATCAAACAGGCTGGGACCATATCATATTTGCAGAGATCCTTTGTCTAGACATCAGAGACCAAAGCCATAAACATTTTCCCAAAGTTGATGAAAAGGATCCAAATTAACCTTATTGCTCAGGCACCAAAACAGACACTAGGCAGAACTGTAGTCGATATATTTGCTTTTTGTTTATAACTCGGTAATCATAATGGCTTGAATACAAATTATTTTCAAATGAATCCTTCATTCAAGCACAATTTATTTTTATTTTATTTTATTTACTCCTGGAAACTGTGTTTCACAAATCTACACTATATGGACAAAAGTATTGGTAGACCCCCTTCTAATGAAAGGTTTGACTACTTTAGTAATTTCCATGAGTATGAATCTTAATGTTTAAGCATATAATGATATTCTAGGGAATTGTGTGCTTCTAACTTTATAACAACGGTTTGGACAGGACCCTTTTCTATGACAGTGCCTCTGTGTATAAGGCAAGGATCAAAGAGAAATGATGATTCAATCAGTGTGGAAGAACTTGACTGGTCTGCAGAAAGCAGCTGAACACCTCTGGTGTGACTTTAAATGAGCCACAAACTCATCACCAAACACCAATGACTTTTACACAAAGTACATGTAAAAAAGTATTGTGACACCCCCTTCTTTAGAACCGAAACTTCACAAATTTGGCAACAAAGATAAAAATAAAATTAATTTATTTAAAAATTGTATGTTCATCTGTGTTGCAACAGTTTTGAAGTGTACAGTACCCATATGTACAAGTCATTGCTGTATTTTAATGAGTTTTTGGCTCTAGGTTTGCATGTAAAGTCACACCAGGCATGTTCAGCTGGGATTAGGACTTGGTTTTCTGCAGGCTTATACACAGAGACACTGTCATGTTAAAATAGGGTCCTGCTCATTTCAAATTTGAAAAACAAAATTCCATAGGATACAATTACACTGTATATTTTAACATTAACATTTGTACTCATGGAAATGACTAAAATAGTAAAACATGTTCATTAGAAAGGGGTGTCCCAATACTTTTGGCCAAAGAGTGTATACAATTCTTCTGAAGACCTTTTAAATTACATACATTTTTTGTTGTTGTATAACACTAACTTCCAAATGATGACAATTTAGTTTAATTATTTATTTTTTTATCCATGTTGTCCACTACAGTGAGGCAAACAATGGTAAATAATTTTACATTTATGTAACATTCAATAAGTGTGAATGGCAAATTAACTTAACTTGCCATGCATGTAAATGCATTTGTCCTAGTGCTCTTATTTTATATAATTACTTTGCAAATACAGTCAAAAATGCTTGTAGTTCCTGAAATATTAGCTTATTTTCAATGTTATAATATAATGTAGACCATGACAAAATGTAATAAACATGCAGTAATACAGCACATAGAAATCATTTGCACATTACAGGTAATTCAATATTTGTATTTTTCATTATGTACATTGTTAATATATTAAGAAGAGCGTTTTTACAAATAGTCCTATCATTCTGTCACTGTAGTTATCATATTTATTTTATTTCACTACATTTATTTAATTAGCGCATGTCAATTATGTTTTTATGCATTGGTAACTACTTATTAGTCATAAAGTGTTTTCAGTTTAAATTTGGTGATGGTAGGTCTTAAAACCTGAAACCTTTAAAGAACATTGTCTTTAGTAGTCACGCTGATGCTAGGTTGTAGGCAAAGGTACACGAAAGAGAAGTGTCAGAGGGTATTTATTCCACATGACAGAGAAAAAAGTTATCCACAGATGGCAAACATGAGGTTCAAACAATAAACCTCAAACTGAACAGACAAAAAATTAAATACACAGACCAAACAATGATAGTTAACAAGACAAGTGAACTAAACAATGTAAACATAGGGTAGACAAAAAAACAAGGTCAAAGGACAAAGCTAGACAGGCAAACAAAGTCCGAACTAACAAAACTGTGACAAGTAGAGTTAAGTGTTAATTGAAATGCTTAACAAATACATGAAGCATAGACATAAACCATACATTGTTGACACACTGACAGGGGTATTTTGTAAATATATACAGTATATGGCATGTGGATGGGATAAATGCAGAGCACAAATTACAAGTATGGGTTATTATACTTGACCATCACGTTGCTTTACTTCTCTTCACTACATATAACATAATCCTTGTCAACAATGTATGGTTTTATGTCTATGAAATTGCAAGTAAAGGTATCTGTAAAATAAAAAATATATACAAATACTCATGAGACCACATTAAAACACTTCTTGTAGGTTTAGGAGATAGAACATACAAACCCGATTCCCAAAAAATTGGGACACTGTACAAATTGTGAATAAAAAAGGAATGCAATAATTTACAAATCTCATAAACTTATATTTTATTCACAATAGAATATAGATAACATATCAAATGTTGAAAGTGAGACATTTTGAAATGTCATGCCAAATATTGGCTCATTTTGATTTCATGAGAGCTACACATTCCAAAAAGTTGGGACAGGTAGCAATAAGAGGCTGGAAAAGTTAAATGTACATATAAGGAACAGCTGGAGGACCAATTTGCAACTTATTAGGTCAATTGGCAACATGATTGGTTATAAAAGAGCCTCTCAGAGTGGCAGTGTCTATCAGAAGTCAAGATGTGAAGAGGATCACCAATTCCCCCAATGCTGCGGCGAAAAAAAGTGGAGCAATATCAGAAAGGAGTTTCTCAGAGAAAAATTGCAAAGAGTTTGAAGTTATCATCATCTACAGTGCATAATATCATCCAAAGATTCAGAGAATCGGGAACAATCTCTGTGCGTAAGGGTCAAGGCCGGAAAACCATACTGGATGCCCGTGATCTTCGGGCCCTTAGACGGCACTGCATCACATACAGGAATGCTACTGTAATGGAAATCACAACATGGGCTCAGGAATACTTCCAGAAAACATTGTCGGTGAACAATCCACCGTGCCATTCGCCGTTGCCGGCTAAAACTCTATAGGTCAAAAAAGAAGCCACATCTAAACATGATCCAGAAGCGCAGGCGTTTTCTCTGGGCCAAGCCTCATTTCAAATGGACTGTGGCAAAGTGGAAAACTGTTCTGTGGTCAGACGAATCAAAATTTGAAGTTCTTTTTGGAAAACTGGGACGCCATGTTATCCGGACTAAAGAGGACAAGGACAACCCAAGTTGTTATCAGCGCTCAGTTCAGAAGCCTGCATCTCTGATGGTATGGGGTTGCATTGGAGTGCGTGTGGCATGGGCAGCTTACACATCTGGAAAGGCACCATCAATGCTGAAAGGTATATCCAAGTTCTAGAACAACATATGCTCCCATCCAGACGTCGTCTCTTTCAGGGAAGACCTTGCATTTTCCAACATGACAATGCCAGACCACATACTGCATCAATTACAACATCATGGCTGCGTAGAAGAAGGATCCGGGTACTGAAATGGCCAGCCTGCAGTCCAGATCTTTCACCCATAGAAAACATTTGGCGCATCATAAAGAGGAAAATGCGACAAAGAAGACCTAAGACAGTTGAGCAACTAGAAGCCTGTATTAGACAAGAATGGGACAACATTCCTATTCCTAAACTTGAGCAACTTGTCTCCTCAGTCCCCAGACGTTTGCAGACTGTTATAAAAAGAAGAGGGATGCCACACAGTGGTAAACATGGCCTTGTCCCAACTTTTTGAGATGTGTTGATGCCATGAAATTTAAAATCAACTTATTTTGCCTTAAAATTATACATTTTCTCAGTTTAAACATTTGATATGTCATCTATGTTGTATTCTGAATAAAATATTGAAATTTGAAACTTCCACATCATTGCATTCCGTTTTTATTCACAATTTGTACAGTGTCCCAACTTTTTTGGAATCGGGTTTGTACTCTGTACAGTATAAAATGCACTATTTATAATTAGCTATTTTATATGTATTTAATATGTCAATTTATTTAATGTATGTCTATATCAATGTATTTATTTAATGTACTAACAATGTAGAAACTGAAATATATAAAGTACAATTTGACTATAAGCTAACTTTTTTACTATGTTTTTTTTGTTTAATTATATTAATCATAAATATTTTTTTATAGTTCTCCATGACGTAATGTACAGTGAGAAATGTTTACTTGTATATTTGTTGACAAAGTATACAAAACATCGTCTTTACATATTACCAAACATGAAAATTGATTAAGAACTCAGTATTTGTATATAGACTATTAAAATATTAACAGTTAAGAGACTGTTAAGCCTGGATTTTTCATTCTGCAGATATAGGTCAACTTGCAACTACTGTCACCTCATGGCCATTTGTATCTTCATGATGCTTCGAATTCAAAATTGTTTTATTAACTATTTTTTCATGACTGTCTGATGATTATGTTTACTAGGTGTCATGCAAAATGGATGAAAGGTCTACAAGAACTTCAAAATGTTTTTTTCATAAATTGTCCAATATCAAAGATTTATTTGGCACCTGAATATCTGTGCACATTTAGGTATGAATTATGATCTTTCTGTCTGTAAATCTATCCCTCTTCCTCTGTCCATCCATATGCTCATCTATACAGTGGTGGCCATTATTAGAACACTATTATTTTCACCAGTTTTTAATGGTTTTAAGTCAGTTATCTCTTATATATTGCTGTAATGTGTCAGTAGGAAATATCAGTTTACATTCCCACACTTTCATTTTGTCATTGATTCTAATAATTCAGTGAGGTTTTTGTCTGACAGCAACCAGTGCTCCACACAGAGATCTGAACTCAGTCTGTCTGGAATGACATGAAGAAACAGAACAAACTGAGACAGACTAAATCCAGAAGAACTGTGGCAAAACTTAATGAAAAACTATGCTCAAGTGCACCTAGGGCAAAAGCTGCTTTAAACGCAAAGGATGCTCACACAAAATGTTGATTTAATTTAGCTAACTGAAGTTAATTGATAAAGTACATATATTTATAACATTATTTTTGACAGCATCTTCATTTTACAGCATTTTTTACACAATTGACAAACTTATAACAATACAACCATGAAGCATCTTGGAGAGGTTGCTACAGTTCTTCTGGATTTAGTCTATCAGTTTGTTTTGTTATGTAATTTCAGACAGACTCAATGATTAACGAGTAGATCAGATGTCTGTGTGGAGCACTGGTTGTTGTGAGACAAAAATCTCACTTGATTATTACAATTAATGGCAAAATGATTGTTTGAAAATGTAAACTGATATTGCCTACTGACACACTACAGCAATAGATATAAATAACAGATTTAAAAATCATTTTTTAGCTGCAGAAAATACTAGTATTCCAAAAAAATTGGTCACCACTGTGTGTCTGTCTGTCCATCCGTCCATCTATCTATACATCTGTCTGTCTGTCCATCCATTTGCTCATCTATATGTATGTCTGTATCCGCATCAATCCATCCGTCCGTCTACCTATATGTCTGTCTGTCTGTCCATCCGTTCGTCCATACACCGGTCTGTCTGTCTTTCTGACCGAATTGTAAAAATTTGTGATAATGTATTTTCAGTATTCAACCCCAAAGCACATTGCTCCCTGTATGGAAAAGAGTCTCCTGTTGGAGGTGTGGGTCTGAACACATGGGTTTGTGTCCTTTTCAATTAAAATTTAATTATTTGAATTAAATAGATCAATATTATGCAGATAATATAGAAATTACATAACATCAAATGTTATTTAGTATTTTGTTTAAAGTAAACAAAGATCAAATGGTTTAAATATTTTAATGTATGTTAGTTGTTGTACATTCTAATTAGATGTTTTAAGTTGAAATTAATATTAGTTTATTATTAATGGAGTATTACAATAATGTAGTAGAGTTTATTTTCAACAAAATGTGTTTAATAAAAACAAAAATTAAATCAAGTTTAATTGTGGTTTTCTTCCACCAGATTCAGTGAACCAATTGTGAAATATGGTACCACTCTGTCTGTCAACATGACAAAAAAAGAGGTACACAAATGTAAGAGAATGTGGTTGTGTGTTTTCTGCAAGGAAAATTGAACTTTAAACATGGAAAAATATATTGTTTACTCTTGTATGTTTTTTAATATTTTTTTTATGTTGTTTTGACTGTTAACAGGTAAATTATGCATTATGTAACTTGTGTCATTGTAAGGATGTAAATAAAGTACGAATTGTAAATTGCACATGCAATTCCCTTTACTACCAGGGGTAAAATGGATAAAAATAATGGAAAATGGAATAAAAAATAAAAATAAAAAAAAACTTTCTAAATCTTCATCTTTCTCTTTCTCTCCTTCCCTTGCTAGCTTGTACTTATTTGAACAATGCCTGAGACTTTGTGTTATGGGCACTTCCTCTGTCTGTTTGCCTCTTCAAGATTAATCGCTTTATGTATTCCCCAATTGTAAGTTGCTTTGGATAAAAGCGTCTGCTAAATGACTAAATGTAAATGTTAATGTACAAAAAGAATGATCATTTTGGACGTGTAATTCCATTTGCTACCAGTAGGGGTAAAATGGAAGGTTGTGAAAGTTGTACACTGTCCCACTCTATGGATGGACACAGGTCTCACGTCTCTATCTTCCTGCTGAAAAAAGTTATTACAAAAAGAAGTATAATTTTGGACATGCAATTCATTTTTCTACCAGTAGGGGTAAAATGGAAGGTTGTGAAAGTTGTACACTGTCCAACACTATGGATGGACACAGGTCTCATGTCTTTATCTTCCTGCTGGCAAAGGTTAATACAAAAAGAAATATAATTTTGGAAATGCAATTCCCTAATCAACCACTAGGGGTAAAATGGAAGGTTGTGAAAGTTGTACACTGTCCCACTCTATGGATGGACACAGGTCTCACGTCTCTATCTTCCTGCTGAAAAAAGTTATTACAAAAAGAAGGATAATTTTGGACATGCAATTCCCTTATCAACCACTAGGGGTAAAATGGAAGGTTGTGAAAGTTGTACACTGTCCCACTCTATGGATGGACACAGGTCTAACGTCTCTATCTTCCTGCTGAAAAAAGTTATTACAAAAAGAAGGATAATTTTGGACATGCAATTCCCTAATCAGCCACTAGCGGCAAAATGAAAGGTTGTGAAAGTTGTACACTGTCCCACTCTATGGATGGACACAGGTCTCACGTCTCTATCTTCCTGCTGAAAAAGTTATTACAAAAGAAGGATAATTTTGGACATGCAATTCCTTATCAACCACTAGGGGTAAAATGGAAGGTTGTGAAAGTTGTACACTGTCCCACTCTATGGATGGACACAGGTCTCACGTCTCTATCTTCCTGCTGAAAAAGTTATTACAAAAGAAGGATAATTTTGGACATGCACTTCTAATCAGCCACTAGGGCTAAAATAGAAGGTTGTGAAAGTTGTACACTGTCCCACTCTATGGATGGACACAGGTCTCACGTCTCTATCTTCCTGCTGAAAAAAGTTATTACAAAAAGAACGATAATTTTGGACATGCAATTCCCTACTTAGCCACTAGGGCTAAAATAGAAGGTTGTGAAAGTTGTACACTGTCCCACTCTATGGATGGACACAGGTCTCACGTCTCTATCTTCCTGCTGAAAAACGTTATTACAAAAAGAAGGATAATTTTGGACATGCAATTCCCTAATCAGCCACTAGGGGTAAAATAGAAGGATGTGAAAGTTGTACACTGTCCCACTCTATGGATGGACACAGGTCTCACGTCTCTATCTTCCTGCTGAAAAAAGTTATTACAAAAAGAAGGATAATTTTGGACATGCAATTCCCTAATCAGCCACTAGCGGCAAAATGAAAGGTTGTGAAAGTTGTACACTGTCCCACTCTATGGATGGACACAGGTCTCACGTCTCTATCTTCCTGCTGAAAAAAGTTATTACAAAAAGAAGGATAATTTTGGACATGCAATTCCCTTATCAACCACTAGGGGTAAAATGGAAGGTTGTGAAAGTTGTACACTGTCCAACACTATGGATGGACACAGGTCTCATGTCTTTATCTTCCTGCTGGCAAAGGTTAATACAAAAAGAAATATAATTTTGGAAATGCAATTCCCTAATCAACCACTAGGGGTAAAATGGAAGGTTGTGAAAGTTGTACACTGTCCCACTCTATGGATGGACACAGGTCTCACGTCTCTATCTTCCTGCTGAAAAAAGTTATTACAAAAAGAAGGATAATTTTGGACATGCAATTCCCTTATCAACCACTAGGGGTAAAATGGAAGGTTGTGAAAGTTGTACACTGTCCCACTCTATGGATGGACACAGGTCTCACGTCTCTATCTTCCTGCTGAAAAAAGTTATTACAAAAAGAAGGATAATTTTGGACATACAATTCCCTACTTAGCCACTAGGGGTAAAATAGAAGGTTGTGAAAGTTGTACACTGTCCCACTCTATGGATGGACACAGGTCTCATGTCTCTATCTTCCTGCTGACGAAAGTTATTACAAAAATAAAGTTATTTTTTGACATTTATTTCCCTTTTCTACCAGTAGGTGTAAAATGGAAGGTTGTGAAAGATGTACACTGTCCCCCTCTCTTGATTGGCACTGGTCTCGCTGTCTATGGGCCCTTTAACTAAAAAGCTATAACAAAAACACTGCCCACTGAGCTATAGCAAAAAACGAAGAAAACATGCACTTTCCCCACGGTCCCTTACCGAACGCAGCGCTGAGCGCGAGCCCTCCCGGCTGAATGCACATTGCGACGGCTTGTGCGGGCTAATGCTTATTACATCGAGCGAAAACTATGAAAAAGAAGAATGTGAAACATGACCAGCTTATCCCTTTTGATGATCACACTGTTTAGAATATTTTAGGGCAAGTCGTTTTGGAGTTATTGCCGTTTATCGCTGAATGTGTCACGAATATCGAAAACAAAACCAACTTAACTTCGCTCCAGCCTAGGACCTCCACATCCAGCATCTTCACCTCCAAGATCTTCTGAGACCAGCCTCCCAGACAGCAGCTGCAACAATCGGTTTGCATAACCAAAGAATTTCTGCACAAACTGTCTCAGGGAAGCTCATCTGCATGCTCGTCGTCCTCATCGGGGTCTCGACCTGACTGCAGTTCTTCGTAGTAACCGACTTGAGTGGGCAAATGCTCACATTCGATGGCGTCTGGCACTTTGGAGAGGTGTTCTCTTTACGGATGAATCCCGGTTTTTACTGTAAAGGGCAGATGGTAGACAGCGTAATTGGGGTCGTGTGGGTGAGCGGTTTGCTGATGTCAACCTTGTGGATCGAGTGGCCCATGGTGGCGGTGGGGTTATGGTATGGGCAGGCGTTTTAAAATACATGTATTTTTTTTATTTAGCAATATTGCATTAGATTGATCAAAAGGGTCAGTAAAGATTTGTACATTGTTAGAAAAAACTGTTTCAAATAAATGTAACTGTTTTTAACATTGATAATAATAAAAAATATATCTTGAGCAGCAAATCACTGTATCAGAATGATTTCTGAAGGATCATGTGACACTGAAGACTGAAGTAATGATGCTGAAAATTCAGCTTTGCCTATCACATAAATAAATTATATTTTAAAATATATTCAAATAGAACATTTTAAATTGTAATATTTCCACATTTTACTGTATTATGATCAAATTAATGCAGGCTTGGTGAGCAAGAGAGACTTTTTTATATAACAGAAAAAAACATTGACCACATAGATGTGAATTGTAGTGTACGTCATATCCCCAGACAGGCCACCCTGTATTTCACAGTGAGATCTAACTGCATGACCGAGTCAGTCAGCACAGCTCTCTTACTCTCATTTGCCTCCTGTGTTCAGCAAATAAGCACCATTTACTCTTATTTCCTTTCACACATTAACAGCATAAATTAGCCAAGTGACTTATTGGGTTGCATGCGATGGCCTGGCCCACCTTTACTTTCGGCATTAGCTTGGCACGCACACTTAAATAAATGTTCAAATGTTATAATACATGGTCATAAAATGGTGTAACATGTATAAGTGGAAATGGTCCTAATTTAAAACAGCCATATGTCCAGTTAAATGATGGAAGTTTAGACGTCTTCTTCCACAGGCTGACCTGATTTCAATTTTAAAATCACCTGTGAAGTAAAAAAAGAAAGTAAATAAGAGATAAATGTGTGTTTACCAATAAAAAAGGTTGATTTTGATCATGTGCGCACCTCTCTAAGCTGAGAGATTTCCTTGCTGTCTACGTTCCTCTGAGCATTGTTGGTGATGGCTTTCACTCGAGTTGCATATCTGCAAGACATCAACTTATTTTAAAGTGTATAAACCTTGTACAACAACTGAAAACTTACTAAGTTTTAAAATGTATCAAGTAGCCTTTATGCTCCAAAACTATAAATATGCTTGTGTGGTTAAAAAAATTATAAAGTTGCAAATGTAATCCTGGAGTTTATTAACTTATGTAACTGATTTCTTCAATATTTTGAGTTCTGCAAACTTATTAGGGTATACAGTAATATGAAGTGAAGTTCAAAAAAAGAGAAAAATATTATTTACTTTAATCTTCTTAATGTAGAAAAGGAATATTTAAATGAATTAGGACATTTATTTATATTTCACTTTATAAAATACAGATTTTATACAATTTGGAAAATGTCAAAATCATTTTCAGCTTAGCTTAGTTCAGTGTTGTTTTAGTTTAATTCAGTAACTGTAAATGTTGCAAGGTTCATCAAATATTTGAAACAAGTTCAATTTAACTCTACAGAAGGCAATAGCGTCATTATTCAGCTCAGTTTAGTTCAATAACAGTATCAGTGTTGAAAAGTGTTTTTTTGTTTCTATCGGATGTCAGTGCAGTTAAATTGATTATATTACTGAATATTAATAGACAAAGGTGACGGTGGCATAGAGCAGCCTCATGCTGCCATTAACTTAGGTGTGCATGTAAGGTACAGACAAGGTACTCTGTTCTCACATGAGTGAGGTGAGAGTTTCATCCAGGTTGCAGTCAGAGGGAGAGATGTTGAGGAACATGAGGGTCTTGGCATTGCCCCCCAGTGAGTCCTGCATGAGCTGGGTCAGCTTGTTGTTACGGTAGGGCACATGAGGCTGCTCCATTGACAAAGCTGAAATTACATCTCCAAGGGCACTCAGAGATTTGTTAATAGAGTTTGCCTCCTGGGAAAAACATACACAAAATGTGGGACAAACAGATTGTTGTGAGAGCTGTTAGAAAACATCCTAGACAAAAGTTGGGGTGAAAAGATTCTGGACTCAAAGTGGGGGAGAATAAAAAGTAATAATTAAGAAAATGTCTAGCCTTAGCAAAATATTAAGGATGTAAAAAAAAATTGCTGAAACACTTTTCTAATTTTAAATTATAAAACAACTGTCAAGAAGTATTTGTACACTTTCTGATTGTCAGACTTTGTGAACAATTTAATCATCTTTGCAAAAGTGACGCAAGAGCATTCTGATACTCATGTGCACTTGAAGCCAACATGAAGCGTCCAAATCACTTTATCCTTTCTATTTTATTTGTTCCAAACAACCTTCAGCTGGTCGTCTTTGGCACCAGTTTTTGCTGCTCGTTCACTTCCTGCCAGGTCCACCAGACTGAGCTTCCCGAAACTCACGCTCCCATTGGTCAGATTCCGGCTCTCAATCATGATGCCAATGATCAGGTGAGAGCGGGAGCTCTCTATATTCATCTCTACAAAGAGATATAATAAAAATACAACAATATCTCAAAATAATTCTATGTTAAAAAATTACAACTGGCTCTAAATCGGCATTGTTTGAGGCAGATACACGTGTCTCTTTTATATATAATAACTCTAAATCTTTCATTCAGGCCCGTTCTCAAACACATTATACAGTTAAACTCAAGGGCCTCCTTCTTTGTTATAAAGTTTGCTTCAGTGCCGGCTCATCATGTTCTTACCCTGCATTCATACTGAGTGTAACTAAAGCAATTAATCCAAACCATTTAGCTGGGGTCTTTTAAAGTTTCATTAGCACATACTTGTGGCCGCAATGTGACGGTTTGCACAGCCCTGCTCAAATAATGCAAAGAGTTCGCCAGCGCTGGTGGCATCTTTTGTCTCTGCTCCCTGGGTAAACACAAGCCCCTTTCTGTCCCTCTTAATTTCGATTCGCTTGCTGAAAGCTTCAGCGGGGCTCACAAAGAGATCCTGTAGGCGGTCGTTGTACAGCTCCAGCATGTAGGCTGAAACCTGAGGACAGGCAAAATAATAAAGTTGAATGACTATTGTACATCAGCACAGCTTAAGAAACACATACTAATGTGTACCTTAAACTCAAATTTAGACTCATTGTCCTGGATGATCTCAAAGATCTTGGTGAGTGTTCTTGGAATGATTCCTGGGTTCCTCCGATCTCGGTCTCCAACCATTGTGAAGGTTTTCCCTGAACCCGTATGGCCATACGCAAACATGCATACGTTAAATCCGTCAATCGCACACTGGATTAACCTAGGACAAATGTGTATCCTTAGCATCTTGGGGAGATCTGCCCAATTGTAAAGAAATAGTTCTCTAAAAAATAAATGTTGTTATCATTTAATCACTCTCAAGTCATTTCAAACCAGTGGTGGTCAGTAACGAAGTACAACTACTTCGTTACTGTACTTAAGTACATTTTTCAAGTATATGTACTTTACTGGAGTAGTTTTATTTTGAGTAACTTTTACTTTTACTTCACTACATTCCAAAGCATAAGATCGTACTTTTTACTTCACTACATTTCATAAAACATATCGTTACTCCTTATAATACATCACGTGCTCCGAGACGCAGAAGCGGTGTATGATTCATGAACAAACTGATTCTTTTCAATGATTCTTTTCAACCTGTTCAATCGGTTCGCAAATCACAACAAACGATTCATTCACTGATGCAATGATCCGATTGCAGCTGTTCTCGAGTCGAAAACTCACTGATTCAAATGATCCGTTTAGAGCGAGTCTTCTTCGGTGAACTGAACTCACAAGTAAAGAACCGGGAGATCTTGTGAGCGCGCGCTACTGATGCTGTGACAAGTAAGTTACTAATGTCGAACTGAAAATAATATTTAGGTCAAAACTGTCAGTTGTTTGTGAACTAAATCTGCTGTAAAGGGTGATCTATTTAAGCCCACTGAAATGCTTGAATGCAGACAGATCAACATCAGTGTCTCTAACGTTATGTTTTAGGTCAAAAAACAAAACATTAAAATAACACCGATTAAATAAAATAACTCATGCACGTGTAACGGATGTATGCCAGTAAGGGCTGTGTGTAAACCTCACTCCCCTGACCTCAAAAAGAGGCGCTCTAGCGACTGATGCAAGAGGCTGTAGCCTTTGGCGTTCCTTGTTAGAGCGCCCGCCTCCCGCGCCGGAATCCCGGGTTCGCGACCCGCTCGGAGCAAGAACGAGTTAGGATGGTGTGGACCCGGGGGTTATACACACGTTCATATTCCCCGCTGCTGTAACGTTAGCAGTTTTTTTTAAATGCTATGCATTTAGACCTATGTGACGTCTGTTTTTATATTGTTTATCAACAGTATACATTTTTATATTGTTTAGATCAACTAGCCGAGTAGACAGATATGAATGTTTATTCATAACCATACTGAAAATAAGTAAATATTGTTAGCTGATGCTAACTGTCTAGCTAACAAGCTTGCTGGTGCTAAGTTGAAGAAATTTTTTGATATAAAGTCCAAATATCTTTATTCAGCCACCTAGATAGATTCCATCTGAGGGAAAAAGAAAGGATGTGATGTTCAGAACATAGTAACTACAGTAATTATCAGAGTGGGAAGTGATGCCCTCCGGGGGCATTGGGCCAGGGGTGTTTTTACACCACAGACAAGGTTTGAGAAGAAAAAAAATCATTATGAAAATATAATTAGATTCTAATTCTCATGTCATATATAACTGACGTTCTGCAAAACAACAAGTTCTAAAACACTTTTTTCTTACTGGTGAAGATTAGATGGTGAAATCTGTTTTCTCTCAGGTACATGACAGTGTAAGCTTCACAGTGAACATTACTACATCACTCTCATCAACGTAGTCCATATCAACAAAATATATATCTTGACTCTATATAGTGGTTATTTTGGGAAAAACCCAGGTATTTTGGGCAGTATGATTATAAAAATATGTGCTAATATAAAATTAAATAAAGTAGTCTATATAAAATTGCAAAATAAATCTGTATATCAGTACTTTTTTACTTAAGTACATAAAAAATTGAGTACTTTCACTCGAGTAAAATTGAAAAAGCAGTACTTTTACTTTTACTGGAGTAATATTTTACTATACGTATCTGTACTTTTACTCAAGTACTTGATCTGTGTACTTTGTCCACCACTGTTTCAAACCATATGAGGTCCTTTGTTCTGTTAAATACTGAAGGAAAAATTCTAAATAACGTAGTTCTTTTTCAAAACAATTATTATAAATTAAGCCTCTGAAATTAAGAATATAGCAGTCATGTCACATGGGCCAATATTATTATACTTTTATAGTGTTTTCTTTCTTTTTTTCTTTCTTTTTTGTTATTTTGGGACTTGACAGCCCCAGCCCTCATTCACTTCCATTATACTGAATAAAGCACCCAGAACATTCTTCACAAGTTCACTTTTTGTGTTTCACAGAAGAAGAAAGCCATTCAGGTTTGGAGCAACATGAGAATGAGTAAAATGATGACAGAGTTCAATTTTTGAGTGAGCTATTCCTTTCATTTCCATGTTTAGTACAGTTCATTTCTCATCTAAATGTATGGAAATGTTTGGTTATCACACTTACCCACTGGATTCCGTGAAGACCTCCTCCTGTGTGCACTCTTGGTTGAAGATCTTGTCAAACTGAAACTCACGAGGTCCTCGAGGGGTCTCCAGGATCACAGAGTAGTCATCAAGGCAAGCGATGACGGTGTGACCTCTTTTAGTCTGCTCTGCACGAGTCAATGGCCTTATTCGACAGAATACTCTGATTTTACCTGTACAAGACCAAACATTAAAGTCAGAGTCAGCCTGTTTGATTACTGACTTATAGTGAAATAGAGCAGAATCTAAAATACTGTAGATTTATTATTTATTCTATGCCATCACCTTAGGTTTTTTTTCTTCAATATCATTTTTTTTCTGTTGTAGACGAAATCCAATTTTCGAAAACATGCAAAGCATCAATAATCTCTATCAACCCCACATTTTGAATGGTAGTGTTCTGTGCATTTCAAGAATATTCTTAATTTAGGCCTGGCGAATCATTAAATACATTACATGGGCAAAAAGTGCCTATAGCTGCTTTTCAGGTTGTTTTTTTTAAGGCATTCATCTGTTTGAACACAACTATTAAATATAAAAAACTATGTCTGGGAAAGCAGTCAAAGGTCTTGGAGATATTTGTCTCAAAGCCACAGAATAAATACTACAAACCCACAATAGGGATTTTTCAGTTCATGCTGTATCTGGCAACAATTCCTATTTAAGAAACATTTTTAACTGTATGAGTGTGAAATACTATGCCTTTCATGTCCTCCACCATGTTGTAGTACTTTTTCCTCGAGGTTCTTTCAGTTGTGTAGTTTTCAATAATCTTCTTGTTTTCATCTTTGATTTGCTTCAACTAGACAGACAAGGAATATGAGGCCATAAATGGCGAAACAAGAAAAACTGATTCCATGCAATTCAATCGCAATGACATTTTAGAGATATCAGTTTAGATTATACACTGAAAGATGTTTTTCTTGTCGTCACCTCAGCTTGCAGTAACAACAGCTTCTGCCCCACACCTTTATCAGTTTCAGAATTTAAGAATCCATTCTTTCGGAAATCCTCCTCAAATTTCTAAAAAGAGAAAGTAATCGTCAGTATGGAGTGAGAATGAGTGCAGAATAAAAGTGTGTGTGTCGTACTCTGACTCTTTCACCCAGCTCTGCAGTCCATTCCTCAGTCGTGTCAGTCTCTAAGAATAACACAGAAATAAATCAATATATAAGCAATCATAGAGAGACTATTCATTTACACAGTTATCAGTTGATCATATTTACCAATGACAGTGGGTTTAGCCCCTGCTCTGATGCACTCCAAAGCCACCTGCATGACCTCATGATGGAGTAATCTGGCCTGTGAACCGTCCTCCACCTGTCGCTCCACCCTGAGTTATTATGTGCAATTCAGTTAGTAGATGTTTGATAGTTTTAAACTATATTCTGACTCTTTAGAAACCATGCCATGCTCTCACATTTTCTGCTGTGCATCCTCTTGTTCCCCATGGCTCTTCTGACTGGACTCTTCCACAGTTAGGTCAAAACTTTCTTTAATCTCCGCCAGAATTTTTTGGTTGTCTTCAGCCATTTGGTCAAACTGCTGTTTAGCCTCTGTTAGCTCAGAATAAACATGATGAGCCTGGAATAAACAACGCAAGAAAGCTGTTGTGTTCAGTCATTATAAATGTGTAGGCCCGATTTCAAGGCTATCACTGTGAGCAATTCATGTTGTGGAGCAAAAAACAGAAGTGTCTTTAAGTAATGTTTTTTTACTCATGTAAACCTGTTGTATAACAGCACTGAGAAGGCAAGCATATGCTGACTGTTCCACAGGATCTGTCACATGCTCTTGTCCTTCCATGAGCATTGAGATCTCTCGCTCACTCTTCAAGAGGTTAACCTTCAAAATCTCCAGCCGAGCTTGAGCTCCGTCTAGTGGTACATCTGCATCACTGCTGTCCTGTTGGCAGAGAGAGCAGATTTCAGTCTCACATTGCCTCACATAAATACAAATCAATGCCTGGTAAATACTACAACATGTCCTGCTTGCAGGAAATCTTTCAGAATCAAGACATTCTTCAGAGCTGGATGTTTTTATTGATTTTCCTACCTTTTCTTCAGATGTATTTTCTGGTTCTTTCTTCTCCTGAATGGCCTCAAGCATCTCCTGGACCTTCCCCATCTCTGCTCTGGCCAAATGCATCTCCCGCAGTGCTGTTAAACAGACAGAGACTCAAAAGCATTCACGTATTCTGAGTTTTCATTCACATCTTAACATTTGCCTTTTTAATCTTGCAAACAGTGTCAAATATTAACCTATACAGCTCTTACTTGATGCCTGGTGGTTGTGAAGGAGGTCCAGTCGGGAGGAGAACAATTCCATTATCTTGTTCTGTAAATATTTCCATTGATTACTTTAGTCTCTCTCTCTCTGTCAATACACAACACACAAACAATGTATGCATGTATATGTGCGGGTCTGTTACCACAATCTGATACCTTTTCTTGATTCCATGAGGCCAAGTCTTTTTGGTTCCTCTCCTGAAGCATTTTGTGTTGCCCCTCAAGTTTTTTATTTAGATCCTCTAGAGTCTGATCCAGGGAATATGAAATACATAAAAATAGCCAGATGACAGCAATATAACATAACAATTAAAGGGATAGTTACATAGTTGTTTTTTTTGTTTGTCTTTTGCTCACAAAAATTATTCTTGTAGCTTCATAAAATTAAGGTTGAACCATTGATGTCACATGGACTGTTTTAACGACGTTCTTACTACCGTTCTGTGCCTTGAATGTGGTAGTAGCCTACCCTTGCTGTCTATAGAGGGTCAGAGAGCTCTCGAATTTCATCTGACATATCTTAATTTGTGTTTCGAAGATGAACAAAGGTTTTACGGGTTTGGAACAACATGATGAGGGTGAGTAATAATTTTCATTTTTGGGTGAACTATCCCTTTATCCCTTCAAAATGTTATACTATACATGTCACTAAGATTATATCATGTGTTTCGGTTTAGCCCTGAATTAGCAATTACATGTACTGTGTTCAAGCCAATGAGAATTTGGCAAATGAAGGAAGTAGTTGATGATGCTTGTGACTCACCTTGACCTTCTCTTCCCAGAATGTGTTTTTTCTGGCCACCTTTTCCTGGTAAATTTCTAGGATTCTCTTCAGGGAGTTAAGCTTATTTTGATAATGTGTCCTCATTCTAACAGCTGTTGTTTCCTACACACACACACACATACTTAAGCATGCATAAAATCACAATATAGTTGTTGTTTGTCTGACTGAATGATCAGTAAACAAGCGTATCACCTGATTCTCTCGTGATGCTATGAGAAAGTTCTCCTCCAGTTCTTGAATAATCTCCTGATGTCTGCTTTTCATTGTGATCATATCATCTCTTATCTGTTGGTATGGTAACAGTAGACAACTGAAATACATAGTGGCCATTTTATTTTTTAAGTTTCTTCACGATAGTCCATAGAACTATTAAAATGTTATATTAAATAGTTTACCATTAAAGCTTTCATTGAAGAAAAAAGCCACTTAGTGAGTCTTTTTAACCCACAATACCACTTGTGTAAAAGTGAATCACTATTGCCACTTTAATAAATGTAATTATACTGAATTATGTCTAGTATAATATTAAAGTAAAACATATAATTTGGTGTTGATGAAGCGGTACTTGAGCCTTACTAAGGAAGACACCTATGTCAAAAAGTTGGGAAACGCTGTTATACGTAGTTGCCTGCATACTACATTTCTTAAATGAGTACCTTCTTTAATGCTGACAACTCTGCATTGGGCAAAGGAAAAACTAAATGACTCAATGTGTGTACTGGAACCTGTTGAGATTTGTCTTTTTGTAGTAAGTAGTAAGAATTCTGGGTTTTGAGTTGTTCAAGAATGTGTGGTCATGAATGGGCCTTGAAGAACCAACACATGACATCAGATGAGGCGTCTCACCCCACCCTATGCCCCAGGACAACAGAGGAGTGACGGACATGTGACTAGTGCAAGAAGCAAACCAAAACTCTCGGATAATAAAAATAATGCATTCTTGAACAAAAAAATTCTGGCTTAGGTCACATTCGATGGATAAATCTATTCATAAATACAACATGAAAACAATGCAGATTTCACAATAGTCCATGAAGGAGTGATATCTACTTACTTGGGTTATGCATAGCTTTGCAGAGTCATATGGGATAAACATCTTGACATCCCTTGGAGCTTCATCTTCAGGATGTCTTACACTTGCACTCACAGAAGACATATTGGGTGCTATGATTACAATCACATGGAAATAAATACATTTCGATCATGATTTAAGTTTGCCCAATCTTCAACGTAGGACCTACCTTTGCCATTGCATTTTGGACCACGAAGCCGGTCTGCGCCGATCCAGCACTTGAATGTATTCCATTTGAGTCTACCTTTCCTCAGCCATGAGACCTCACATTTAGCTGCACCTTCAAATATTAACAAGCATTTACAGTGACATTTAACTCTTCAGGCTCTGTTGGGGAGTCTTGGGGAGCACTTCCTCTACATGGGGGATAGATCAGTGACAGTCTATTGTCTAGGAATGATATGCCAAACGACAGCGTGCAGTAAATGTACAGTAGCAAGGTTAATTAATTAGACTGGTAATTGTCAAATGCACACACATATCAAATTAAACAATACCATTCAAGTATAGAAATGTATTAAATACTTTGTTTATAAATTTTCATAATTCATTTTAAATATTAATTATATATATTTATCTACAATTGTACATGTTTTACATATACATTACAAATATACATTATTTTAGTTTTTAATAATTATTTATTTCTTTATTTAAAACTAAATTTACAGATTTAAGGTTAAATTAAATATACAATTAAGTGAGAGTTGAGCACAAAGTAATGACTGTATGCACTTTATTAAATAAACAATTACATGACTATCTAATATTTCCACAACACTAAAGAAACCTTTTAAATTATCTAAACATGTCTGTACATGACAAAACATTCATATTTATACCTTGGGTTTTTCCACCCAAAAATGAAAAATCTGTCATCAACTACTCACCCTTCTGTCATTCCAAACCTGTATCATTTTTTCTTATGTCTGTGGAACAGAAAATAAAATATTTTAAAGAATGTTGGTAACCAAGCAGTTTTTTTTGTCCACTAATGAAGTCAGTAGGACCCAAAACTGTTTGGTTACCAACATTATTCAAAACATCTCATTTTGTGTTACACAAAAAGGAGTAAATGATGACAGACATTTGATTTTTCGGTAGACTACCCCTTTAAAAATACAGAGATTATTTTAGCTTCTTTTTTATGCAGTTTCTTCTTGCAACATTTTCAGGGGCATAAACATCATGTTGAAACGCTTGTTCCAGATGTGCGCGCTTAAAAGACAAAAAAGAAAAATGTAAATGAATCAAACATTGTATAAAGAAGATGGTTAATGTGTCTTTTTAATGTTTTAAAATTAAGTTGATAAAATTAGGTTAAAAATGTAGTTGTTTTAGATAGGTAGTATTGAGATTAATTAGGTGTTAGTTTAAATGTTAAGCAAATATTAGACAATATTTAGAGTTTAGGCTTTATTTAGATTCTGGGAGGTGACAGGAACATTCAACCCACCTCTATCTTTCTCCTGGTCTAGAAGTGTGTTATGGATGTTACATGGTCTACGCCACTGGACCTCTTCTCTCAGATCAGGAATACTGCCTGGCAGCTCTTCTGATGACACAATGGGATGAGAAAGTACCACTCGTGTGGAGACCACTGGATCATCCTGATATCGAGAAAGGTCAGTGGTCTCCCAGGCACCTAGATATAGTGAAAGTAAACCTGATATAAGAAAATTAGATGTTCATAGCCATCATGGTGTGGTTTTGAATCCTCTCATGAAGTAATATTTACAGTGTTTCTGACCCCATCAGCTTCGGTCAGAAATCTTGGTGTAATCTTCGATGACCAGCTGACCTTCAAAGAGCACATTGCAAAGACTGCTCGATCTTGCAGGTTTGCACTACACAACATCAGAAAGATCAGGCCCTTTCTGACAGAGCATGCTGCACAACTTCTTGTCCAGGCCCTTGTCATTTCTAGACTAGACTACTGCAATGCTCTTCTAGCTGGACTTCCATCAAACACAATCAAACCTCTACAAATGATTCAGAATGCAGCGGCACGACTGGTCTTCAACGAGCCCAAGAGAGCCCATGTTAAACCTCTCTTTGTCTCCTTGCACTGGCTACCAGTTGCAGCTCGCATCCAGTTCAAGACACTGATGCTTGCATATAGAACAACCACAGGCTCAGCACCCGCCTACTTCCACTCACTATTACGAACTTACATCCTCCAGAAGCCTGAGATCTGCTAGTGAGTGGGCCTCGTGGTACCATCACAGAGAGGCTCAAAATCCCTCTCCAGAACATTCTCTTTCACTGTTCCTGGCCGGTGGAATGATCTTCCACCCCATCCGGAATACTGGATCCCTGTCAATTTTCAAACAACAACTGAAAACTCATCTCTTTCAACTCTACTTGACTATATAAAAAAAAAAAAAAAAATCTCTTTCACTTTTTCAAAATCTTCATCTTTCTCTTTATCTTTCTCTCCTTCCCTTGCTAGCATGTACTTATTTGAACAATGCCTGAGACTTGGTGTTATTGGCACTTCCTCTGTATGTTTTCCTCTTCAAGATTAATCGCTTTATGTACTCCCCAATTGTAAGTCGCTTTGGATAAAAGCGTCTGCTAAATGACTAAATGTAAATGTAAATGTTTCTTCTAAAATCACCCCATTAACAGGGACAACAGCACATTGATAAAGACTACTGAGCACTTAAGGTAAAATAGGCCTATATATCAGAGGTGTATATCGAAGAGGCAAGAGAGTGCCTCCTCAAAAAATTGGATATGAAAAAAGATTTGAAGTACAAATCCCCCCCCACCCTCCAACAAATATTATAAAATATGACAATAACGTGTATAAATTACTTGGTTTCCTAAAGAAACACTGTGCAACAGCGACACCAACGGGTAAAGTTACAGCGGGAGTTGGGGTCTTTTATGCCTCCCCTGAGCCCATTGGGTTTTAAAAGACTCCCGGCCCCGTGCGGTGCGTTTAGTAGAGGCTAATGGGAAAAGGTCATGTGAGAGAAGGCAATGCCTCCATCGCGATATGATTGGATAGGACTAGTTATGACCGGCTGTGATTGGTTCATGCAATAAATTCCACCTCTTGTGTTCGTGCATGTTCTGCATTTGCGAATCGGTCTGAATGAATAATATAAGTGTTGATGGGAAGACAAATTTTAACAAAAGTTGGTAAACAACTCACACACTTAGATATAACCACTTTGTTACGTCTAAATAAGAATATGAAACTGCCTAAAAACATGATCTGTGGGAGTCTTAGTGTAATCGGCTTAAAGTAAACATCTGTCTCTGACCAATATTTACCAAGCTTTGAATCCCCACTTTGATGAAAAATGTAATAACAGTTCAAAGTTAACTATTAAACATTATAGTTGAACAGAAATTCTTAATAAAATATATATTTTAAATTGTTACTGCCTTGAGTTATTATTTTGGAATAAATATAAAATGTTTGATTACAAGCTGAAACCGTGATTACATACATACTTGGCTTTAATAAATAGAACGTTGATTACATTTTAACCAAAAAATGTGACTGAGACATCAATTTTCATTTAAGAAAAAAAAAAAAATAAAAATAAAACTGTGAGGGCTTTGCATCCTTATTTCAAAACACCACTCTATATATATATATATATATATATATATATAGAGAGAGAGAGAGAGAGAGAGAGAGAGAGAGAGAGAGAGAGAGAGAGAGAGAGAGAGAGAGAGAGAGAGAGAGAGAGAGAGAGAGAGAGAGAGAGAGAGAGAGTCTGATGACACAAAACTCAAGTGATGTATTAAGATGAACGGAAGGAGTAGGCACTTGTGTGAATGTGATGTTTACTTACATTGTTTTGCTGCTGGGGCAACAGTATGGTTACGTAACTTCCTGCCCATAAAGTTCAGAGACATGGACACATTTTCTGCTCCAGAATTGACATACATGATGTCAGAGTGTTCGTATTTCTGTTTTGTTTGGACATGATACAAAGCACACATGTCACAATGATAAACTGCAACACTGTTTGCAGGTTACACTCAGACGTGGCTGTATATGACACCAGCAGGATTCCTTCACACACACAAACATGCAAACTGAGCAATGCTGTTCAATAAGATACGTAACTTAAATAATACTGTAGCTTTTTCACAACAGATTTTAGGAATTGTCTTTATATTACCCATCCATCTGAATATATATTTAATAGAACAGTAATAGAACAGAGTATTTGATCTTCAATGCATTTTGCTAGTACTGGTTAACCAAGATTAAGCAGTGAGGGTGTGAAGACTCTTTTCACTATATGAACAAAAACTTACATCGAATAACTTTTAGTAAATCAGACAGATAAACAATAACATGATCAGTGAAATCATCACGGTCAACTTTACGAATCAGATGAAAAGAATCAGTAAATCAGAGGGGTTACCTGGATTCAGTATAACACTTGACTGCGGTCAGTTGCAGGAAGACCTGGCTGGCAAACATAATAAAGAAAAACTGGAAAGATGCTTGTTTTTGTGAGGAACCAAACTCTCAACGCTTGTTAAATATTAACCTCAGTGGATGAGGTTTCAGGTGGGATTAGTTTGCTTGAATGGCCGACACAAGCTGCAGACTGTGATCAGGTTTCCAATGTGTGAGATAGAGATTGTAACTAGATCTAGACTGGCCTATCTCTCTTCTACAATGCTAATGGAAAACCTGCATTGTGATCATCCATCAGGTTTGTAAATTACTGTCTTCCCTTAATAATTTGTATTGCATATTTTTCATGAATTTAGAACCATATGATTGGACATCATGTTCTCATGACCTGCCTGGTATCTGTCTCCATGCACCTGCAAAAAAAACTAAAAAACAGTTACAAATATATAAAAGATTAGTAGCTGAAATATACATATATGATATATGCATACATTATATTAAATAAAATGCAGAGAATTCTGAAAATGCCTCTTTTTGACTATATACATGCATTGCCTATACAAAAAAATTATATACATTTCTTCCATAAATAATCAAGTAATTTGTGCAGTTTATAATATTAAATAATTCTACTTTAAAGTTATATTTATTAATTTAGTTCTTTATATAGTACAGACTGCTTCTATATGCAAAGGATATACATTTTTATATTATTTATTCTTTTTTGGTGTGACATTTTAGTCGCCTGTCAAATTGAAGGCAACATAAATATTACAAAGTATAGTTCATCCTTCTGTCAATTATTACAGGGTTTTAATATGCTTACTCGGTGGAGAAGAAAACAAATATTTGCAATATAAGTTAAAGCTAAGTGAGTTATAGTTGTTGGAATAAACCCAGTTGATTTCACTGAGTTGCGCAAATGTTGAAAATAATAATTTAATTCATATGGAGATGACAATGAGCAATATTAAATCAGCATAACTGGTTAAGCTAGCGGATGTTAGGCAGAAATGTTTGAACATCACACATTTCATTTAGTAGATGCACGTTCATCTCAAATAAAGAAAAAGGCTAGTTTAAACTAGAGGTGTACATGATCAAGTATAGGGTGTTAGGAAATACTGGAAAAATGTCAAAGGGAGAGAACATGTCAAGATCTGTTTGGACAGTGTTTGGTCAGTCCTGTTCCTAAATGCATGTCCTAACAGCTCTGCATTCAAAAAAGGCAATGACTGGTTGTATCTTTCTAAAACAGTCAATCTTTTGTCTAAGGAATGTGAATTGATTGGTATTTTGTCTCGTCGTTGCCATGATTTGGTCGTGTGTATAGAAGAATGAAGTCGAACTGGAACCTCAGAAGCATTGCTTGTCTCAGTTTGTTCTTCAATGACCTTTTTCAACAAATTCGGTTAATTAACCAGTTTTTCAATCTGATAAAGTACATAATGTTCTATCATGTCCACTGAACCGTGGTAAAAAAAAAATTGCACAACACAATGCGAGTAAACAAATGTTGTAAAAAAAAAAAAAACTGCTAAAATAGCGTACAACTGCCTACATGTTGCATGCTTGACGGCGTGTAGCCAGCAGCCAGAGTATTCACACTGCGTACTTTTGGCAACATAATCTCCTCCTGGGAACAAATACATTCATGGTGAAGGGTGTTTCACATGGAGGCCCAGAAGTGTAGAAATTAAAATTGAATTAAATAAGTAAATTTAATAAAAGTAGAATAAATAAAGGAAAGATTTATTTGAAAAACCAAATATAATAAAAGTGTGATTCAATTTTGCCCTGAATTTATTTTTCTAGAATTATTTTAATTTATTAATTTCTGTATTTATTTTTAAACTTCATTTTTTAACTTTATTTGTATTCTTTTTAACTTTAGAACGTTCTAATATGTCTGGAATGATTTGAAGAAACAGAACAAACTGAGACAGATTAAATCCAGAAGAACGGTGGCAACGTTTCCAAGATGTTTCAAGAGACTTACCTGCAAAGCTACCGAAAAACTATGTGCAAGTGCACCTAGGGCAAAAGATGCTAAACGCAAAGGATGTCACACCACATTTTGATTTAATTTAGTTAATAGATAAAGAAAATATATTTCTGACATTTTTTTACAGCATCCTCATTGTACAGAATTTGTACATAAGTGCCTTAAACTTTTAACAGTACTGTAGCTTTGCAGGTAGGTTTCTTGAAGCATCTTGGAGACGTTGCCACAATTCTTCTGGTTTGTTCTGTTTCTTCATGTCATTCCAGACAAACTGGATGATGATGATGATGATGAGATCAGATCTCTGTATGGAGCACTGGCAGTTGTCAGACTCCTTGTGCAAACAAAAATATCACTGGATTATTACAATTAATGGCAAAATGAATATTTGGAAATGTAAACATATAGCATTTTTAACTAGCCTGCTCTGAAACAACTTTTAAATAGTCTTACATTTGTAAAGAAGACTCTCTGCTCCTAATTTTAGGTTCAAGTGTTGCATGAGGCAAGACTATGGCTGTCTGTTGTTTACTATACATGTAATGTTGTTTAATGTTGTACATTTAATGGTGAGCATTTAGTTCCTTTTAATTTAAAGGCACGGTGTGTAATTTTCGCCGCTAGAAGGCGCGCATTCAAAATAAACAAAGAAACGATGGCGTAGTTTGATGACGCCATGTGTGGAATCATGGAAGTTGTTGTCTTCATCCCCACAGCCAAAGCAATCCAATGGGGCTCGGGCAGAAATCATGTTCATGGATGAGCTAATGTATTAAAGATTTATTACCATCGTAGTATGAAGCGATACGAGCATGAAGAGTTTGACGAGCGTGACACAGCGCGAAAGCAGCGGAGCTTTCCTTATGCCACAGTCGACCGCTTCCACTTCTTCCAGTTGTGCTTACGAGGGGCAAACCAGCGCTGTTTTATCATACTGGATACATTTGAAAGTTATATTATAATACTACTCTGTGCGTTCATCCCGTCTAATAAAACGCATAACATATTAAAGCGTCTTCGGTGTTTCCATGTTTTCTACTAAACAAAACCAGAAATCGAGGGTGTGTGACGTCATTGGCAGGCGACACAATTACACTATGAACACGGTCCGTTTCACTAGTTCAAATTGCTTATTTCTCTGGATTTAAACATTTGGGACAATGTAAGTACACAAATCAGCAAAATATATAACTCCGTTTTAGTGTTTTTTTGATAAAAATCGTAACTTACATATTGTGCCTTTAAAGTAACTTACGCGACTTAAGTCATGTAAAATAAAACAGCTTGTATTACGCAACTTTAAAGACCAGAATCTTCTTCTGATGTATTTGATTTAAAACATAGTTTCCCCCTCTGAATTTCTTTGTTACTTATTTTCCTCTTATCAATAAATAAATGACTGAATACACCTTTAAAAAAAGCAACGGAGCCCACGGGTTTTCTCGTTGCGTACCATGCAAGCGGGTGTTTGATGGGGAAGGAGGACGGAGGAACGCAGACTGGTCGAGTCAACGCCCCGCTGTAGCGCAACAGTTAAGCTGATGTTGCTAGGTGTGGCTCTGTGAGTATAAAGCTCAACAGTATACAGCTCAACACTCTCCTTCTGCTCGCTTGCTGTGCATTCGTTCTTGGTAAGTGGGAAACTGGGATTTTCTTTACTTCTTACATGTTGTGTCCCGACAGTGCTATCAGTTTTTTTGTTATATACAATTGTTGTATGTTTATGACAGCGTTGTTTTTGTTTACTTGAAAAAGATGCAATTGAGAATAAAAATGAAAGTTATGCAACAGTGGTAGCCTACTTTAAAAAGTTATTCAAAACTTTGCCGTCTCTGAACTATAAAATTCCACATCCTGGTTTTGTGAATTGTTTAGTTGTTTCAGTATGCTGTCAGAGTTTAACGTTCAGTTATTTTGATGAATCATATACTTCCTGTAAGATTAATTAAAACTGCTAGAAAGCTTAGATGATTCATTTCTGAAAACCTTTTTTAAGGATTAAACATGCTTTTTGATATACTGTATGTATTTTAATATATTACAACATGTATTGTAGGTTAAGCTGTTGAGTTCCAGGTGCCAAAATGTCCCTCATCAGTGCTTTTCTTGAGCAGCTTACCTATCAGGGCATGCAAGACAACACAGTACAAGATGTCACAGTAAGTTTGTTCAACTTTCTGGAAAATTTGAGCAGCACCAGACCGAATGAGTCAGCGATAGGAATGTACTCCACTCCCCATTCTAGCCACTTTCATCCTGTTAAAGGGCAAGAGCTTCAGTATTTCTGTTTCCTTCCTAAAATGTGCTTCTTGAATTGATTTATTGAATAGACATCTTACACTGGTCTGCTATAAGTTAGTTTGTGATGTATACGTAGGCTATTTTGAAAGGATTTTAGTAAGCGTCTCATGTCTTTAGGAGGGGCAGGGCACAGTGAGGCCTTTTGCTCAGTTTAATCCAGCTGCAGATGCAGGCGTCTTGGACAAGGCTATCAAGACGAAAGGTAGGTATATGAATGCTGAAAAGTGAAGAAGAAGAAAATACATCTACATCTTTGCATTCTGCATCTGTTTGCTTTGTTGAAATAAGTTTCTGCATGTTATCAGGTGTGGATGAGGTCACAATCATTGAAACGCTGGTCCGCAGAAGCAATGCCCAGCGCCAGCAAATCAAGACTGCTTACCAGCAAGCAAACGGCAAGGTATCACATTCACTGGACTTGAAATGAACACATTTGTACTGTCTCGGTCCTCCATCACCTATCACTTCTTCTCCTCTGTGCAGCCTCTGGATGTAGCCCTGAAAGCTGCTCTTAAAGGTGAGCTGGAAGAAGTGGTTCTGGGCCTGTTGATGACTCCAGCTCAATATGATTCCTTTCTGCTCAAAAGTGCCATGAAGGTAACATTATTTTCAGACTGTTGAAATAGATAACCTTTACTCCACCCTAGACCTTACACATAAGATTACAAGGGCTGCATAACTTAGTATTTTCTCTTCAGGGTTTGGGCACAGATGAAGAAACACTTGTCGAGATTTTGGCCTCCAGGACCAATAAAGAGATCCGAGATATTAAACAGGTTTTCAAACAAGGTAACATTAATGCTAGTTATCATCCAGTTATCCTTAAAATGTTTATGGCATGAAGCATGAGTGTCCAATCTTGCTTCTGTAGGGTCAACGGCCTGCAGAATTAAGCCCTAACATGCTTTAACACACCTGCCTGGAAGTTTCTAGTAATCCTGAAGATCTTGCTTGGCTGGTTTATGTGTGTTTAATTAGGGTTTAAACTCTGCTGGACTCTTGCCCCCCCAAGAGCAGGATTGAACACTCATGTTTTATGGTATGTGAACACAGTATATATAAAATCTGAATGTATGACTTGTATTTATAGAATATAAGAAGGATCTAGAGGCGGAGATCAAGTCTGAGACGAGTGGAGACTTCAGGAATGCCCTGCTTTCTCTCTGCAAGGTTGGCTTTGCTCATATTTCTCAATATGGCAATTCTGCCCCTCCCAGTACTGCTTGTTTTGAATGCTTTCTTATCTACCACATCTGATTCTACAGCTTACTAGGAGAGTGATTTGTGACTTGAATTGGCACAAAATGCTTTTGCTCATTGTTAAACATTTTATTTGAATTCACAGGCTACCAAAAGTGAAGACCGGGTTGTGCAAGAGGACTTGGCTGACAAAGATGCCAGGGTAATTAAACCTGTATTGTGTGTATGTGGTTGGTCATTGTGTGTACAGGCCTTTTTGACCTTTGGTTCTGCCTGTAGGCCTTGTATGAGGCAGGAGAGAAAAGAAAAGGCACAGACTGTGGTGTGTTCATTGAAATCCTCACTTCAAGGAATGCTTGTCACCTGAGGAGAGGTATGGTTGACTTCCACTTCCTTGTTTTCAAAATAACTTGTGCAATTTTCTTTTGATCCACTTTAGCAATAATAATAATAACCTTTTCTTTATATTTAGTTTTTCAGCTGTACTCCAAGTACAGTAAGGTGGATGTTGCAAAAGCCATTGATCTGGAGTTGAAGGGTGATATTGAGAACTGCTTGCTTGCTGTTGGTGAGACACTGAAACCTTTTTATCTGTCTATTGCATTACATGCTGTATTTCACAGATGCTCTCTTAGATGCACCATACCTTTTAAGACTTGAATTATTTTCTGCTATTTTAATGTTTCTTTTTTACTGTTTGCAATAATATGACAAGAATGATATTTTAAGCTTTAAGTAATGAAACAGAAGCTGGTCTTTAAATGCCATTTTCAATATAAATACTTTCCTTATTGTGACTCCTCTTTTCAACAGTGAAATGTGCTGGAAACAAACCTGTTTTCTTTGCTGAAAAACTAAATCAGGCAATGAAGGCAAGTGCAACTGGAAATCTAATGGATCCATTTAAAATGCTGTTACAGCTGTTTTTAAATGTATCGTAATTAAAAACTAAAATAACCACTTTTTTGATTGTGTTTTCACAGGGCTCTGGTTATAAAGGCAAGATCTTGACCAGAATAATGGTGAGCCGCTCTGAGATTGACTTGGCCAAAATCAAGCAAGAGTACCAGAGTAAGTTTGGCAAGAGCATCTACCAGGACATCCAGGTAAATAAATTTTAAATAGGGTCATTACATTCTTCAATGCATAAACGCATTAATAAGTGCTATACTGTATAGATTCAGTTGTTAAACATTGTGTTTTGTTTGTTTAAGGATGACACCAAAGGAGACTATGAGACGATCCTGCTAGCCGTGTGTGGCAATTAATTGGTGTCACCTAATGAATGTATACAGATGAAGACCCACCAGCTATCAATATATGAATTACACCCCATATAAACAAGTGTAGAAGAATGAAAAACATTTTTATAAATAAAAACTTGACTAGAAATGTCTGTGTAAATTCATGCAAATCTTCTAAAGTGTTGTGTTATGTATGGTGTATCTTTTCATTTTTAAAGTCATATTGACTCTGAAAAACATACACAAAATGGGAGTTTAATGGCATGAGTGGTCAAAGAAAAGAAGGGGGATCACATTATCACAAATGGTTGTACTGGTTGAAATCCAGAATGTGACTCAATTCACAAAAAAAAAGACTTGTGTTATTCACTGGGCTCTAATTTATAAACCAATTTAAATTTTTGAGGTGCCTTTAAAGGGTGCTCCAGAAGGTTCAGAATCAGAATGAGCTTTATTGCCAGGTATGTTTACACATACGAGAAAATAATTTTCATGACAGAAGTGCAACAGAATGACAGTGACCGAACAAAAACACAGATAATAACAATAAGAATTAAAAAGAACAAGTAAATAAGGAATAACAATATACAAATTGACAATTGTTTGTACAGGCATATAACAATGGACAGTTTTGTATTTACAGGTATATTATGTGCAATTGAAGTGTAGACTAAGCATGTGTGTTAGATAAATAAGCATATAAATAGTGTGTGTACCATAATTATTGTCAAGTGTTCATGAGATGGATTGCCTGAGGGAACAATCTGTTTTTGTGTCTGGTCGTTCTGGTGCTCAGAGCTCTGTAGCGTCGACCAGACGGTAACAGTTCAAAGAGGGAGTGTGCTGGATGTGAGGGGTCCAGAGTGAATTTGCCAGCCATTTTGCTCACTCTGGATAAGTAGAGTTCTTCAAGAGTGGGGAGGATTGTACCAATGATTCGCTCAGCAGTCCAGACTACCCTCCATAGTCTTCTGTGGTCAGATTTGGTAGCTGAGCTGAACTAGGCAGTTATTGATGTGCAGAGGACGGATTCAATGATGACAGAGTAGAACTGTTTCAGCAGCTCCTGTGGTAGGTTGAAGGAAGTACAGCGTCTGCTGGGCCTTTTTCACAATGGAGTCTATGTGATTGTCCCACTTCAGATTATGGGAGATGGTGGTGCCCAGGAACCTGAATGAATGACTTCACTGCAGTCACAGTGCTGTTTTCTCCTGAAGTGCACGATTATCTCCACTGTTTTGAGTGTGTTCAGCTCCAGGTTGTTAAGACTGCACCAGACAGCCAGCTCCTTAACCTCCTGTCTGTAAGCGGACTCATTACCATCCTGGATGAGGCCGATACGTGTGGTGTCATCTGCAAACTTCGGGAGCTTGACAGAGGGGTCTTTAGATTTGCAGTCGTTCGTGTAGAGAGAGAAGAGCAATGAGGAGAGAACACAGCCCTGAGGAGCTCCAGTGCTGATCGTACGGATGCTGGATGTGTATTTTTCCAGCCTCACAAGCCTTCTGCAAAATCCTCCTCAAAATATTTTAATTTGTATATTTTCAGTCTCATGTGCAGTCTCTGTCATAAACACAAAACGCCTGTTGAGTAGGTATTTACGAAGGGAAAATGTGCCAAAAGTTCTGTTTTTAAGAGCACTTGTGTGGGTTACTAAAAATGAACTGTAATATAAACGATGAATTGCGAAAATAAATGATATCATAAGACAAATTACAACTAGACTGTGTCAGAAACTTGTTTGGCTGGAACAATGGTGTGGTAGGAAAAGAGATAACGTTTGAGGCTTAAGAGAGAGGGCGTGATTTCTTCACTCCAGTCTAGACTTGCTGTCACTCATGCCCTGCTCTGCTCTGCAGTACCGTTGTTATGACGGGTGGCGCTGTTGCTTTATTGGCTGTGAGCGCTCTCGAGAGCTATATGTTGATTGGTTGAAAGAGTGCGTTACGTCAAGCGCTCCCGCGGAAGTATCGAGGATTGGAAAATAGAGGTTATGCTGCATAGAGCACACACAGCAAGTAAAGGAGACATTTACCTGTAAATACAGTAAGGTATTTTCTGAACTTGAAATGTGTTATTTGTACATTTTTATGTACACAATTTCTGTTGTTCTTAATCCTAATCCTAGTTGTAAGTCTCCCTCAACTAGAACATATGTTGTGACAGAATGGACTGTTTATGACTCTAAATTAAATCGTTCTTGAATATTTATTTATGTAATATTTATATTTTTGTGTCTAGCAGTTTTGCAGAATGTATATGAAACATATCTAATGAGACTTGAATTAGTTATATCGAGCTGTCACGAATGAATGACAAAGTGCAATGAATGAACGAACCACTCAGCACTCTTTGCAATGCTAGTTTGTGTTTTTAAGGTAAGACACTACTTGCAAAACCATTGTTTTTTCATGCACTTGTCAGTTTTCAAGATTCTGGTCTATTTTGGTTCCCTAACATGCCTTCTTTCAAATTAGTGCAAAGTAAACATCCAAAATATGGATGTTCATCCAAGATAACGTTATGTGTTTATAATATTACACATTTATTTGCGTCTGATTTAAAATACAATATCTTTAAAAGGCATTTTATCAAAATTAGCTTCTTTCTCAAGCAAAAATAACGAGTAATAAATTGTCAGAAATATTCCATTCAATAGCACTTCCATACACCACATTTTCCAAGGTTTTATTAGTTTCTGGGTGTTGACAATATTTCCTGATTCATGGAGTGATTAAAAAAAAGACACTCCAACAAATATTAACTGTAATCAATCAACTGAGAAAGTATGATGTTATATAATAGTTAAAAATGTCACTGTACATCATTTAAAATCATCATAATTAAAAGAACCAAAGACTTTAACTACTTCAGTCTGTGTGCATTGAATTTATTTAATACACGAGTTTCACAGTTTGAGTTGAATTACTGAAATAAATGAACCTTTCCTCGACATTCTCATTTATTGAGATGCACCTATATTTAGTTGTGACGTCTTGTCTTGAATAGAAACCATTATGTTAACTTATGTTGACAAGTCCATGTCAAACACCATACTTGTGTTGCTTACAGAGTACAGCCATGAGCTGAGGCTCCCCAAACCTGCTTTTCTCAATGATGAACGACAAACTGGTGTTCCTGGGTCTCCTCTACTTCATCCAGGGCATTCCGTATGGCCTGCAGTCTTCTCTGCTCCCGGTGTACCTGCGCAGTGCCGGCCACTCCCTCACCCGCATCAGCCTCACCAAAATCCTCTATTTCCCCTGGGTGCTTAAGGTACTTTGGGCCCCTCTGGTGGACCGGACTGGCACCAAGCGCTGCTGGTTAGTGGGCACAGTGGCTGGTCTGGCTCTCACCTGTTTGGCGAGTGCTACCATCTCACCTGATGTCCAGTACATGAGCATAGCGGGCTCCCTGCTCACTATGAACATGCTGGCATCAGTGCAGGACATTGCGGCGGACGGAGCGGCCGTGCGGCTGCTCAGGGGGCAGGGGGAGCTGGGTCTGGGAAACACTGTGCAGGTGGTGGGCTATAAAGCTGGCTCTGTGTTTGCTGGAGGGGGGCTCCTGGCTGTGATTGATGTTGCAGGCTGGGGCTGGATGTTCGCACTGCTGGCCTGTGTTTACGGTGGTGTTGCTCTGTTCGTGTGGGGCGCCCCGGTGTTGGATGGAGAGCCGGCGCGGGGACAGGGAGAAGGACGGAGAGGGTCAAAGGATGTGATGCAGCCCTGGAAGGTGTGGAGGAAGCTCTTGTCTGTGCCAGGAACGCCATGGACGATGCTCTACGTACTCACTTACAAGCTAGGTAAGATATGTGTCATAATTCAACATCAGATAGATTGAGCTAAATTATTTGGAGATCTTAAAGTACATTTACATTTCCCTCAAATTTTCTAAGTTGAAACAAAACGATTGTTGAGTACTGAACTGATTATATTCGTACAGTAAAAAAAAAAATGAAGTGTCATTTCTACATCACCGGACAGAACAGCAAAATAAATAAATTCATAATGCAGGTTTTCCCAAAAAGTATAACTTTCCCTCTGCCCCACTATTCTGATAAATGAGTCACTTTCTTTATGAAAATGTGTAATTTATTTAAAAATATTGTGTGTGTGTGTGTACAGAATATATTTAAATATATATGATTAAAAAAATGTAATGTTAAAGAGTATTTCTGTGCTCTGACAACTATAAGCACGTACACCGTAATTCCTTATGTTAATAACCAGGAAAGTGACATTTTCTACAATATCACAACAGTGAGGTGATGGGAAAATTATAAATGTTTGGAATTTTGTTTCCCTCCAGTTCTTTCATTCATTACCACGACTGACCATGAACTTGAAACAAAGTCATGGTAGAGTGTTGTTTGTCCACAAGATGGCAGTCTTGGCCTTTTCCATGCTTACTGTCTCATAATTCTCAATGGCATTGAAGCCTCAAAACATCATGAAACCATACACCGTTTGGTTACCCTCTTCAGTTCAGAACGTCTGTACTGGAACTGATATTGAAGTCTTTCATTTAACTTTCCACCAGCGTTTGACCACAAACCAAACTTCGGTGACATGATCGGAATCAGGAATATAGACATGAATAGCAGCTAATGAATCACTTTCAATGAGCTGAATGTGGTGTTTGGTACCAGAAGGGGATTATGTCTGGATTAGAATCTCTTTGTGTCTGGTGTTTTCATTGAAAACTGAATTTAGAAATATGTGCTGCACTGCTTATGTCAATTTATTTAGTTTATGCTTCATTTGAGTGTAATGTTTTGTTCAGAACAATTTAATCAGAAATCCAAGCTTTGTGTGTTATGTGTATGTGTCTCTGGCAAAGAGAGAGAGGTGGCACTGTAATCGGATGAGCTTCAGCAGACAGGACAAGAGGCAGCCCCCCTCTTAATCTGTTTTATAAGGTTTCTCCTCCGATCATCATCATAATCACTATTAAACAGCACTCTGGATGACACAAACTAGTTTACTAATGCACTAACATCTTAAAAGTGTACACTGCAAAACACAATTGTCTTAATCAGTATTTGTGTCTTGCTTTTCAGTAAAAAATATAAACCTCTTTAAAATTAGATACATTTACTTGAAACTAATTTGCATAAGATATTAGTACTTTTTCAGAGAATTTCCTTTATTAAGTTTATTTTTGTTGCATAAATCTAACAATACTTTGTGCAGTTTATGCTTAAAGACAAAAACCTATTTGCCAATGGGATAAGAAAATAAACTTTCAATAAAAATACAAAGTGTATTCTCTAGAAACAAGTCTAGTAAATATTTTATACTGTTTTGTTTTTCACTTACATTTAAGTAAGTTTTTAAGTAGACTTTTCTGAAAAAAAAACCAAAACAAATATGTTGATTTTGCTGTGTTTATCAGTAAATATTAATTAAACAATACAATTATTAAAACTATTAACACACATTTATAGTGAAGATCGAATGTTTAGTCTGTGTTTCAAATCCACCAAGTCTTTATATGGTAATTTTTACTTTTATTGCTTGATTTATGTGATCATAAATATTACATATGAATTCACAAACTACATTTCCTTGTTGTTTACTTAAAGTTTTAATACTAGGTTTATTGAATTGTAGAATAATGTCTAAGTGTCTTACTAAGGTGACAAATTAATCACACTTTGCATGAAACAATGTTGCTTGTCATCTAGAGCCTCTATTGCATCACAGGTTGTTACCAAAATGTGTTACATATATGTTCTCTCAGCCCAAGCGTTGATAAAGGGTGATGGGGGACAGTGGTGGGATGGAGGAGGCTGGGATTGGGCCAGACGTGGAGCTTCTCTGGGAAGAGTCCAGCTGGAGGCGGGAGTGTTCTTGTGGGGGTTAAAGTTGGATTCACTATGGGAGTAGAAAGCCACTTTTGCTCTGTGTCTCTCCTTCTCCAACTGTATATATACATAACACACACTCATACACGGATGTATATCGCCTGATGCTGCCCTCCCTCTGTCCCGCACAGCAGGGGCCAGGGAACGGAGGGGTATGTGGGTGGGGGGGTGACGCGAGCAGGAGGCCAATATTTTCCAGAGGGAACGCAGAGGACTGCAGGGGGGATGAATTAATGAACACCCACCACATGGTCAACTATGAGAGAGAGAGAGAGAGAGAGATGGTGGGGTGCAGGGGGCATCGGGTATGATGAGAAAACGAGTGAGTAGGAGGAGTTCTCCATTCTGATGGAGAACAGAATACCAAGAAAGAAGATGAGTAAAGTATGTGATGTCTTTTAGTTGGCCTATGTTGTTTCCCCATTGTCTGGACCATTGTGTAACTCGGGTGTGAACATTAAAAAGCATTCTGTTTAGATATGTGAGCTTGTACATCGCACTTTGAATAGGATGCATCTCCGTTCCCTATATACCACTGTATCTTCGCTCGCATTCACATAGTTAACGGTGCAAGTGATAGTTCTCCGTGCTTTTGTTTCGTCCAAGCAATTATGTCATTGTGTCCCAGAATGTAAAGGGAATAACCTAGACCTTTGCAGATTCTAACCTCAGAGGTCCGTAGAGACTTGGTATGGGGCTTGTTGTTGGTTGAGGAGCATTTACAATGGAGTTGTGTGACCTGCTCAAGTACACAGAGATGCAGATACACACGACATAGTGAGCTCCATGAACTGGGAGGGGGCCCAGGTTCCTCAGGCCGTTCCCATGCTGAAGACTCTTTGAGATAGTGCTGGTTTTAGTCAGCATCTCTAACACTTTTGAAGTTTAGTTGAGGTGGTGTTTCATTGAATTGCATCCTCGTGTTGCTCCAAAGCTGTATGGCTTTCTATTTTCTGTTGAACACAAAATATGAGTATTTGGAGAATATCCTGGACTTTTTTTAATGCAATAAAAACAACTGAGGACTAGACTCTAGAGCTGTCAAGCTTTAAAATGATTTTTTTTTTTTAAGTAATCCATTTGATTTATCCACTGTATTGTGTAGACTGAAATGTAAATCATTATTCACTGAAATTCTTCGTTCAATACTTTGGCATTATTTGCTATAGTGAAATTTAGAGTAAGATATTTTCAGTGAATCAGATTATCCCATTTACAAAACCTCTCTCGATTTGTTCATGAATCAGACTGATTCTCAAATTCAGCTCACTGAGAGTTAACAAACTACCGGAAGGGAAGATCTCAGTAAATCACTTACATTTTAGTCTGTCCATCACACCAGACTTTTATAAATCATGTGAGCTACTGATAGCCTAATGTATGGGGCTTTTGCTTCCTTTTTGAGAATTGAAAGCTCCTGTCCTTATTCATTGTAATTGCACGTAAATAATTTTGGCTCCACAAAAAAATTGTCATACAGTTTGTAACAACACGAGAATGAGTATTAGATGGTTTTCATTTTAGTTTGAACTATTCTTTATGTGTAATTCCTAATCTAATATATTTTCTTTTCAGGAAATGCAATGGCAGAAACTTAAAAATGAGTTTCAAATCTTGCATCTGGTGAACTTCTCAATCACTACCACACAATTGTAGTGTAGTTCATTAAAAATTTGCTGTCATAATCGTTCCATCTCATCTTGAATCTGTTGTCCATTTTTGTCTTCATCTGTTCCCCATTATCTATCGTTGTTAACCGAGGTGAACTGATAAAGCATCTCCTCTCTCTCTCTCTCTCTCACTCTCCCTTTCTCCTCCCAGTGCCTCCCCTCTTCTTCTTTCCTCCACTGTGTTTTTGTGGATGTCTAATGAAATCCCATGTGAAATGGACAATTGTTGCTCTGAGATTATTTATAGACATAAATAAGCAGCCTTGTTGTTTGTTTTCAATCCCTGCTTAAAAAATAATTAGTTAGAAGCAGCGTAGGAGAAAAAAAAGACTGAAGCAGAACACTGAAGCGCATGTCTAGCTGTGCATATGAGACAATCAGCAGCATCTGAACTCTTCAATGATCATCTTTGGTGTTTTGTATACATTTACATTTCCATGTTGACACAACGAACACTATCTGTTCTGCAGTGTACCCTTTACGTACATTTTCAACTGTATTTATTGTGATATTTTAGTGGAAATCCATATTCGTACTGTCTTTTTATAATATAAAAGATAAGGAATAAGATTTTTTTAAATTATATTATTTATTACAAATATTTTAATAATAGTTTTATTAATATAATACTTACATGTAGTTTATAAGCCTTTGTTACTGTGATTTTTACTATGGTAATGAGTACCCATGGTTACTATGGTCTTGCTTCAAGTAAATTATGGTTATGCTGGAACTGTGCCGAATTTTCTTAAGGATTAGACCTATAACTGACTAGTTTACATTAGTCGAAGCAATTTTTAATGCTCTTTGTACAAACTGCAAAGTGAATGTGACTGGCTAGTATGTGTTCGTCCTTGTTTAAAACAGCATCCTTATTCCTTGAACGCATTAGACCTGGGTGGCATGGCTGCCTTATATGAAGAAAAGATGCACTGAATGTGAAAAACGAGTTCCATTGTTCGTTGTTGCCACCACATTACAGACTTTACAACATCCTTTACAAATTTAGTTCTACTGTCAGACTCAATCTCCCACAAAGAAAGCGACGTCAAAGCACTCACATGGTGCCGTCAGCGACCGTAGCAGAACTCCGACAGAAGCGTCTGATTTTTGATTTGATTTTCTGTTTTTGTTTCTCACCGGTTTCATCCCGGGGACCCCGGAAGCGCAGTTTCTTTTTGACGGCGGTCTCAGAGCTGTCAGTCAGCGGGCTGTCTCGCTGTCGCACTGAAGGCAGACTCCATAAATAATGACAATGCCGCTAAATAATACACGGCGGCGGGTTACCAAGGCCTCTGTGCACCCGCTATCGTGCAGCGACGCAGGACTCTACGCAGTGTAGCGGCAGCAGTTTCACTAGCAGCTTTTGTTTTTGTCACATTTGTCTGGGTTTAAGTGACAAACGCTCAGAAAAAAATGACTGGAAGGCAAGGACTCAAGTGTGAAAAAACGTGGCCTCTGCTCAGGTTATCATTTTTTTCCCATTCTCAGATAACAAGTGTTTTGTTTTGAAGTTTGTGTTGGGATCTGTGGATATTATCAGGAGTTTGACACCAGTTTTGAGAAAAGTCTGATGCAATGTGATAAGAATCCAGCACATTTTCAATAATCCACTCCGTTTTCTTGGTCTTCTTGTTCTCTTTATCTGAAAGAGCGTTTACACTCGTGTGTGTATGTGCTGATGTAATCTTATATTTTCTGAACAGGTGAACAGGGGGCTATCACCATGTTTCCTCTCTTCCTGCTGGACCACCACATGACGGCCGGAGAGCTCGGGGTGTGGAATGGGGTGGTTGCCATGGCTTTTTCCATCTGCGGCTCATCAGTCGGGGGGTTTTTGCTCTCTCAGTACAGGTAGGGAGTGTGTTTTGTTTTTTCGATAATAAAGCGATGGTGAAACTGACTCCATTCTAGCTGTAACACTGTTTCCAGCCAAGTCACGCTTTGCCATTAATGTTGCAGGAATGGTGTTGGAAGACTTTGTTCTTTGGATTTATACACCTTTTTCAATGCCCCCTCTCGCTTTATCGGTTTCTGTAGCCCACCATCTCTCTGTGAAAGAAACGCGGCCCTTTTCTTTTTCTCAGTGTTTTCTCACTATATCTCTCCACCCATCTCAGCCCCAGGCGCGAAAGAAGGAGAGAGAAAGCGATTGAGAGTGTATGTGAGAGATAGAAAGAGAGATAGTAATGAAAGTAAACACAGCCTTTTGTGGGAGCTGAGAGTAAAACAGGCTCAGGTGTGAGCTGAAAGGCCTCCAGGATGCATAAGGTTGGACTGCTTGAATAGAGATATACTTGATGCTGATACATTGCCCTTGTTTACTGACCTGAGACCAGGTTTTACCAGTTATGTCTTTAATAGTTAAGATTGGAGTTTGGTTGCCTAAACCGTTCCAAGAGCAGCCTGAGTCCCTTATCTTCCTCAAGTGATATTGACTCATGGGCCCAACACCTGTTAGTGTGCTCAGAGAAAAGCACGAGGAAGAGGATTTTGGAGAAAGACATGTGCAGTGGTTCTGTCTTTATTTCATTCCAGACTTGAGGGCAGACATCCAGTCATGTATCAGAGTTTAAAGTGAAATGTTACTCTTCATACTGGATATGTGCCATCTTCTCCAGGCTGGTTTGCTTTACCTTATGGCATAATGAAACACATGCATTTTAATGCCATTTTACAAACCACTGGAATGCATTACATGAGCTTCTGCACTTGATGCTTACGTTGATGTATACTTTAGTTAAAATGATGTAATGTTGGTCTATTAAAAGACTGAGAGTAACGTCACCTTTAGTTTACTGTCTTTGTGAACTACAGTTCTCTAACCATCTAAATATGTTATTAGTGAGGTTAAATATGAAATGTTACTCATTTCAGAAAGTGAAACCCATATATTATATAGATTCATTACACATAGAGTGAAATGTTTATTTCTTGAAATTGTGATGTCTATGGTTTACAGATAATGAAAACCCAAAATTCAGAGTCTCAAAAAATTTGAATATTACATAACATCAATAAAAAAATAATATTTTAAACCGAAATGTCAGGCTTCTGAAATATATGTTCATTTCTATGCACTCAATACTCGGTTGGGCCTCCTTTTGCATGAATTACTGCATCAGTGTGGTGTGGCATGAAGTAGAGCCCTGCACGGGCCTAAAATATAGGCCCTAGCCCGGCCCTGGCCTGAGACGCTCTGACCCGAGCCCGTAATTTATTTTTCCCTTCTCCCAAAACAGCTTATACTATACCGTTTCAGCAATTAGAATACTTCAGTTTTGTATGAAATGGCAAAGTGGTTGTATTTCGTTTCGTTATTTTATAAAAACATTTGGATCATTTTTTTATTCGTTAAGTGTAAGTTTTTGTTTTTTAAATTAGACCAGCGGCCAGCGGCAGACAGTGAGCTGATCATAGCGTTTTTGATCAATTTAGACATGATAAATATATCTATAGAAAGCTTTAAATTAGTACTTAACGAAATAAAACATATAGAAAACAAAAACCCTTTCATTATAATCATAATCCGTAGATGCATTTATTAAAGGCGGGTCTAATGAGATGTCAAGTCGGGATCTGCAACTTCATCCTTGCACACCGACTTAGAAAACACTAGTTTATCAATATTAATATAAAATTTCCCCCGAACACATTCATGCCGACCCAAGACCAACATCAATATCACTTTAAGCTCTCTGACGTGCGCTCTCTGATGCGTGCTCTCTGCTATACACACACACACACACACACACACACACACGCTACTAAGAGGTAAACTTTTATTATAGGCCTCAAACATAAATACCACCACCGATAATCATCCCCACAAATATCAATACAGACAAAACTCTGCCAAAATGCAGCTTTTCCCGAAGCATTGGGAACTTTTAGTAACTCCCCACGCTTGAAACTTCTCCCTGATGCTCTGCATGGTCAACTGTCACCTGTATGCTAATGCCTGCGTATATGCGTTGCATACTTGCCTATTGCATAGGCGATGTATAATATTTATAATATAATTATTATAACAATATTTCATACAGTACATGTGTGTGTATTTGGGCACAATAAAAGGCGAGAAGCTAAATAAGCCAGAGCATGTGAGTGGAGCGGAGCAGGGAGCGTAGCGATCATATTTCCTTCAGAGCGGAGAGCGTCTTTCTGAAGATTGCTCTCCGCTCGCTCAATACGCTCAGCGCCGCTCGCTCAGCCCAAAATGCCCTTTGGTAATTGCTAGTTCCAGAATCTGGAATAGGCTAAGCAATAGTTTGTCTAAGCTAGTGTTTCTAAAACCAAATTCTAAAATCCTGTGAAGATTGAAAGACGGTTTATTAATGTAAAAGTATACTTTTTCAGTTATAATTTTTTTTTATGAAAGTTTGCTTAGTGGCTTCAAAAACAAGACACGTTTTTAAATTAATCGTTTTAATTTAATACATTTAAATTAATAACGTCACGCTGAAACATAACCGTTACTTCGGACTACTACATTAATTGAGACATTTATTCAATAATTTCATTATAAACGGGAAAAATAGGCTTACTGGAGACATTTAATGTCAAAGCCTGATCTGAGCGGGATTTGGTTTACCGTGAGCATGAGCGGAACATTAGCGGAGCGTTTGCTTTGGCCGTGAGCGACTGAGAGGAGCTCACGCCCACAAAGCGGAATATTGAGCTGAGCGTCACACCGCTCATGCACTTCTGACAGTAACATCGATATATTTTCATGGCTTTCTAACATTTACAGATGGAGAATTTACCTGTGAAATGTAAGTTATGCATTTAGGAATAGAGCACATAGATCAAAACAGCGCGTCTCTGTCAGCGGCGCACGCAGCCTTTCTGTCAGAACATCTGACAGGGCGCTTTAAAATAACACTATAAACTACTATATTTTACGAGTTTGTAAAGCCCTTCATATAAAGCTTGTCACATGTTTAGAACAAAGTGTATTACGCACTTTCTCCGCAACAGTTCAGTCTTTGTCCTCCTCCCTATAGATATTTCTTTCGGATGCTCTCGAATCAAACTCGATATTAACGGTATTGCTTCAGACTGTATCGCTTATAAAATATATCGATATATCGTACAAACTCGATATACCGCCGAGCCCTAATATATATATATATATATATATATACACACTCGTACACATACACCTACAGTATATACACTACTGTTCAAAAGTTTGGGGGCCAGTTAGACTTAAAAAATAATAATAATTATACTTTTATTTAGCAAATATGCGTTAAATTGATCAAAAAGTGACAGTAAAGACGTTTATAATGAAACAAAAGATGCGTGTGTATATTAAGCAGCACACATTTTTTCAACATTTATAAAAACAAGAATGGAGTGTCTAATTTAGCCCGCCTTGTTGGCAGAAGCTATTTACAGTAATTCGGCCCACCTGCGTGTGATTGGTCTTGTCAAAAAAGATGGTGGTCACTTAACCGCTCCAGTGGTGTAGTTGGTAAAGTGCGTGCCGTAATCTTTTTGATGCGATTGACCAGAGTTCGAACCCGCCTTTAGCCAAACTTTTTTTTTTTCTTTAAAGCGAAAGTAATCGAAAAGTTGAAAATAATTAAAGGGTAGGTGTAGGAAGGGCTTTATTTTCCCAATAAGGTGGCATCCATTTAATCATTTGAATTAAAATTATAATTTACACTCAATACGTTATTGCATACTGTTTCATATTTTAGCAGATAATTGCCACTATTTGCAGTAAGTAGTATAAATAGCAGAAAATCTTCCTATTTTAACATAGTGTAAATGGAATCTATAGCTATTTGCACTTAGGGCCAGATTTACTAAAGAGGGCAAATTAGCGTTCGAGTGCTAGATTCTGCGGGTGATTTACTAACAATGCGCACATTAAAGAACACTGACGCAGCCAGATCATTTCCATAATGACCAGCGCAATGTACCAAGAGCAGTGCAAATGACCTCCTGTTTTAAGACATGCTTTTTTAAGGTGTTAAATAATGGCGCAAATACTAGTAATTTGACGATCGCAAATATTATTAAATCACGATTGCGTTATTCATTTTAATACTCTCCTCCCATAAATGTTGTGCCTGAAAGGAAACTCCTACAAATGTGTATTCAATAAGATCAGGTGCGAAAATACCTGTGTCCATGTCTTTTGAGCACTAAATCTTCACTGCGCGTCTTTAGTAAATCCTGACATTACTATTTTAACACCAAAAGACGGTTTAGTAAATCTGGCCCTTACTGTAAATCGCATAATCCTAAGAAAATACAGCTATTTTCACTTAATGTAAATGGCCTCTATCGCTAAGAAAATATGTTATTTACACTATGCCTTCAAAATACCAGGTGAGTGGGACAGATGTGCAGTTCTAAAATGTGATAAAATCACAATCAGAGTTAAAAATCTGCTCATAATTTCTTAGCTCTCTTTCTCTCACTCTTTCTTTCCCTTCTCTGTAACCTCTTCCTCTCTCTATGCTACCTTCATCTTTTTTTAACCTCTCTCTTTTGGTCTCTCTCTCTCCCTCTCTCCCTCTCTATGCTAAAGGCAGTGTCAGTGAATGGGAAGAAATGTAAAATTTCACATGCAGGGGGCTCGTTCATTCGACACAGTCGTGCATTCAGGCCTTGCTTCCCACAGATTGGGTTTCTGCCGTTGTCTGTTCAGGGCCACTAAAAGCTAATTTGGACACTTATCCCGGCCCCATCTGAAACGCTTGAGTGGCCAAAAACTGACCCCCATACACTGATCGCCATCAGCAATCTGAGAGTACGAATCTTATCGGGCAAACTGCTCGTGTAATACGCCTGTTTTCGTTTTCAATCTCTCGCACCCTTCTCTCTCTCTCTGACTTGCTCGTTTTCCTTTTTAAGACTGTCTGTCTTTCTTACAGCTCTCTCTCTCTCCTCTCATCTGAGTGAAATATGAAAGAGTGTTATTGAGTGGATGCAGGGAGGGTGTTTGCATAAGAATGATGGCAGATTGGCTTTCTGTCTGACCGGCTGCTGTTGTTGACTGGGTTCATCTAGATCTAAAAGGCTGGTTTAAGATGCCAGACGATTCCTTACTCCTCTCTTAAAGTCCTGTTGACCTTTGCCCACATCGCCTTCTCTCTTTTTCGACTCTCTCTCTCTCTCTTTCTTTCTCTGTCAGAGGCCTCAGAGTCTTCTTGCATGGAAAGGACATTTTATGTAAAGAGTCAAACTAATTTTCATGCAACGTTATGCTTTACTGATTAAAAATATTAGATGTGAAAGCAACGCCGTAGAAGCCTTGACTCCAGACCCTAGTGTTTGATTGACAGGGCCCTCCGGGTGTTCTGATTGGAGCTGGGAGAAATCGAGGTGTGTGATGGTCACTAATTAGCAGGGGTTAATCAGCCGTGGCTGTGGATCTTGGCGCGTTATTGATTGTCGTGAAGGAAGTTCCCCTGAGGAATTCTTAACTGTTAATAGAATAGAATAATAGAATAGTGTGTAAGTAAACGTAGTGCATGTAAGCATGTGTACAGGAGGGTTTTTCTGTCTCCGTGTGGCAGTCCTGTGTGTTTGACCCTCTTTAATGTCCTACAATGACTGATCTGTAAATGAATAGCCTTTAGTTTGCTGTAATAAAATATATTCTGTCTTGCTGATGTTATATTACATTGTACTACCATTCAAAAGTTTAGGTTTGGTAAGAAATAATGCTCACCAAGACTGCATTTATTTGAGCAGAAATTTAAATATCATATTAAAGAAATATTATTACAATGTGTAATTACAGGTTTGTATTTAAATATATTTTAAAATGTAATTTATTTCTGTGATGGCAAGGCTGAATTTTCTGTAGGCATTACTCCAGTCCTCAGTGCTAATTTGGTGCTTAAGATACATTTCTTATTATTATCATTGTTGAAAACTGCTTCATATTTTTGTGGTAAATTTTTTTTGTTGATGATTTTTTATAAATAGAAAATATAAACCCTAATTTATAAAATAAAACAATATAATTTTTTATTATAAATGTCTTTCCCTCTTACTTTGGATTAATTTGATCTGTCCCCAACAAAAAAGTAGTATTTGTGGTGTGTATTGTGGTGTAAACTGTGATGTATATTACATGTCATGAAATTACATTACATTGCATATTTGTGGAATTTGAGATAACAACTGAACTTTCTCTGTTTTATGTCCTCAGTATTGGCATGCTAATGAGACGTGCGTTTATGATGCGGACTGTCAGCATGGTCTTCCAGAGCTCACTTCTCGTAGTGCTGGAGCCCTCGCCCTTGATGAAAGGTGAGAAATACACATGTACACACTAAACTTATTCTATTTTATTTTGCAATTTAATATTGTGCCGTTCATCTTAATGCTTCAAAATGTTTATTACTGCCTGTCTTGTGGGTACAGTTTGTTTGTAAGAGCCAGAAAGCTCACCGGTACGGATGTATATATAGAAGTGAAATTCACCTGTTCTCTTCTGAGCTTTCTACTGTTCCCCTGCATTTAAACATCCATGGGGCCGTTTCTGGTTTCCAGTGTTCTCCACTGACGGGCTAAAGTGTCCATTTCAGCACCTTGCACTGAGTAAACAGGTGTTCAGGCAGAGTGTGTCTGAATAAAACTCTCAATGCTGCATTAAACAAGAGCATGCGATAAAAAAGAAGAGTATTAACATTAATGTCATTTAGACTAGCATAGAGTTTATCGCTGTGTGGTGAGATCAGATTAGAGAAGTGAAAATCAAAACTTGAAATTATAAAATAATTCAAATTCTAAAACATATTTGGTAATTTAACTATAAATAAAATCCAAATGGGTAGGATAAGACATTTGCAGTTTTTTTACAACTAAATTTGAAGAGGTCATATGATGCTTTTTTAAAGATCATTATTTGGTGTAACAGAATATGTTGACATGCTTTATTGTTCAAAAAACACATTATTTTTCAAATACTGTACATTATTGTAGGTCCTCTATGCCCCGCCTCTCTCAAATGTTTCAATTTCAAAGTCCCTCCTTCCGTCAAGTGCAGTACGCTCTGATTGGCCAGCTGACCCAGTGCATTGTGATTGGACGAACACCACAAGCAGGAATCGGAAATGTAACACCCCTTTCCATAATCGCGAGCTTTAGCTTTCAAAATAAATGTAAAGACAGTTAATAATGTCCTTAGTTCTAGCCCGAGAGGGGAACAGAGTCACGTGACAAACACAGTGATGAAGCACGTATGTGTTTGCAAACAAGCTGCGGTTGTGTGATCGTGTCTTCCTCTCTCAGACACGCAAACACACACACACACACACATGCTGCAAAAAATGCTTTTCATGCTTAGACTTTTTGTCTTGTAGACTACATATAAACATATTTTATAATAAAGATCTTCTTCAGGTCAGTAGTAAATAAACAATAGCATGCATTTTGTGTGATCCCTCTTACTTGGTAAAATAATCATAAAATAAAATAATGCTCTGTTCCAAAATCAAATCACTGTCGGTGCTTCTGAAATTAGTGAGGGTGCTATGCCTTCATGCACATCTATTCTGGCATACACTATATTGCCAAAAGTATTGGGTCACCCCCTTTTTATGAATGGTTTGACTACTTTAGTAAGTCACAATCCCAGCTGAACACCTCTGGTGTGACTTTAAATGCGGACCTTGAGCCAAAAATTAATCACTAAACACCAATTACATATGGGTACAGTCATTTCATACACTTCAAAAGTGTTGCAACAGAGGTTGAAATACAATTTTTAAGTACATTAAGTATGTTTCCATCTTTGTTGCCACAGTTTGGAAGTGCCCTTTTCTCTTCTAAAGAAGGGGGTGTCCCAGTACTTTTATCCATATAATGAATGTACAAGTCATTGGTGTTTGGTGATGAGTTTTTCGACATGGGAGTTTTTCATTCCTGAACATCATAACTTGTAGAAAGTGAGCATGTCTCCAAAAACCTTGTTGAGCCACAGGTTTAATGATTGCTTTTTAAATTATTTATTATTATTATATTTTCTTTTCACAGAAATTGTCTTTATAATGTTTTTGATTGAGCTGCAGGTTTAGGCTCACTTTAAGTGACTAAATAGTTTTCATTTATAAAGATTTTTTTTTTTTACTTGACAAATCACTTAACTTATTTTTTTATTATTTACTTAATAATTTTAAGGCAACGGGTTTCCTCAATTTTATTAAGTTAAGTCAACTTTTCACTTTTTACAGTGTAAATGCTCAATATCGAGATATTTTTTTATATATATATCGCCCAGCCCTAGAGTGGCAGAGTCTTAACTTTGATAAAGAATATCTCTTTGGGTTTGAGACTTTAGTCTTTGCAACTTCAGGCATCTTATCTATGCACAATCCGCTTGTAACACTCCAAAGAGAAAGCAAAACTTGAAATCGCATCATATGACCCCTTTAATTATCATCAAAGCTAAACGTGTAAGTACATTTTTTTTTTTTTTTTTTTGCAAACAATGAGTTCATCAAATGGCAATGGCAAAAAACTTATTTGGCACTTACTTGACAATTGTAGATTTTTTTTTATATACATAAAATACATAACATTTTAATTATTTTGAGTGTTTATTTTTTTATAAAAACATTTTTGTATAAGCAAATGCTATGTAAATAAAAAAAAAAATATTTTTTATTTTTATTGAAAAGGGGAAAAAATGGTCCGATTCATCGGAAATTGACAATTGAGTCTGTTCACAGACTTAGGTTCATTTCATCAGTTGTTCCAGGCTCTTTATTTATTGCCTTAGGTATCTGCTTTAATATAAAAACCAAGTACCAAAGGCTGATATCTAACCAAAGCCAAACTTTCATCTTTGATCCAACCTAATATCAGCGTGCTCTCTTTTCTGAAAATGTATCTTGCACTTGTATTCAATGAATCTTCTGTGACATTCCTGTAGATCTGTTCTTATAACCGTCTTCATAGTCCTAGTGCTTGGATTCAGCACAATTCAAGCTAAACCTTATGCATGAGCTGAATAGAAGTGATCATACAGAAGTTATGTCAAACATACTCTCTCCCGGTTCAGCTTGCCTAAGTGGATTTGCGTTTCTGTTTCTGTCTGCAGAAGCCAACACTATTTTACCTTGAGTATTCTCACGGCTCTCTTTGATAAATTAATAAACCCATATTCAAACCCTCTGCCTGTTTCTCTTTTTTTCTCTCGTGCTGTCTCTTTCTCTCACAGGTGCTTTGAATGTTTATTTAATGAAAATGAAAAAAAGGAAATGGGGAAACTCTTGCATTTTAGCTGTTTTACTCAGTATTTTTTGCCACTGTATTACTTCTTCCCCAGGATGTTGTGGCTTTTTAGTCAAGATGTTTTTGTCAGCGAGCTTCTGTTTGACAACTCCCTCATCTCTCTCTTTCTTATCCTCTCTCTCCCGTCTCTCTTTCTGTCGCTCTCCCAAACGAAACGGAACAAAGCAACTCTGTACCCCATCTAACCCCCCTAAAAAAAAAAAAGTTCTGCAGAAAATATTTTTCAATATTGTATGAGACTGGATGCCTCAGAAGAGCTGATTTTCCTTCCTGTGGTTCCTGGGTAAGTAATGGAGAAGTCTTGTTAGGCAGAACTAAACATTCCCAGTGAATAATTCAGATGGAAGCTGGATGTGAAAGCTTCATAAAAATGTTTTGGCAAATGGGCTTCTGGTAATGATTGATTTGAGATTCATGATTTTTAGAAGCATTAATTGTAGACTGTCTGTTTCATGCTCTGGGTGGACGTTAATGTGAATTAAATAATCGATTTCAAAAAGGCCATAAAGACACTCATTTATAAGTGTCAGTTAGGGCATCATGTAGAGTCAGATTTGAGTGTCTGTTAAGTTTAACTGCTAGTCATTTGACATGGTATTTGTCTGCATAAATAAGTCTTGGAGAGCTCAGTGTCATAACTAGCAAGTCCTGTTTCTTCTACCATAGGTATGACCGTGTTGAGTATGAGTAAGCATTATAAGATATAAGAAAATAAATCCTTTTTTGTGTGTGTGTGTGTTTTGGGGCTCCTGCTTCCAACTGGAGTTCTTTAGCCACTTTTCACGATTTTATTGTCTGTTGCTAAATTGCAAAATTGAAATTTGTTTTTGAAATGTATCATACCGTTTGTTACAGCATGTCTCCAGTGAGATACTTCAATATGCATTTCAGTAACTTTGCTTTAGTTTGGCTACCAAATTGTACAAAAGAAAGATACTTTGAGCTGTCAGAGGATTATCGGTGTCCCCGGCCCGTCCTTCAGGTCTTTTACACTTCCAGATCAGAAATGCGTAGGAAAAATAATTTAGGATTTAGATGGTAACTTCAGAGTACTGGGCACCAGAACATACAGCCTCAAGAGCAGCCTCTTCCCACAGGCCATACTCCTCATGAACAGCTAACACCATCAAATCTCCAGTGCAATATTTCAGAGACATTGTGAATTTTTACTTGCAGTGTGTAAAGTCCAAGTCACAAATTCAAACTTGAGGACAAGAACACGCTGCAATGGGCAGTATTGTATTAATGTGGATTGTGTCGTCTTTCTCCCTCAGGTATGGCAGTGCTGAGTCTGAGTTTGCAGCATTTCATAGCGGGTCTCATCACCACTCTGACGTTCACCGCGATGATGAACTGCACACAGAGAGCTGAGGAGAGCATACAGGTATCACATGTTACCCTCTTCAACTGACCGCAGCTCTTCATGCTTCCTGACAGATCAGAGCAAACTGCTTAACGGCATCACACGTGTTCACCTAAGGTCAACAGCATGACGAATATATTGTTTTCTCTTCAGTTTCAACAGTCAAACTCTGAAGACAACAAAACCCGCATCTTACAGTTTTTGATAGTTGTTGACAGGTAGAGTCTCACAACAGAAAGCCTGAGAGTGTTTCCTGTCTGCCACATACGTGAGCACATCACAGCAGTCAAAAGCTCATTTATCTGCCAGTCAATAGCTCCACTCTGAGAACTGAGCAGTTTTCACACTCTCTTTAGCTCTGCACGTCAACCCATTTCAACTCATCAATCACCTACAAAGCATATGCATCAGAAAGTATATGCACTTCATAGATTTGACAATTTTTTTATTTTAATTTGTCAAGATTATATATTTGGTTGTAGAAGTAGCCCAGTGGTTAGTTCACATGCTCTGACACATTGAATTATGGCGCTGCTCATGTGGGCAATGCAAGTTTTAGACTTATTTGTGTTATTATTGTTATATATTTAAAATTTGAGATTACTTAATTCTTCAGAGTCACGTGATCCTCCAGCCTTTAGGAATTCTAATGTGTAGATATGTGGCTCAAGGGATATTTCTTCGTATAACATCATGCATCCTTCATGCATCCTTGTTGAATAACATCATTTCTTTGCAAAAAAACAAACAAAAACATTCTGGTGGCCAGAACCAGAAAATAATGCATTTTAATTATAATTTTAATGTTATTTTCCTTAAAAATAAGTTGTTAATTTTTACAACATTATCTGTCAATAATACTGTTTATACAGATACAGTGTTTATGACTTCTATGCTGCAAATCTATAAACAAAGATGACTTGCAGTGCAAAAGTTAGAAGTAGCCTAATGTCATATGTTTTTTAATTGCATGGGAATAAAGCAGCAGATGCATGTTGAATTTTTGGTTCTTGTAAAACAAACCTTATGCAAGGTGCATTAAGCCAGCTGCTGCTTCGTGTCACCTTTACAGTGTAATGACATCTTATCTGTCTATCATTAAACAGTCCATCCATACCAGCTTTATTCTTCACTACAATCAGCTCCCTATTTTGTCCCACTAATCTTGTTGCCTAATTTCTTTCCTTGTTAGTTCATTCTTTCTACTTGTTTATTTACACGTCCCCTAGATGATAAACTGTAGTTCTCTCTGTTCATAGATATCTCTCCCCTCCCATGTTCTCTCATTTCATCCCCTCGTTCATCTTTGACATGATTGTATTGTCCTGTTTAAATGTCCCTGCGCTGCTTGCATGTGATCTTTCACTGCTCTCTCAGCTATTTGTCACTCATCAGCTCAATACGTGCTGAATTAATGGCACTAACGAAACTCATTAAACAATAAGAGAAGTGTATGTTTTCCCTCGGTCTCTAAGTAATGAAACATTTCAGATTCACATTCTGAGGAAAATAACCAGGAGGAGGAATGTAAACTGTAGGTTAATTCGAAATGTTCTTATGACATACGTACCGTAGCGAGAGCGGCATGTGTGTGTTTGTGTGTGTTTGTTTTAAGGTGGTTTTAGCCAACCGAAAACCGATACTGTGAATGTTTGTGAAAAGGCCCTGGAGGGAGAAACTGAACACCTTAAACAAGTTTGTAGGAATAAAGGTTCTTCACTTAACTTTAGTGCTGAGGCCATGTGAAGGAATGGACTTGGCTTTGCTGTCCTAACTTGTGTACTAGGTGTATAGAGACGTCTCTGACGTCCAGACAGGAGAGAGGGGTTCAGACTGCTCTTTGATCCTCCTGGAGGAATTGTTTTGATGTGAGGCAAAGTTAAAAATTGATAAATAAGAATCATGTTAAAAAGTCAACAGTTGCTTTGAAAAGTAACACATGTGAAAGGTCAAAAGCAAACATTTCAGTTGTGTGCATGCATGCTCACGTCATTTATGGCATCAACCTGAGGTTGTTGTTGTTTTTTCTGGTCATGTTCTTCTCTCTATTGTTTCCTTTACTATCTCTGACAAAGGGCAATGATATTTAAATTAGGGAAGCACAATGTATATTGGTTATCGGACAATATTAGAGACATTTGTTTGCTTGTTGTAATTGTTTATGTTTATTTGTATTTAATTAGCATATTTTATAGTGCTTGATTATTTTCCCTATGTTTATCTTTGCCATTATCTAATGCTCACTTGAAATACATATATTTGTATTTAGCTGTGATATATTTTATTCATAATTCTAAGTAATTAAATTTAATATTTTTTTTTATTAAAATATTTACTTTATTTTAAAGTTTTATTTTGAAGACAATTATTTTCTTTTATTTAAGATTTATTTCAGTCAGTGAAAAAGATTTAGAAGATTAAAAATACTATAGAATTGTAATATGAGTTGAGTTTTTATCAGCCATAGCATGACAAATATTGGGTTTTTGGGGAGAGTTTTGAAATTAGTGCATCATAATATAATGATCACTTGCATAATTAAATGCAGGACCTTTGCAGGGTTTGAAAATATTTCATAAATCAGTGAATGAATGACTTGTTTCTCACTTGTAACATCTGAATCTAGCCTTAAAGCAAAACACATTTCACTTTCTTCCTTTATAATTTACTGTCACATTTTCATTAATCTCAAGAAAATCCCACAAATCGTCAAAAGTTAATGTTAATCACTGTCTGTATTTTCCTCTTTCTTTCTCTCTCTCTCTCTCTCTTTCTGTCTATGTTCAGGCCACCCACTACAGTTTTCTGGCCACACTGGAGGTCCTGGGGAAACTGAGTTTTAGTGCCCTGTCTGGAGGAATGGTGGACACTGTGGGCTTTCCCATAGCCTTCATCCTCTTCCTCTTCCTCACCTCCAGCAGTGCCCTGCACGTGTGGAGAGCCACAGAGACTGGTGTCCTGAAGGAGCAGCTCAAAGAGCAGCCACAGTGACCAGAGTTAGCTTCTGAGAGATATGTCTAGGTGAGAGAGAGGAAAATCGAATATTATGTTTTGCATAAGATACTGGTGCCAAAATAGCCAGTGAAATGAATGTTGTTTTTATTTGTTTTTATTTATAACTCAACCAGCATTGATGTGACAAAAGCCACACAAGCACTCTCACTGAAAGCCAGTACCTTTCGAAAAATACTGAAAATGCTTAACAGCTATATTGCACCTCTACAGTAAACTAGCTTCAACAAGAAATCATCCTGATTGGCAAGCGGACTGAACTATAGCAACACTGTGCACATGTCATCTAGTCTGCCCGATGGACAGCAGTCAATCATTTAAACAACAGAATGTGGTTAATCTATTACGTTTGATATAATGGACAATGATTCAAAATAAATTCAATACTATTACCTAAATAGGGATCTAGTCTAGTTTGGTTTAGTTAATCACCCAATACACATTTTATTATATACAGCATGCATTTGCCTTAGAAATGCCTTTAGTTTTAATCTTATGCTCTCTGACACCTTAGATACAATTCCATCAGCTTATTGACCAATCAGAAACACTTTGGAAGCAGTATGAACATTGAATTATGGTACTATGCTTAGTGGAGTGCATTTTTGTATTCTCAATGCAATACTTAAATTAAAGAGGTCATATCATTGAATATTCATGTTGTGTAAAATATAAGTTAAGATAAGGTAAGATGATAAAGCACTGTACCTTTTTACAGTATTATACATCGACTGGTGTTCAGCGACTTGACCCAAACATATTGCTTAACTCAAAGAATGAATGAAATGAGTTAAAAACCTTGTGCTGTTCTTGGTTGTGGAGCACCTGAAAATACTTATCCTTCTTAGGATTATTAGGAAATGTTAGGGGAAAGTGTCCCAGCAGCAAATGTGATATCAAGATGGTGTCTGAACGTTTTAAAGCACAGCAGCAAAGATCAAGGGCCGAAAATGCTTATGACAAACTTAATTTGATGCAGAAAACATGATTAACATTGTAAGTGGACCTCAGGGAAAAAATCTTTTGAAAAAAGTGTGATATGACCTCTTTAATGATTTTAAATACTGTACATTGTAACAGTAAAACTCATCAAGCTCATATTTTTGAGCCGATACATGTTTGTTTGAAATGTTTGTTTTTTGTATGAGTTGTCTGCATCTCCTATGCAATAACAAAATGATTCATGTTATTACTTACAACTTTGCTTCTCGTACATGAAAAAAACTTTAAATCGCCTTATTATTATTATTTTAATGAATTACTGAAAAGCCAAAATGTGGAGCTATTGTTGAAGAGTATAGGCATACGTGGGTTCAATTTCACTTGTAACAAAAAACTAATGAAACTGCAGCTATTATGTATATAGCACAGTCACAGTATATGGTTTCCATTCCTGTTGAAAGCAGAAAAATATTGAAATATAATACACTATAGTATAGTATATAGTCTATCTAATCTTCTTTTTTTGCATTCGTATTCTTGGAGAAATAGAAACAGACAGTCCCATTTAAATGCTACATTTTAAAAACGTTACAAATTCATTACACTTTATGAAATAAGTGGAAAAGGTATGGCCAATTGATGGTTATTTTGTCCTTATATCCTCTGATAAGCAAAGCCCTTAACAAACAAGAACCATTTTTGTCATTTTAGCTTGGACTAAAGGAGACTCAAAAATAAATTCTATTACTGAACCCAGACTGTGTCTCCGTCTTTTATGAGTTTATCAGACAACAATTAAAAAAAGCCATTAGTCTGTGTTCTTAAGAGATCCTGGACCATACCGCTTACCCTTAGTCTTTTGAAAAAACTATATTGTCTTGTGTACATTTGTTTTATACACGCATCTCTAGATAACTCTCAAGTATTTCCCCCAGATGGATCCTGGAGACTTTTCCCCATAAGGTGACATAATATCAAATGCTGTTGATGGGACTGAACCGTATCCCCAGTTTATACCGTGACAGAGAGATGATTCTTTCCGATCTCTCCGAGGGATTAGGAATCCTTACGTAATTTATGAATAGACCAGCACTTCACCCTTTCACTGTGACGTTATTTCCTGGGTGGTTGAGCCGGAGAGAAAACACAAGAAAGGAAGGGAACGTCTTCTTCACACTATCACAAGACCACGAGAGACCAAAAACTGGTCACACGGAGAGTGCATGTTTACATTGTGTGTATGTTTAGTGGGTTTTTGCAGGGTAGTCAAAAGTATATTCAGAAATATAGATTTAAGGATACATTTTCATAAGATGTAGTTTATGGTTTCTTCAGTTCTGAACCAGGTACAGGCTGCTGTTTGATTTGAAGTACATTGCGATGAAAGCCCACAAATTTGACCAAGATTGAAGCACATGTCATTCATGTATATAAATGCAAGTATTCAGGTATACATCCCCTGAACTGTGCGTTTTTGTATATTAAATATTCTGGGAAATTTGGCCATGACTGTTTTTTTTATGGACTGTGATGACTTATTTCCACAGTTATTACGAGTTTAAATGAGATGATGGATGGAAGGAAAGACAGATCAAATGAAAAAAAGTTATACTCATTTTTTTAAAGTAAGTGGTTGCAAACTATTTATTTTAGCATTTAAATCAAATAAACGTTGAAAGTTAGTCAACTAGATTTGTTTATTTAAATGTAGCTAAAATTAATTGATTACAACCACTTACCTTTAAAAGATTGTAAAAAGATATCGACAAAAAACAATCTAGATAGAGAGACAGACTTATAGATATTTCCAATTAGCTTTGAGCATGAACTTTTGAGCCTCTACAGACAAGGAACGTGGCCATCAACTGTTTTTAAGGTAGCAAAGCTGTAGTAAATTGACTTGTCTTACCTAATAGCAACAAACAATAGGTGTGACATGAAACAGACCTCAAGTTGATTCTTGTGCTTTTCCCAGGCATTGAGTTTCCTTTTTCTGGGAGCAGAAAGAAGCATTAGAGCCTCAGGTCTTTGGGAAATAAGCTGAGAAGAGAAGAAAGGATACAGTGTAGAGTGAGAAGTAAAGGGACAGTTTGTCTCGTGGTGTCGATTGGAGACAGACCTCCGACTGGGTCCGAGAAATTGGGAGGAGTTGTCCAGCTGAGTGAGTGAGTCCAGAGACTGTACAGTCCTCAAAGCCCATTCTGCAGCTTTCTGTTTCAGCCTGTCTTTGCAGGTCTCATCCAAACCTTGCACAGTATTTTTAACTTGAGACATAGCCGTTCTGAACCATACATGTTTATCTTGTGGCCAGTGTTATTCTAATATCATCGAGATGCTGTTACAGTTTTTATTATTAAAATAATTGAATTATTTTTATTTTTATGTTTCCATACTTATTTTAATTTGGGGTTTTGTCATTTTTTATGTGCAATTTTCATTATTATATTATTTATTCCAGTATTACTTCATTTATTTTGGCAACTAGCTAAAATCAAAAATGTGTGTGTTTGTGTTTTCAACGGTTAGCTTATAATATGGTTTTCTAATTTGAGTGGTTGGGTAGGTTTTTGCGGGAAATTCGAGCATGGCACTGCGTCATTACGTCACGTCTGTAAACATAAAGAAGTTGTCCCGGCTAGTAGACTATCACATGTGAGGATCCTGCAGGTGGAGGATCGTTTAGCCTTTTCCCACAGCTACTAGAATAATTAAATGTGTCATTTTGATGGCGGATTGTAATCCAGAAAGGATTATGTGTTTATCAAACACATGTGAATGAAATTTTATTATTGTCCTGTTTAAATGCTTCTGAATACAGATAGCCTGGGATTATACAAGACTTGTATTTTAAAGAAAACCAGTTCGAAGGGAGCATAGTTTGCTTTTTGGGTTAAAATCATTTCTTAATATTAAATTTGAATGGCATGACAATTAGAAATTAGACTGTACATACATTTTAATCTACACGCTAATACACATTATACTCAGTCACACAATGCTGATGTTGTTAACAATAATACTTTTAGAATAAAGTATAACAATAATAATACTTTGCACGGTTTGATGTGATATGAGGTAACCGATCGTTAGATTTAATTACCATTGGTGGCACAATTTATTGTAATGCTTTTTTCCTCAGTTGGTCAGAACAAACGTCACAGACTTGTTACTTGTTCAGATGGCAATATACGGTGAACATTCTTATTTGGGTCATATATTTCAAGACGTAGGCTAGAATCTGTGATTTGTAAGTACAGTATCCACACCGGTGCGGTGACTGAGAGACTGATGCACTCCAAACATTTGATTCATCCGCTGGAAGCCGTGCCGGAGCACAACCCCACGCAAGCAAGATAATTCAGCACAGAGCTGCAATTCCAGGTTTTCAAACAGAGATGGCGACAAAGAGGCAAAACTTACGGACTGCAGCTTTAACAATTCAAATAACTTTTTTTAATTATACTAACACGGCTTGTTGCTTAAGATGTCTTAAAATGCTATTATTTACTCACCCTCATGTCTTTCTTAACCTGTGTTACATTTAATCTTCTGTGGAAAACAAGATTGATTTGATTTCATTCATTCAGTGTCGTTTGGACCCCACTTTTAAAATATCTTCTATGTTCCAAAGAAGAAAATAAGTTGTACAGGTTTTGAACACCATGAAGGTGAGCAAATAATTACATAATTTTATTTCTGGGTGAACATTAACAGTCTCATTACAGCTGAGCTTCTTCTAAGTTAACTCTACCTAACCACATAGTCACTGACCAACCCTCTCCCCCAGTGATGTGCTCAGTCCCTATATTAAAAACCAGCCAACTAGCAACCTCATCATGCGTGTGATAAAGCTTCCTTTGTGAGACATGGGCTGATATTGCAACATGTTTTAATATCGACTAACAAAAGTGTTTTGTGGTGCCCCCGAAGGGAAGAGGTGTTGGCTTTTTCAGCGCAGCTTTTTATGGGCAGGCGGGCAGAATGCGCTGGTGGCTCTTTGTCTGCCAGGGAAACCCTAGCCGGGAGGTGCGGACTGAGCGCAGAGCGGCGGCATCGGATAACCACGCATTTCCTCCTGCTATTTACCGGCCTTTTGTTTGTTTGCAGAATGCGAAATATATACATGTCGCTAGATCAGATCTGCTTTCCACACGTTGCCCCCTCTTTTTGGTTCGTTTTTTATTCATCCTCTTCCTCCTCTTCTCCTCCTCTTTCTTCCCAGCCTTTGCAAACTCTTCACGCACTGTCAAAAGTCTGTGCGCTTGTTCTGGAATATTTCTGACTGAATTTGATAACCCTCTCAGAATGGTTCACATATCATTTACATAATGCAGTCTATTATTTAGGAGGCAGAACACTTGCATTTGTGTGCCAACATTGTAGAAAAGGTGTCGTTATTTGTTTGTGATGAAGAGAGATGGGTAAGCTTGAGATGACCTAAAGGTCATGTTGTCGCTGTTCAGCACATGAGACAGTCAGTATGTTGAACAATAGCAGCAGCCATATCACCCTGCAGCACAAGACCGGTTGCCCACTGAAGCTAAGCAGGGCTGAGCCTGGTCAGTACCTGGATGGGAGACCTCCTGGGAAAACTAGGTTGCTGCTGGAAGAGGTGTTAGTGAGACCAGCAAGGGGTGCTCACCCTGTGGTCTGTGTGGGTCCTAACGCCCCAGTATAGTGACGGGGACACTATACAGTCAAAAAGCACCATCTTTCGGATGAGTTGAGAAATTATTTTCAATTTCAATTTATAAATTTGTATTGAGAATTTTAAAAAATGTGAACAGTAATTTCCATGTTAATATATAAACCTTGAAATATAATATAACTGAAATTCATATTAATGTATATAACTATCGTTTTAACCAGAGAAGTGCAAAGTTGGTCTAGAGACAAACTATGATTCTTGACTTTAAGGTTTATAAGAAGGATGGATGGACTCATTCAGAGACAGACAGATAGATAGAGTGAGAGAAAGATGGATGCATAGACCAATGGATAGATGGATAGAGATTGAGAGATGGATAGATGGTTCAGATGCTTTATTGATTGCAAGAGAAGATAATGTCACTGATGATGAATATTGCTATAACAAGCGTTTTATGAGAGCATGTAACTGATTATTATCGGCCTGGTGACAGTGCTTGGTGTGGACAAGGAATGCTGGTCGATTCTGATGTGTTTATCACACTTGTGCTGGTAACGTGAAGGGGCTGCGGAAGCAGGTCTGGACTGATGTGTAGGGTAATGGGAATGTGTCTGTGTCTGCGTTTGTGTGATGGGTTGGGTTGTGACAAGCTGCCAGCTCATATGGCGTTGAAGCAGAGTCACCACCGCCTCACCCCTGGTTTCACTCCACTGCTCTCCCCTCCACCTCGTTTGGGCCATTACGACGATGGCAGCAGAAGCCCGCAGACCTCTCTCGTCCCCATCTCATCCCCCTCTCTTTCCCCCTCACTGCTCCCACTGTTCACCCCGTCCCTTCCTCCCTCCGCCATGTCCTGTCCCCAAACCACAGCGTTTCTCACTTACCCCTGCCTCCTGGTGACATCACTGCGCATTCTTTGCTCAGAGTCTGGAGCGGGGATGTTCATCGGACCACAGCAGCGTGATTCAAAATACTATTTCTGTTCGCTTCGTCAGGCCGGCCATTGTGGCAATGCTGCTCGGAAAATGACAGGCCAAAGAGTGATTTTCAATGGCGTGTTCATTAAAAGTAACGGCTGCAAACTAGATGTGACATTTAACAGAAATTTGAAAGATTTAATTGTTGTTCATTTTACTGAAAATTTGTATTTTTTATTTTATTTGTTTACAGTAAATAGGTACTGAAGCTTTCAAGTCAAACAGTGCCAACCTATTTTTCAGAGACTCAATACAGCTAAAGCGCTGTATTTTAATCCAAACAGTAGCTTTATGTGCTAGAGTTGTCATTGACTATAATGAGAACTCTTGATATTTGCCCAAGCTCATAACAAGCAGTGTTGCCCAATTTGAGAACAAATCATTCCTTTAAGTCTAATCTTTTCAATTTATTCACATCGATCTGAACCGGTTCACTTTTGTGTACCACATGACAAAGAAATTCAGGTAACACTTTACTTATAGACTTTAGGTACTGTATAATGCATTATAAAGTGTTATTGAAAGGTATAATGCATTATAATCATTCATAATGTGCATTGTAATACATTATATCTTGCCGTAAATAATTATAACTGAATTTAAAATGCATAGTGTGACAATTAATTGATAAGTGTTATAATTGATCAACTTTGGTTATAATTATTGTGCAACGCAGTATAAGGTACTTTACAAGGCATAATAATAAATGCATTAAACATAAAGGCTTTAACTAAAGTGTTACCGAAATTCATATGGGTTTGAATAACATCATTTTGAATTTGGTTAATGATGAATGATACATTTTTGGGTAAATGATGCCCTAAAGTAATCTGTGGTCACATTCAGTGTTGTGACACTGGGAGAATGTGGTTTCCCATTGGACTGTAGTGATTGCTCTGCTAGTGGACTAAAGCTGCTCGAGTTTCTTCTAATCTCACAGTAACACCTGTAGAATAGGTTAGGGATACCTGTTTCACAATACAGCCCAATTAGTCATTATAATGCGTCATTTAAACCAGTATTATTACGAACTGACTCGGTGAATGGCCTGAATTATATCTCCTGTCATAATTCTATCCGTATTGATTACTGCTGGTTTGAATTAGTATTAAGGAATTGTTTTCAAATTCTATAAAGTGATTGATCTTTCTAACATCATTTTGTCCTGCTACACTGCCCTTTTCTGAAGACATAAATGGACCTCATTGCTTGTTTCTTTAACAGCCAGATAGTGAGTATGTGAGAGGAATGCAGTGCTTGACTTTCTAAAGTGATGACCCAAAGGACACACCAGTGAATGTGGAGATGTCAGTGCATCCTGGGATATAATTGGATAGTGATCCACAGACGTGTTAGAATGATGAGATGGAGGAATCATGAGCTGTGTCTCAGTGATTATGGGATGGCCTTGCCAAAGTCGCTGGTTTTATTTCAATGGCATAATTCCTTCCAAAGTCAAAAGGCGATGATAAATCAAAACATCACGCCATGACTTATCCTGCAGTGCCGGGTTTATGAATTCTAATTTGTTTCATACTTAAAAATGTATGATTGTAACTTCATGAAGATGTTTGTGTTGTATCTTGTCATCTACATACTAAGTATGAAAATAAAAATGAGGGTCAAAAGAGACCTTGACAGTTAATGTCCCTTCAAGAGACAGTTTACTCTTTAAAGACAATCATTTACTCATCCTTGTGTTGTTCTAAACCCATATAATTGTCTTTCTTCTGTGGAGCTCGAAATGACACATTTTGATTTCTTTTTCCTTGCAGCTACAAGTAATGGGGGGTTTTCAAGCATCAGAAAGGATGCAAAATTAGCATAAAATATACAAATAATCAGCAAATAGCAATGCACTGTCTTATACAGTCAGTCAGTCAGTCATATTTATTTATAAAGCACGTTTAAAAACAACAGCTGTTGGCCAAAGTGCTGTACAAAAATAAAACATATACCAAAATACAAGAATAGACAAAACACAACAACAGATAATACACTACAATTGCACCACTGTGCACCTTTATACACCTAAAAAAGGCTTTGAAACAATTTTCACCCAGAAATTGCTAGTATATTTCAAGTAACATTAAATTAAACATGACATTTTGAAATAGACTGGAATTGTATTTTCTTTTTTTGTTTACCACATAGAAAAATATGTTTTCTTGTATCCTCCAACTCTTGAACATCTCAATGAGATATTTTCATGAATAATTACTTTAATTTTATTCAATTTTATAGTGTATGACTTCAAAGGACTTTGAATATTGCAGACCACTTTTATGATAAAGCCAGTATTTATTTATTTATATTTATTTTATTTTACTTATTTATGTTTAACATTAATTATTATTATTATTTATTTATTTTTAGGCTCATCCAATACAGGTTAAGACTAGGTTTACACAGGTCTTTGCTTCCTCACATTGAAACATTATTGGGCAAAACATGGTTTAAATTGTGAAGTAGCTCTGATGTCTGGCAGTGCTGTCTCACTGATCCAGTCAGGCAGCAAGAACACAGAACTGTCTCACTGTGACTGGAAGTGTGAGGAGTGGAGGTCTGTGTGAAATGACAAACCATGTCCACCCACCCAAATGAGGAGAGAAACATTTCTCCCTCTATATGCATCTAATACATTTCTGAAATGTGTTTGCTGTTTGTTTTGTTCACTAGGACTTCTTAGTGAATAGCTAACTGAAGTTCCAGCTGAACGATACCAAGTAAAACCAAACCATTTGACCATATTATTAATTGAATTACCATGTTGAATGTGATACGGGCTGGTATTGAAGAAATGTCCTGCATAAACTGATTTGGACAGTGGCGCTCCTCAGTGATGGGAAGGAGCCTTAATTGGGCTAATCAAAGGGCTTTCAGTGACCTGCTCGTTAAGAGAGGGTGCCTTCCTGCTCCTAATGCCAATGAATAGCCTGCCAAAACTATAAACGAGAATCACTCCACTGCATCACTGGACACAACAGAAACCCACAAGAAAAGGCCAGGCGTGAAATTCAAATATTAGATTGTGTTCAGTCTTTGGTCATCTGTGAGATCTCTCCATGAGAGAAAGTGTCACAGGTTTGGGTGGTGTTATGGGTAGTTAGCAGGCCCACATGGAATCATCGCTTGCAGAGTTTTACAGAACTGACCCTTTGCTAAGCTCTGCAGTCCTTGGTTGCTGTTGCTAACAGAACATCCCGTCAAAATAACCCAGAGTTTTCTGTAAATTGTGTGATTTTCGGTGTAATGTGCTGATAAAGTGGTAAAAAAGCAGTTTTATCAGCTGTTTTTATTCCAAGAAAATGTTGAACCGCACTACCGTTAAAACATTACGATTTTTTATGTTTTTGAAAGATGGGTCTTATGTTTACCAAGGCATTAATTTAATTACAGTATTATTGTTAGATATGTTTACCATTTAAAAGAGTTGTTTCCTATGTTAATATAGTTTAAAACATAATTTATTCTTGTGATGGAAAAGCTGAATTTTCAGAATTTAAGAAATGTCTTACTGTTACCAGTGTAAGATAAAGGGATGGGGATGTTGAAGATCTTGATGAAGATGTTTATTGTAGCATAGCAGTGACAAAGTACATGTTGTACATTGGGTTCAAAGGAGTTGGAATGAACCCAGAACATCTTAAGTTCTAACCTTTTATACATGTTCAGTTTACTACCCTTCATGTAAAGGAAGTTGCTTCTGTCGTAACAGCTGTAGTCTGTATGTTCATTAAGTTCTGACACCCCTTTATCTGAGATGGTTCATGGTGTCCCACTCCCATTCTACTATTGGTGACCATTTGCTCGGGATGTAATCATCCCAAATGGTCTACAAACAACATAACTGTTGACTTTCTTCTTCTCTATAATAATAATGCTCATTTTGGGAAATGAGCATGATCAAACATACTGTATATTGTGGAGTGGAATCTGGGTCGAGCAAACTATAGTTTCTTACACAAGTGTTGAAACATTGTGCTGCTTAATATTTTTGTAGAAACCATAGTTATTTTTTTTTCAGAATGATTTGATGAAAGTTCAAAAGAAGAGCATTTGTTGGTCACACTTTATTTTTAAGCTCCAAATTCTCGCTATTAACAAACCAAACCATTAGCTACAACTTTTTCCTCCTAATTCGCTGCTTGTTAATAGTTAGTAAGGTATTTGCTAAGTTTAGGTATTGGGTAGGGATGTAGTATATGGTCATGCAGAATATGAGCTTTACAAATAAACTAATAAACGTAGTACTTGAGGCTATTGCTACAAATATACCTGTGACTTAAGATTGGTTTGTGGTCCATGGTCACATACAGTGGGTACGGAAAATATTCAGACCCCCTTAAATTTTTCACTCTTTGTTATATTGCAGCCATTTGCTAAAATCATTTAAGTTCATTTTTTTCCTGATTAATGTACACACAGCACCCCATATTGACAGAAAAACACAGAATTGTTGACATTTTTGCAGATTTATTAAAAAAGAAAAACTGAAATATCACATGGTCCTAAGTATTCAGACCCTTTGCTCAGTATTTAGTAGAAGCACCCTTTTGATTTAATACAGCCATGAGTCTTTTTGGGAAAGATGCAACAAGTTTTTCACACCTGGATTTGGGGATTCTCTGCCATTCCTCCTTGCAGATCCTCTCCAGTTCTGTCAGGTTGGATGGTAAACGTTGGTGGACAGCCATTTTTAGGTCTCTCCAGAGATGCTCAATTGGGTTTAAGTCAGGGCTCTGGCTGGGCCATTCAAGAACAGTCACAGAGTTGTTGTGAAGCCACTCCTTCGTTATTTTAGCTGTGTGCTTAGGGTCATTGTCTTGTTGGAAGGTAAACCTTCGGCCCAGTCTGAGGTCCTGAGCACTCTGGAGAAGGTTTTCGTCCAGGATATCCCTGGAGGCTGCATTCATCTTTCCCTCGATTGCAACCAGTCATCCTGTCCCTGCAGCTGAAAAACACCCCCACAGCATGATGCTGCCACCACCATGCTTCACTGTTGGGACTGTATTGGACAGGTGATGAGCAGTGCCTGATTTTCTCCACACATACCGCTTAGAATTAAGGCCAACAAGTTCTATCTTGGTCTCATCAGACCAGAGAATCTTATTTGTCACCATCTTGGAGTCCTTCAGGTGTTTTTTAGCAAACTCCATGCGGGCTTTCATGTGTCTTGCACTGAGGAGAGGCTTCCGTCGGGCCACTCTGCCATAAAGCCCCGATTGGTGGAGGGCTGCAGTGATGGTTGACTTTCTACAACTTTCTCCCATCTCCCGAATGCATCTCTGGAGCTCAGCCACAGTGATCTTTGGGTTCTTCTTTACCTCTCTCACCAAGGCTCTTCTCCCCCGATAGCTCAGTTTGGCCGGACGGCCAGCTCTAGGAAGGGTTCTGGTCGTCCCCAACGTCTTCCACTTAAGGATTATGGAGGCCACTGTGCTCTTAGGAACCTTAAGTGCAGCAGAACATTTTTTGTAACCTTGGCCAGATCTGTGCCTTGCCACAATTCTGTCTCTGAGCTCTTCAGGCAGTTCCTTTGACCTCATGATTCTCATTTGCTCTGACATGCACTGTGAGCTGTAAGGTCTTATATAGACAGGTGTGTGGCTTTCCTAATCAAGTCCAATCAGTATAATCAAACACAGCTGGACTCAAATGAAGGTGTAGAACCATCTCAAGGATGATCAGAAGAAATGGACAGCACCTTTAATATATGAGAGTTAAATATATGAGTGTCACAGCAAAGGGTCTGAATACTTAGGACCATGTGATATTTCAGTTTTTCTTTTTTAATAAATCTGCAAAAATTTCAACAATTCTGTGTTTTTCTGTCAATATGGGGTGCTGTGTGTACATTAATGAGGAAAAAAAATGAACTTAAATGATTTTAGCAAATGGCTGCAATATAACAAAGAGTGAAAAATTTAAGGGGGTCTGAATACTTTCCGTACCCACTGTATGTTAATAATAGGCATGCTAATAAGCAACTAGTTAATGATGAGAATTGGTCCCTATACTATTACATCTTTTGTAATATTTATACATGTTTTTACTGTCACTTTTGATCAGCTTAATATGCTCTTGCTGAACAAAGCATTAATTTCTTTCAATAAAATAAATAAACAGATGGCAGTAGCTGCTAAGGTTGTATAACTAACAGTTTGGGGCTTAATGAAGGGTCAAATGGACCTCCTTTCATTAACATTTCAGTGTTTTACACATTCCCAGCCCTGTACATGTTTATTAATTAAATACTTTGGTATTTTTTTTACTTTAGCTATATTAATAATCTCAGCTCTGTTTACATAATTCTGCCATGTTTAAATCCATTACAAAAATGTTTCCTGAAACTCAGCGCTGTTTCTGATGAAAGTTGAAATTTCTCTTGACTCCAAGGTAACTGTGAGAAAAATGAAAGCGTAAAGTGTTTAAGAGTACTTTAAGAGTACAGTGACTCATCATGCGAGCATCGTTATGACGCGGTGGGCTACAGCTGTTGAATAAGAAAGCCCTTTTGTCTGGTAATGAGAGAGAAAGTGCATTCTTGCACTGCATTTCTGTCTCTCTCTCCTCCCCTCCCCATCTACCCACTCTCATTAGGGCCCTAATTGCTCTGTATTTGTGTAAAGTGTTAAGTTTAAAGAGTACTAACTGTAGCGTGGACTGTTGGCCGAAGAGATGCCAAATAAACAATAAGTGTTTGGACTGGTTGCCTGGTCCATTAGTATTCCTGTTTTTTTTAATTGGTAAAAAAGACGTTTTTGTGAAGTGTATATAACTCTACTCTATTGTGTCACTAACAATGCAGAGGTTGTTTGTTAATTAAGAATAAATGTATTTGGCATGTCACCTCCCCTTGTTGATATCATTAGCTTGGTGACTGCAATGCAATGTCAAATCAGCAGTTATAGTGGACAGCAACATTGCGCCAACATGCAATTTCTACGCCTTTTGTGGTTTCAAATGTGAAAGGTGCAGGAAGCGTTTTTTTAGCATTTCCACGTGTCGTTTTTCACCAAGACAAAAGAGTGTTTCATGTTCTTGCACTGTAGTTGGGGATGTTACCCCTGCTGCTACTGGGTCAATACATTGTTTATGTAAAACAAAAGGATAAATGTGATGTCGCGTCTAGACAAAATGCAAATGAATGTTGATAAACCTTTGTTTGCTAGCGTGTTTTCCGAATGCACACAAACAAAGTGCATAAAAACTTCTTTATGATTTAAAATGCCCAGTTATGGCAGTTGTGAATATTATGCAGCAATTTTCAGCTTGTTTTTTCTGTCTGTATTTCTGTCTGGTTTGTTACTAATAAACCATTAGGATGAATTAGTTTGGGTCCACAAACACTACCCATGATGCCTCAGAAACATAACTGGTAAATCTATTAGTCAAAACAACAACAGCATGCTCTTTTAATTACTCTGAACTTTGCCCTTTCTCTTTTTCAGTCTGCCACTGTGACACAACTAATACTGCACATCCCTCAAGTGTGAGAGGAGGATGTGACGGCATCATCTGGTCTTTCTTTGGCAACCTGTCTATCACTCTCAGGTTTCACTATATTGTGTCTTTGTACTCTACAATGATCCACAAGCCATTAGAGACTATCTCTCTGTCCATCATCTGCCTCTGTCTCTGTGGTAGAGCTTTTCATACAGACAGCTTTCACTTCATATACACTATATGTGCTGTTTACTGTCATATAACTCAAGATAAATAAGACTGAGTACTTCTACTTTAGTTCAGCACAGATCGTGACTGAAGTGAACTCTTCTTTACCGAGCGGTCTGATATTGATGAAGGGGTCGTGAAATGTTAAAGGTCGGGATTGAGATGTATGTGTCTGTCCAAAGCCTTCTGTCACACAAATGCTCCATTAATGAACCAAAATGACCAGGGAGCAGAGAATGGTTGTAATAATTTTATTTTAATTATTTCCTGTTTTCTGTGCTATTTAGCTTATGCCTTATATAATTAAATATTATACTTATATATTGTGTTTATATAAGTATAATATGGTCAAATGGCCTCCACAGACACCAGATCTCAATCCAATAGAGCACCTTTGGGATGTGGTGGAACGGGAGATTCACATCATGGATGTGCAGCCGACAAATCTGCAGCAACTGCGTGATGCTATCATGTCAATATGGACCAACATCTCTGAGGAATGTTTCCAACACCTTGTTGAATGCCACGAAGAATTAAGGCAGTTCTGAAGGCAAAAGGTGTCCAACACGGTACTAGCAAGATGTACCTAATAAAGTGGCCAGTGAGTGTATATTAACATAGGTTGTCCGTGTTTTTTATCAATAACATAGAGATAATATGTATGTAAGTTTAAATACGTAGTCATCTAAACTTTAGACAACAGAAGATAAATACTGCACATACAGAAAAGTAACTTTTGTTGAAAACTTCTGCTAAAGAATTGATCATGCTCCTTTTCCACAAGCAGAGAGAGAATCCTCCTGAACATGTGCAGATTAAGTATCATCATTTGATGAAAGAAGAAGTTCAAAAGAACATTATTTGGAATATAATTTTTTTATAAATGTATTCAATGTCACTTTAGATGCGCACTAAATTGTGAAAATAAAATTTATTTCTTTATTTATCTTTTTATTTGTATTACTGTCTCCAAAACTTTAACATGCATTTATTTGTCCGTTTATTTGGTCATATAACCCAGATGTGAATTTTTTTGATTTTGATGTTTAAATATTCCTGTAAATTCTTTATATCTGTACACAGACTCTGTAGGGTGGCAGCCATGTATAAAATAGACTTCATCCCTGTATATTTCTGAGTGGTTAAACTTAAAATGTTACAGTTCACCCTGTTATAATCATCAGCCTCCCCTGTTTGCGTAAGCCTTCTTCAAAATACAATTTCTAACCTCCAGTTTGAGAGCAGAGGGTTTAGATGTAATTCTGGGTGTGTATTGCGGATGATGAGTGTTCGAGAGATACGGTTTTACTGGCAGCCTTTTTTAATGAAACATCTGTGCTCATATTCCTGCCGATTGAAAGCTCTTTAATCATCTGGCCTCAGAATTATTTAAAACAATGACTAAAAAATGGCTGGTCAGACTTTAACACTCTTAATGTGGTCTGATCAGGGCATTGCTGCGGTAGCTAATATGTAAGATTATTGTGTATGGCTGAGCAATAAATGTGAAAGTTATCAGTTGGAGAGATGATTGGTCAAAGCATGCTTTATTTGTTGTGACATTTGGATTATTGATCTGTTTAGAGATGGATTGTTTCAGTGACCGACCGTCTCTTGTCATCTGAGAAGAAAGACAGACAGATGGCTGTCATTGTGTGAGCGCCGTCTTGCACATTCTCATAATGGCGGGAATCAAACGTACTAAACATATGCACTGCCCAGCAGGACCCAGCCACTGTAAATAATGTCCATACATCTGAACCCCCAGTACAAACACACACACACTGTGAGGATACACACTCGACACACACATTAGACTGCCTCATGAGACCAGAGGATGTGTTTGGATTCTGATTTGGCGGATGACATTTTTAACTCGGCATTAATTACTTAGTCTTTGCATGTATGTCTTTCCTGGTTGAATATGTAAAGACTGACACGGCCTTGATCTGCACATCTCAGTTTCTGAGATGCTGCAGATCTTAAACATTTGCAGACACCGATGATGAAAGCCGCAGCTTTTATTTCATGCACATTTGTATTCGTTAGTTCCTCTGACTGTGATATTGAAACTGATTTTATCCTACAGTACCTTGAGCTATTGTTCTTGAGGGCATTAAAGTTTCCTTCATAAGATATTTATGAAGCCTATAGTGCATCAGTTAAATGCTCCCCTAGGATTACAACGTCTACTCGTATGTAAATGAAGAAGCAGGTAGTATGTCAGAATCTGATATCTTTTATAATTTTGTCACTGAAAGCACGTGAACTTCAGTCATGCAACAGTTTCTCTAAAGCATCTCACATCTCCTTACATTTTACGCATCTCCTTACATTTTAATACATGTTTCTGTGTTAATATTTTGTTTCTGAGCAACTTGAAATTCTGGTATCCTCAGTCATTTAGTGTAAAATGCCCAGTTTTTTTTTTGTGTAACCATTTCCAACGTTAGCAAGTGTATAAAACCTACCTACCTACCGGCGTTCAAATGTTTGGGGTCAGTAATATTATTTTTTTTTTTATTTTTTAATGGAGTCTCTTCTGCTCATCAAGGCTGTATTTAATAGATCAAAAGTATGAGGGGGAATACAGTAATATTGTGAAATATTATTGTAAATTCGAATAATTTATAAGTAGTTTCCTGTTTTAATATATCTTTAAAATATAATTTATTTCTGTGATGCAGTACTGAATTTTCCTCAGCCATTTGTTTTGTGTCATACTATCCTTCAGAAATCATTTCAATATGCTGATTTATTACCAGTGTTTAAACAGTTGTGCTGATCAATATATTTTGGAACCTGTTATACTTTTCTTTGATTCTTTGATGGATAAAAAGTTAAAAAGAACAGCATTTATTCAAAATGCAAACATTTTCTAACTATATAAGTCTTTGCTATCCCTTTTCATCTACAATCCGAATTCCGGAAATGTTGGGACGTTTTTGAATTTGAATAAAATGAAAGCTAAAAGAATTTAAAATCACATGAGCCAATATTTTATTCACAGTAGATCATGGATAACATAACAAATGTTTAAACTGAGAAATGTTAAAATTTTATGAACAAAATGAGCTAATTTTAAATTTGATGCCTGCTACAGGTCTCAAAATAGTTGGACATGTTTACCATGGTGTAGCATCTCCTCTTCTTTTCAAAACAGTTTGAAGACATCTGGACATCGAGGTTATGAGTTTCTGGAGTTTTGGTGTTGGAATTTGGTCCCATTCTTGCCTGATAAAGGTTTCCAGCTGCTGAAGAGTTCGTGGTCGTCTTTTATGTATTTTTCATTTAATTATGTGCCAAATATTTTCTATAGGTAAAAGATCTAGACTGTAAGCAGGCCAATTCAGCACCCGGACTCTTCTACTACGAAGCCATGCTGTTGTAATAGCTGCAGTATGTGATTTTACATTGTCCTGCTGAAATACACGTCATCTGGAGGGGAGCATATGTTGCTCTAAAACCTTTATATACCTTTCAGCATTCACAGTGCCTTCCAAAACATGCAAGCTACCCAGAGGCGTCATGCACTTATTACTTTTTGGGGGGAGGAGGGCACAGGAGGTGGGTTGGGGGGTTAACACACCAGTAAGCTAATGTTTTACTTAATTTTTCTTTTTTAGGCTATTCGAAATATTCCCAGTAATAACACTGTAAGTAAATGCATTTTGCGCCTTTATATATCATGTTAGTAATCTATAATGGACGATGGGCAAATTAGCATAATGTTCTATTAGGGTCATTCTACGGAAATGTCAATTTTTCTGTCCCTAGCCTTTACAGAAATATTACACTTGAAAAACATTTTAGGGCTATGATTTCTTCACATTTTAAAATGAAACAATATGTTATTTGAAAAATTACACCTCCTTGTATGTGGCAATGATTGTTTTTTTATTTTATTAAATAGAATTTCAAGCACCACAAAACTGCTTGGCCACACAGCCATGTACAGAGGAAAATTGCTTTATTTTGAGGTCCAAGACTGTTTTTTCTACCATTTAAAATACAATAATGTATTCAAAACTATTCATATGATGTAAATGACATTTCATATGAAGCTTTTAGTTGAACTCAATGGTATGACCTGCTTTATTGTTAGGGAATTGTAAAAAAAAAAAAAAAAGAATACAAATGGATTAAACTACTTAATTTAGTGAATGATTTAGAGATGATTGACACAATTTGGTTTGATACCTTTCTAAAGCCATTTTGTAAAATAATTTTTTCATGAAAATTGTCAATGGTCTTATAGCCTATTGTCACTGGTTTCATCTGGCCTTCCTTATGGGTAAATAAATGCACACACACAAAAAAAATGTAATTTATGTATATTCGTAAAATCAAAAGGTAATAATAATATGATCTAATTATACATTTTAGAAAAAGACATACATTTTAAGACATTGCCATAGCAAAAGTGGACATTTCTGTAGAATGACACATTAACTATGCATAAAATCCATATTTTTATTTAAGTACCACGCATGGGTGTCATGCCTTAAAATAGTTCTACCGGACTACACGCACACACTGCGCTAACACATCTGCTATCACTGGACACCATACAACACATCCACGACATTGCATATGCATAATCTGTTGCACCTTTGCACAACTATCTGTTGCACAACCAATCTGCTGTAAATTTATAATCTGTTGCACCTTCACATATAGATGTATAGATGTGTACATAATGTAGAATGTGTACATACGGTGTATAATGTGTATTGATAACTAAGTATGTCTTTATAGTACACTGTGTATACTGAGTATATGTACTGTATGTGTTTTTTGCACATTGTCTTCTGTACAGTCTGTAAATACGTACTGTCCATATGTAAATTTTTTATTTTTTTTGCACTGTCTGGAGCACGCTCGTAAGAATTTCACTCACCAAGGCACTTGTGCTGTGGTGATGTGACAATAAAAGTGATTAATTTTTTAAATGACTGACTTTGTATTTAACGTGATTTTTTTACTTTGTAAGTTACTAATTATAACACTTTAATTACAGAACACAGAAACACAGCAAAAGACATTTACATTACATTATCAAAAAACATTATAATTCCATTATCAAGACTTCCGTCTCAAAAACGCCTGCAGCTGTTTGAATTGTGAAATGGATATCTTATGTCGTACGCACTTCTGCACTTTGTTGTTTCTGATGAGAGAATTCACCAGGGAATTCAGCCAGCGAGCGTGAGCCCTGAACTCATCTGAATACCTCTGATTGGACATTGCATTCATAAGCTATACAGAATCGTCTGTGATTGGTTATAATGAGCAGAGCTATATAAACGTGTATTTCTCTGGCTCAGCGCCAGCGAACGCAGATTTGAATTCAGCAGCTGATGATTTGTCGCACTGAAATTTCTAATCATGAACGATACAACGTGATTGTATCAAATATAACAATTATTATTCGGCTATTTTTGTGTTTTGGAAGCTGCTTTCAAAATCCACTTGGCTCAAAAACCCTCACTTTGAATGGGCATGATGCTTCTGAAGCGACCCATACGTATACACTTATGCACCCCATACCATCAGAGATGCTGGCTTTTGAACTGAATGCTGATGACACGCTCTCATGAAAGGTCTCACTCTTTAGGAGGGCACAGCGTCCGTGATCTCCGACAAGAATGTGAAATTTGGACTCGTCTGACCACAGAACACTTTTCCTTTTTGAAACAGTCCATTTTAAATGAGCCTTGGCCCACAGGACACGACGGCGCTTCTGGACCATGTTCACATATGGGGTCCTTTTTGCATGATATAGCTTTAGTTGGCATCTGCAAATGGCACGGCAGATGTGTTTACCGACAGTGGTTTCTGGAAGTATTCCTGGGCCCATTTATTATTGTTAATGACAGAATCATGCCGATGAGTGATGCAGTGCTGTCTGAGGGCCCGAAGACGTTTGATGTTATGCACTGTAGATTATGAAATTTGCAAATCCTTTGCAATTTGACGTTGAGGATCGTTGCTTTTAAAGTATTCCACGATCTTTTTTTCACACTCTTTCACAGATTGGAGAGCCTCTGCTCATCTTTATTTCTGAGAGACTCTGCCTCTTTTTTATAGCCAATCATGTTACAGACCTGATGTCAATTGACTTAATTCATTTCTAGATGTTCTCTCAGCTGAATCCTTTCAAAATGTCTTGCTTTTTCAGCTCTTTGTTGCCCCTTTGACAACTTTTTTTGAGACCTGTAGCAGGCATCAAATTTGAAATGAGCTCACTTAGTGGATAAAGTGTAGAATTTCTCAGTTTTCTCAGTTTAAACATTTGCTATTTTCTCTGTTCTATTGTGGATAAAATGTTGGGTCATGTGATTTGAAAGTATTGGTTTTCATTTGATTCAAATTTAAAAACGTCCCAACATTTCCAGAATTAGGGTTATATTTAACACATCCTTGCTGAATAAAAGTAGTAATTATTGTAATAGTAGTGTATATTGTAACACAACATTTCTATTTTGAATAAACGCTGTTCTTTTTAACCTTTTATCTATCAAAGCTCCCAAAAAATATTAAGCAGCACAACTGTTTCCAACAATGATTATTAGCATAAATTAGCATATTTTATTTCTGGAGTATCATTCATGTTACACTGGAGTAATGATGTTAAAATTTCACATTTGCGCCACAGGAATAAATTATATTTCAACATAAATTAAAATGTAGAACTGTTATTTTAATTTTCAATAATATTTCACAAAATTAACATTTTTCAGTATTTTTGATCAAATAAATGCAGCCTTGATGATCATAAGAAACTTCTTTAATAAATATGACATTTTTTACTGATCCCATATTTTAAAACGGCACTGTATAAAGTCATGTAATTTATTCCAGCCTCGATCCAACCCTCCACAAACCACATCAGCAATATGCAGGGTCCAAAATTGACTTGCCCAGCACCAAATAGGAGTACAGATTTGGGCATTTTGCTAGTAATTAACTGAAACCACAACATATTGATTAGATTTAATAGACTGACGTTCATAGTTTCTTCTTGCATTTCCATAGACAGTTTCATGGCTGCTACATCTCAATTCATTTACCGTTGGCAGGTATAACAAAAAGTTCATTTTGGACCCTGAGTATGTGTGAGTGTCTTCAAACAGGCTGATGCAAAGTTCATGAGAAAGCATGCATACGTATCAACACGTGTGCTAGTGTATCGTCCCCTAACAAGAGGTCTTAACCACCCCCTACCACCCCCCTCTCTCTCTCTCTCTCTCTCCTCTTTCTCTATCTCTCTCCTCTCTCTCTCATCTCTCTCTCTATCTCTCTCTCTCTCTCTCTCTCTCTCTCTCTCTCTCTCTCTCTCTCTCTCTCTCTCTCTCTCTCTCTATCTCTCTCTCCTCTCTCTCTCTCTCTCTCTCTCTCTCTCTCTCTCTCTATCTCTCTCCTCTCTCCTATCTCTCTCTCTCTATCTCTCTCTCTCTCTCTGTCTCCTCTCTCTCTATCTCTCTCTCTCTCTCTCTCTCTCTCTCTCTCTCTCTGTGTGTGTGTGTGTGTGAGCAGCTCATTAGAGAAGACGCTCATTTTGTTTCTCATTTTGGGACTTTACTGAGAGGAGGGGGCTGGGACCGGCTGCCCCAAACAATGCTACTGTTTGTCTGTGACAGGACGGCCTTACATCCATAGCTGAGGATTTGGTCGGAGTGTTGGGGGGAAGGGTAGTGTGTATGTGTGTGTTCAGGGGGGCTGTTCTGTACTCTCCTGCACAAAGATATAATTAATGAAATGGGCAAATGGTACAAAAAATTGGCTCTTGAACATTCAGTGCTTCACTGACGTTACTATAGAAACGATAGTTTTTGTGTTTGTCCGTGTGCGTGAGATGTTAGAGATGGCTGAGTTACTGTGTTTTTATAAGTATTTGTCTTTATAGAGACAGACCACTTTAGTTTTATAGGTCATACTCTCAGGAAATGTATAAATGTTTGGGTAATGATTATATAATTTCAAACAAGTGTTGATGTTTTGAAATATGTAGAATATGTAGATATATAGGAAATATTAGAGTTTAACAAAAAGTATATTACATTTTTTTTCTGTTTTGCATAGTCAAAACTATTTTACTTGCCCTGCAAAAAATAAATAAATATACAGTCAATTATTTAGACATTTCTAATTCATATTTACTTTTGCTGGAAAGCAGCAATGGGCATACAATTCAAAACATTACTGACTGGTTTTCATTTTCCACATTCCACAATAATTTCTTAATAATGCTTCTATTATTGAAAAAATATTTTTTGCAATTTTGACCACTTGGATGGCAAGTTGTCAAATTTTGGTTCATATGAGGTTAAAGCTTTTTCAGTGGGTTTTAGAACTACAGTCATAATTATAATTGAGGTAAAGGGTATTATGATTACACTTTGGAGTATTTTGAAGTGTTAAACATTTTTCTTTCATTGTAAAATTGCCATATACAAGTAACTGGTTAAATGACCCTCTACAAAAATATTTATTTAAATTAAATTTAACAAAAACAGAAATAATATATAAGAGTTCTCACCCGAGTATACTGATATTTCAATGATATGTAGCCTATATGCTAATGTATTATGGACTATTTGACACACACACACCATCACACACACAAACACACACTTCTTTACCTAAAATGCTTTATACCTGGAGCTGAGAGCTCAACATTATGTTCTCAGTGTCCCTGAGAGAGCTCTTTGCCCAGCGATTAACAATGATTATAGCCTCTTCACTTCCTATTGCTAGCACACTGAAGATTTTAATTTGTAGTTTAATTAATGTTAATGACATAACATTGGGCTCAAAGCACACATAAAGAAAAGGATTGAACTGTACAAGAAAACAAAAAGATCACAAGTTTGTTGCTGAGGGTTTTATGAGCTCGGCGTCTCTGCACGTTAGATAATGTTCATTTATACGCAGGAGCTCTTCTCATCTGATGGCTGTAGATGTGCATAAATGGGTTTTAGAAGACCACATCAAAGGGATGTAAAGCAGGCTTTTAATTAACTACTCCGTGAGTCAACCAAGCAACAACAACAAAAAAGAAAGAATATTTTTACAATACCTGAAAAGAGCTGCAATATCTAAGCTGTTGCATGTTATGAACTCAGTCGTAGTGGAGAAACTCTCATTTTACGATGTGTTAGTAACAAAAGATAATCGATAGGAGATCAATTAGTGGCGATGAGAGATGGACAGATGTCAAGGACAAACCCTGAGAGCCAGTCGATTAATGAGGGGCAGTTTCAGCTGGGTTCCATGGAGGGTGTTCGTTAGTGTTGATTTATTGCATAATGACTGCCGTCACCCTGAATGTGTGTTAGTGGAAATGTACACAACCCTCCTTCACAATTCACTTAGATGATTGTTTCAGTTTTATTTATGTTTGGTCTTTTATATAGCGTCAAGTTGTACTGTTCTCAGTAGAAATCGACTGACCTGTGACCGGCGAGGAGTCGTTCTGGCCACTCTGAAAGTTTCGGCCGAGCATCTGGAGCCAGAGATGTGTTGTGTGACAGATACTGCACCCTCCTCTGTTCCCCTCTCCTCTCTCTCTCAGCCCCATGAGCCAAAACAACAGGCTCCAGACAGCTTGAGCCTCTCCTTATCAGCTGAAAAAAGTGCCCCATTTTCACAGCTTTGAATCTGACATTTTTGGCACATTAAGTATTGGACATTAATAAATTAAATGTAATGAAGTGACATGAAAGCAGAACAAGTCAGATGGTACATTGCAAAAAAAGTAGAAAGGGAAGAAAAAACTTTCTTTTAGCTGCAATTAGCTATTACTTTTTTAAAGTCATCTGAGAGTGTTTTTCATGTTCATTTATTCAGGCATACCGTTAATAATTAAATGGCCAGAGATGTAAGGAAGAAATACAAGTGAAGTTTGTGCCAATAAATCCTTGTTTGTGGACATAAACCAAGGATCATTTTGAATTCATTTGATTGGTCAATTATCTTAATTGGTCAACCAGAGGGTATTTTGCATTATTGAAATAATCATAGGCATATTTTGGGTTGGATTAATATTTGCTTCTGTTTTGATTCAGTGTTTATGTTGCTCGTTTATCACTTGTAAACTTATTTTAATACCACCTGAACAAAGTGAATATTACATAAAAAATAAACATATAAATGTTCAGTTTTATAAAGCATAGAAATCAGAGTTGTAATCATCTTTCTGAAATCATTGCGCATTCAGAACGTCAGAATTATAGTATAATACTTTAAATTATGTAACTACATAAGTAAATATTAGTTTTTGTGTCCATGTATTTTATAGTACATTTATAACATTTAATTATCATTATATGTATTAAATTATTATGAATAATTATTATTTATTAATAGTACTTTATTTTACATTTTTTAAGATTTTTTTTAATGAATATTATTATTATTACTACTATTTACTTTCACATTTTGTATTATTCCTTGTATTACTCTTGCTGACTGTTATTAATTACAACAACAATAACAATTGATCTTCATTTAATAAAACAATATCATTTATAATTAAATATTTTATTATAATAACACCACTTAATTAATTAGTCAAAATTGTATTATCCAATTTCATTAAGGATTATTTCATTGAGAAAAGAAAATACAAAATTCAGAATTGTTTACTAATCACAAATGAAATCATCTTGGCAAACATGAATTGTTTATGAAGCTTGATAAGCCTGCAGAAGTTTCCGAGCATATGGATCGTGTCAGTCAGCTACAAACTGAGGGCGTAAGTTTAGGAGGAAGTGGGTCCAAGCCTTTGGGCCTTTGATTGAGAAGGCTGGATGGAGAGAATCATGGGTAGAAGGATAGGAAAGAGAGCCAGAGCCGGGAGTCTCTGCAGAAGGACCAGCGGCTCTCCTCTGGGCACGGGGGTTTGGAAAGAGTGGGTCGGCACTCGGCAGTGTTGATGAAAGGATGGGGCTGCGTCCATAGAGGAAGTGGAGGGGCGGAGAGATCAGGTCAGCACTCAAAACGAGGGAACGGCACGGAATCAACTTCAAAAAAACAACAAGGAAAAAAAAACAAATAAACAAACACAAAAAGAAGCAGTAAAAAGGAAAGAAGAAACAGAGGCTCCAAGGTCCTTTCGCTAATTACCAGCGCTTGCATTTATTAATAAGGTCTAATGAGCACATTCTCAATAGTTTGTTTTCCCCTAATATGAATATTTCCTTTTCATTAACATGTTACATGTGCATGGATTCTTTCCAATGATCACACCACAGTCTCTTCTTTCCCAAATGTGCACCCGCATGTGTTTGTCAACATTAAGTGCAAGACAACACGTGAGAGATTGTAGAGATTACAGATCAGTGCTCAGATTGTAGTTGTTTGTGCAGTTATGTGTTATGTGCTCAACTCTTCCTATAAGTCTTTGTAATGTCAGAATCACGTTAGATTGTATTGACGGAGTGAGTGGGGGTGGGGATCCCATCCAAGAGCCAACTTCAGGCAGATGGTTTGCCTTTAAACTGCCTTATTGGAAGCATGTAGCCATCATTAAAGGTACTAATTTCAAAAAGAGTCCATATTGTACACATGCTTAATTAATCAGCCCCTGGCTTGCCTACTAAATCACCACTGCTGGTTCTGTACTGATGTACACTATACACAATCACAAACATCTTCTTTCATCAGATCAGGAGGTTGTGGATTTATGTTTGTGCTTTAATGAAGTATCTTCTGGTCTGCACCGTTCATGAGAGCAGCATCATTGAAAACGTTTGTTTTATTTGTTCCTGTTTGGACTGAGTCTGTTCACTGCAAGGGTTCAGTGATACTCAGTGGAAATTAGGATGTTACTCTGTATGTGTTTATCCAGTGTGTTTACTATGTTACTACTTCACTATTCAAATTCATTCTGTCTTCACTACTTCACCATAGCAAAACAAGTGTGCGTGCGTGCGTGTGTGTGTGTGTGTGTGTGTGTGTGTGTGTTAGTTATTCTCATAATGTTGACTTGATTCCCAAAGGCCTATTTTGAAATATATAATTGCAAAACAAACAAAAAAACTTAAGCACTTTTTAAAAGTATTCATGAGTATAATTTTAACATGAGAATGATTTGTTATAAAAAATGATTGGTGTACTATGTTCACCATGTGTGTGCCTGTGTATGTTCGGCTTTAACGGGATCAAATCAGTTAAATGAATGGGTCTCACTCTCATTCTCTATTTCTTTGCCGGGCTCTCCAAAATGCTAGAGTCTTTGTATGTGTGCAAAACTGGAAATTGCTCAAATTGTACAGACAAAAAAAAAGTCTGATTTCATAGGTTTTACTACTTACATTATACTTTCGTTCTTTAGATTTCTGTCTTTACTCTTGAGGAAAATATGTGGGAATATTTACATGTCAATAAATACACTTTTAATATCTTCCTAGAGAACAAACAATTTATGGTGCTGTCAAAATCAAACAATATGACCAATACTTGATGCAATATATTCTGGAATGACAGCTAAATTGTGTAGGAGTGTACATACTTTCCTTTGATATTACAGTGGAGTAGAAAGTACGGTAGACGGTACAGTAAATAATCTTTCTGCATGAGCAGGCTGGTGTTGTGTGTACAGTAATTAAATCCAGTCTGAGGGAGAGTGTGGAGCCGGTGCCAGCAGGGCTGGTTAATCTACTGTGCTCTCTGCCTGTGGGCCGCTTGTAATTAGTGACGAGTTGATTGGTAATCTTGCCTCTCCTGGTGCTTTATCTGTGGCAAGTTAAGATGCCCATCTTTAATCTGGTCTGCCTAGCGTGTTTATGTATACCAATTGAATTGGCTGAATTTTAATCTCCGACCTCCCCCTCGCTGGCGTTTCATCTGTTGCTGGTGCGTGATGTAATGATCTTTGTGATATTTGGGCATAATTTGTGATGGACAGTCGTTATATGTGTGTCTGGTAAACAGAGCGTGTGCTTTTATGCAGATCTGAGTGGAGTTGGAATCAGTTAATTTTCCTCATGCGGTTTCTTGGAATATATTTACAGGTGATGGAGCGCAGGTGTGAGCTCGGATACGCCCTTGGCGGTTGGCTCGGCAGGACACACAGAAATGCTACTAGGTTGCAAAGCTGAAACAATGATCCTGGAGAGCAAGGGTGGGTCCCCTCACATCCTGGGACAGTATAGAGCACGAATATACTGTAGCAGAATAATGAAGTAACCTATATACTCTCGTTATGTCACTCTAACCTAATTACTGCTCAATACACCGAGAGCCTGCGTGTAACGCTGCCCAGCAAATCTGATATCGCCGTCCACCTCTCAGCTTCATTACTTTGCCACCTACTACAGTACATGTTACATGGGACTCACACATTAAGCTACTTTTTTCTATGGAAAGATGTATGGCTTTTTCTGATAAAAGTAATGTTTGTATGATCTTTGAACTTCAAGTGAACAGTCCTCTCAATATGCTTTATATACACAGAGAGCCTGGGGGCTATATTTATTTGAATTATACTACCACTAACTGCCTTGCATTTACCTCTGTCAAATGACATGTGTTAAAAAAATACTCGAATGCAACCTGAGATATTAATAAGTGTAGTGCTTAAACAGCTGTTTATGTTATATGTATCCACTACCATTCAATAGTTTGGCGTCAGTAAGATTATTTAAATGCTTTTGAAAAAAATCTCATGTTCATGAATGCTGCATTTATTTGTTTAAAAATACAGTAAAATCATGATGTATCATTACAATTATTTTTCCATTTGAATATATTTTCAAATGTAATTATATTTGTTATGGCAAAGCTGAACTTTCAGCAGCCATTACTACAGTCTTCAGTGTCACATGATCCTTCAGAAAACATGATTTGGTGCTCAAGTACATTTCTTATTATTATTATTATGGAAAACAGCTGTTTTTTTCCAGAGCTCTTGATGAATAATTAAACAGTATTTATTTATTTGTGACAATGTAGAAGTCTTTACTGTCCCTTTTGATTAACTTAATTAATCATAGATAGATAGATAGATAGATAGATAGATAGATAGATAGATAGACAGACAGACAGACAGACAGACAGACAGACAGACAGACAGACAGACAGACAGATAGATAGATACCTCTATTCCTTCCTTTTCCACTCTCTCCCACATTTGACTTCTGAGAATGACCACACATGAAAGCCTATTATAGAAATTCAACTTGGGAATCTCATAAGCAAATGAACCGTAATGGCGGGAATTAAAGCTTCCCTTTGGCGGGTCCTGGGGGCCTGTAGGAATGTGGCTCCGCGTGTCCTTTTCTGCACATAAATGTTAGTGCTCCTGGTCTGAGACAGAAATGCTAAATATGCCCCATTGAAGAGAACATGCTGGCATTTGGAGTTTTAACACTGCATATATTACAGCAGAGGCTTTTGCTGTCTTTGTTCATATTTAAATGGAAATCAGACCACAAACAACACTTTTGTAGGCCTCTAAAGGAATCTGTAGGCTGAGGAAGGTGTGATGTTTTTCTTGATCTTATTAGCATCTGAGTCTGTCATGTGCAATTTAAACCATGCAAAAAACAGAATAGGCATATGTCACTATTGCATTGCTGCGATGACAGTTTCACGGTTTATTCAAAGTAAAACAAAAAGCCCAAATGTGTCTGTAACCAAGCAAGATCTGAGACCTGTCATGTTAGGGTACAAATAAAGATCTATTCAGGAGGGATTTAATGTTCTGTGGTAAGTCCCCTTATTTAGCGGAGTAAGATGTGGTAGCTTTTGCTTATGCTGCTGTGCTTTAGTCAAAGAGAGATGAGACTGAGCTAAAACAAATATACCGAACTAAGCAATGTTTTGCAGTATGTTCTGGGTATTTGTTATTTCATTTTCTATTATTTATTGATTTATTTAGTTAGTTTAGTTGTTTCTAATCTTAATTTTTTTGTAAGAGTAAACTTTTTTAATTCCTAGTATTTATCCACATTTCTAACAAGTTAAGCAAACTTTCTAGGAGCCACAACAGGAGCATAACATGGAAATGGAATGGAAACCTCAAATATGATCATGTTTGGGAAGTTTCATAAGTTCTGAATTTCTTTCATAAAAACTGCATTTTGGAGAATTATTCAGTCTATTGCTGGACTGAAAAATCCCAACACAAAGGCTTCTTTGAGATTTCTCTTCTATTATTTTTAGGCTGAAATAGCTTCTTTGCCACATGCATCTTGGATCACAAACAATCAATTCTTCAGTTTCTCAATCAAGCCAGTGTTGTATAATCTCTTGCATTTGGTTGCAAAGTTCACTTAAAGTGACAAACTAAAAGGTCTAAATTATCCTGGAAGTTTTTTGTTAACCCCTTACTTAGTTTGTTGACAAGTTAATCATTTGGTAATTCTCCTTCCAGGAGCCGTGTTGAGATGATGTTGCAATACTGAACTGTTTCTTCTGACTGCATCTGTCTCAGGCAACCTTTTTCACCAGTGTCCAGATAAGGGAGGAATTCTGACTAGCCTGTGTCTCTGTCAGCTTTTAGGCAAATATAGTCAATGAATACATTGCTCAGTTCCTGACTCCTTCTCATTTATGTTCTACTTGTAGAAAAAGACAACAAACATGATTGAGGAACTTGACAGCCATGAATGATGGTGCAAATAATTTTCAAAAATATATATACCCTGTATAATTATTTTGGTGCCTTTTTGTGTTTAAACATGTATTTATACAAACAATATGGGCTTGCAACTTTGCATACTTTTACAGATTATCAAAAGCACATACTTAAGGTTAGAATGGGGTTAAAACAGAGATTAATTTACAGTGTGGCTTATGGGAACATATTGGACCTGCAGGGCAAAACAACCAAGCAGAAGATACAAAGAGAAACAAGTGTGGAAAGCTTTTTAGTTGAACAGAGTGAGCTTTATGTGGAAGAATGTCTAGACGCTCAGGAGAGTGATGCGCTCCACTCTCCAGCAAGCCAGCAGTGAAACCCCGGTCTGTCTCTTTCAGCTCAGTCCTTTCAACGCAGGACTTCTGCATTATCTGTCTGTCAGCCGAGGCCGCTGGGCAAACTCTGTGCACGCTGGGTGGGGGTGGGCTGGACCGGCCAGAGCATCTCTAGCCCTGTGGCTTAGGGATTGAGACTAATTCAGCATCAGATCAGCAGAGTTTGACTCAAACCGCAGATCCCAGTTTACTAGACTATTCTACAGGGTTGTCAGTCATACTCTCTGTAGTTTCAAAAACATCTCAAGTAATTTTCTAATATTTATATTCAGAAAAGACATTAAATTGGTCAAAAGTGATAGTAAAGACTTCTATGATGTTCCAAAAGATTTCAAATACATTTCATAGGGTTGTAGTTCATTGCCACATAGAAGACAAAAATTACACTTTTATATATTTATTTCTTTAAATCAAAGGTCGCAATGCTGTGATTCATCTCGGCAAAGTTTTTGTTTTAAATCCCTATTTGGGAAAAAAAAAACGTCTGTAACCAAGGCTGCTGAAAAAGTGGGTGGTGACTGTTGCGCTCAGTCTGTTTTTTGAACGGCTATACCGTTATACGTAACTTTTACACTAGAGGGCCTTTCTGGGCACACATTAAAAGCAAAACATAGAAAGAGTTAATCAATCTGAACAAAATGAGGCACCCTGTGAGATCATCCCTCGCTAGTCTGTGACTGAAGCGGCTTCTATCAGCACACTCTGCCGCTGCCCAGCGTGACAGGCCGTTGAATATTGTGGGGTGCAGATCTATAAGGTAGAGACCCCTTCTGAGTGGTGAGTCCTTGACGCAGCAGGAGAGTAAGTTCCCACTCTCATGATTGGAGACATCCATTATTGATGATGTCCTGATGAGATTAATCAAGCTTGAGAGTCTTTTTCTTCCTCTTTTCTATTTTTTTAAATCCAGAATCATGTTGAAACCAATAACAGCGTCATGACATCCTAATCGCTGTGTAATGAATATTTATATCCAATGGAAAATGATGCCTTCCATATTCATGGCCTTTCTGTTTTTGTTTTGTTCTTTCATCTATCAGGGTTTTATTTAATTTATTCATATTATTATTGAAAGTGTATGTTTCTGAAGGATACTAAAGTACCGCATATGGATGCGTGTTTTAATGCGTACGTTCTTTCATTCTTGAATGAATCTGTGCGTTACTGATTGTCAGATTATACTGCATCTGTTTGAGTTCTTTGCTTACTCAAATATGATACATCTTTCTGTTTTGACACGGCAACAAACACATGCTCATAAATATTATCTCACAAAAATAGCTTCTCGTAACTAGACATGCTGTCCAAACACATCAATTACATAAGCTTCCTCTTTCATTTCATAAAAGACAGAAATAAAGAGCCTGTCGTTAAAATCCATGCAAATGCATCCACATTCATCCTCAGTTAATGTTATTTTTGATCAGGGCTGGAAGCTTCTGTCTTCCAGTCTTTCCAAGTAAGCTATGTAAGGACTTAACTATTGCAGAAGCACTTGGTGTGAATTATTGATTTAGACACGTTTTTTCATGCAGTTCTGTATAGCTCCCTCAGCCATTAAAAACTCTTCTCAGAATTCCTTATCATTCATAAGCTAAGCAGGATGACCAACATATTCAGTAGAGTTACAGTGTATATGTGTAACTATAAATCAAAATGAGAAAAAAAACATATTCAGTAGAGTTACAGTGTATATGTGTAACTATAAATCAAGATGAGAAAAAAAACATATTCAGTAGAGTTACAGTGTATATGTGTAACTATAAATCAAAATGAGAAAAAACATATTCAGTAGAGTTACAGTGTATATGTGTAACTATAAATCAAGATGAGAAAAAAAAACATATTCAGTAGAGTTACAGTGTATATGTAACTATAAATCAAAAAGAAAATAGAAATTTATTATGGCAGTCGTTATTATAGGGCAGTCATTGGCCTAATGATAGAGCGTTGGACTTGAAAATCAAGGTTGTGGGTTCGAATAAAAGTCACATATTGCTGCACAGTCGGCTGATGCTCCAAGTGTGTACACTTGGATGGTTAATGAGAGAACACATCATCATTATACTCTGCATAATTGTGTATGTGACAAATAAAGCTCATCCGAGCTTAAGTATTGTATTTATTGTTATTGACATTGGCTTGTATATGTGTACACTTACTAAATCAAAATGAAACCATTCAAAAATGGTTTGCATTAGGATTCATTATAATTTTACAAGTGAATAGTATAGTAAAATGTATATATTTGATAAAAAAACAATGTTTATGAAACCATTTCACTCCTCATTATACTCTGCATAATTGTGTATGTGACAAATAAAGCTCATCCGAGCTTAATTTGTATTGTATTTGTTGTTATTGACATTGGCTTGTTATTTGTGCCCCAAACACTTACTAAACGAATTGTTAATAAACCATTCAAAAATGGTTGCTTTAGGATTCATTTATAATTTTACAAGTGAATAGTATAGTAAAATGTATATATTTGATCAAAAACAATGTTTATGAAAGCATGTTATGTCAACAATATGAGATAAAGAATGTAATGTACTAATGCATATTAAAAATACAGCCTCTAGGAGGTGAGGAGAGTAAGACATTTGTTGACGTGGTGACCAGAGAAAGGTCTCTGCTAGCCTGCAGTGTCTCGTTAAGCACATATTTAAATGCAAAAATGCAGATGTGATATTAGAGCACATAATTAAAAATATTTTGCATACACAGTACTCATGTCCATGTCTAGAACCAGGATAAAAAAGGAATGAAGAGAAAGCTGTAGTCAGTAGGTTAATGATCTGTTTACCTTAAAGGGAGAGTTCACCCCCCCAAAAAATGTACTCACCCTGATGTCATTCCAAACCTGTATGACTTACTTTCTTCTGTGAAACAAACAAAAAAAGCTATTTTGAATAATGTTGTTATGGGCCAAAATACTACGGAAGTCAATGGACCCAAAACCCTTTCGAGGTTTGATGAATAAATTATGACAAAATTTTTATTTTTGGGGGTCCACTGTGCCTTTAATACCTGGATTTGTGTGTGTTTGACATTGCAGTGTGATGTGTGCAAGAGTTTTTGTGTATGATGAATTATGTTGATGAAAGTTGTTCTTTGGTAACAGGAAACACAAAAGGTCTAAAGCAGGACCTCTCTGCTCCAACAATTAGTTCAGTGCGTGCCCATGCGTCTATGTTTGTGTGTTTGGCTATGGAAGGTGAATGGATCCCCTGCAGCAGTGTGTAATAACCAGTGTGTTCTAGGTAGGGGGTACAGAGGGGGAGGGAAATGGATTAGACGAGAGCCGTTGCAGGACATGGTGTGTTAAAAATCTGCCTCCTGGCTTTCTTTAGTCTCCATCGGTGCTTCTGTCGCTCTCTTTCTCTTTTATCCACTTGTCCACGGCAGTGGCCGTGAGCCGCAGATCTCCTTGTTCGGCCGAGAAGCAGCTCTGTCAATAAGGATACATCAGCGGTTCCAGCCCATAGAGGATCCACCCATTACCCCCCTCTCTGTATTAAACACACACACACTCACTCTGTAGTTACACTGCCAGGGGCTTCCATTAGTCCCATCACCTGCTGTGCCAACCCCCAAACACACACACTCACTCTTTTTATTTTTTAAAGGTTCTCAAAGTGAACCGCCATACGGTTTCTCTCTCTTGTTTTTGTTCTTTCAAATATTCAAGTATATCTCCTCTCTGAACACTTATGTAGAGTATTCCCATCTTCTTTAGAAGGAAATGAGTAGACCGAGACAGAGAGGAGAGAGTGGACGTCCCATAGCCGCATCCCTCGTGCACCCCTCCTTCTCTCTTGGACTCATCGAGCGAAGACAAGGCGATGCGGTGCAATTATTTTAATTGGTTGTGACTTCTTCATTTACATGACAAGTGCATGCACATCCTGGGAAGCCGCGGTCTGCTTCTCCGTCAGAAGAGTCCCCTCGGTCAGCGTGGGACACTGGGCTCAGTCTGGAGGTCCTGAGGGGGGCGCGGGGGTTATGTTGCGGGTTTTAGAGAATCCCACAGTCTGCTGCTATCCAAACTTGGTCTAGTCCCGCTGATTTATCCCTCTGTTGTCCCCTGTTGGAAGTCACCAACTAAGCTTTATTCTTAAGCGGTGAAAGTTCTCATTAAGGCAGCAGTGTGGTGTGATACTGAGTGCTGTTAGTTTACCCTTACAAGACTATTCAGCTGAATCATTATAATGATAATCAGTTTGACTTGCTAGTGTTTTCTTTCTAGAAAATGCATTGTTTTTCCCTTCCTCTTTGGTTTTGGATTATATGTATAATATGTCTTTGTTAAGGGAATTTAATTTACATAAAATAATGTATTAACCAAATCAATGTACTGTAGATTAATCGTTTTTGAGTTTTTCTTTGTATGTAACTGATAAAAAACATTTTAAATATACTGTATATATATTGAATCTATAAAATTTGTCAACCCTTATTATGTTCCATGTGCATTCTTCATTGGACATGCAGATATTGTTGTATGTTTTAATAACTTTATAACTTGTGGCATAATCATGGCTCTAATATTTGCCCTATACAAGCTGCTGATTGTATTGTTAAGTTGACCAGAGATCACAGATTTTCACCCCATAATCACCATTTATAATTTCTCTGCCCCATAATGTAGATTATTACAAATTAAATCACATGCTGAATTCACAATCGATCTATCAGCTGTTCTCACGTCAGGTGGTTAATGGCTTCCTGGAATCAGCTGATCAAATACTAAGAGAATGGACAGAAAGTCATGCCAAGTAAGGCTTTATAAAAGTTTATAATAGAATATTACTGTACATTTCTACCAAGGCAACTTAAATGAAAGAGACTGCCTTAAAAATAAATACAAATGTATGTGCGTATGTAAGATACTTGAATTGCTCTTCATTCACATGAGCCTTTAAGGAAGAAATGTTATACCATTTTACAAAAAATAATTATGTACTAAGTAAGTTTATATCCTTACATATATTACAATAAATCCAAGTTGTTTTTATTATGATATGATAGACTGTTTGATTTAATCTCATGAATTTACTCCACAGTCCAAAAAAAGATATGATGAGGAATGAGTGTGTAATATCATGCGATTGTTTGGAGCAGACTGTCTGTATCTATCCTCGCTCTAGGTGCAAGTTTGGATTAACTCAAAATGAAAGGAAATCAATTCAGTTTGGAGACTCTCAGGGGTGTCGTCTGACTCTGGCTCATGCGTACGCCACCATCAAAACATGTTGGCAGTAAAAAGACGTGTCTTCACACAGACGCCACAAAGCCGCCTTTGTACTGCATGTGAGGGAATCTTTTAAAACAGGCACTTCATAAACGGAATAGCGAGCGATACAGAACTTCTCTAGTCTACATTTTCCTCTGACAATGAGACGAGAAAAGCACAATGTGAGTGATAGGAGCGAACAAAAGAGTGGTTTTCCCTCACGGAGACGCCAGCTCTGCCAAATTTATGGTCCAAAACAAGGCAGATGAAATTCTAGGCTGGTGTTTGGGTTTGATTGGGTCCGGTGTGGATGCAGCTGGCCTGTTCTCACGCCCCGCCGGGTGTGTCTAGCAGCTGAGGGAGTGGCTGTCCGACACATAACACAGCTCTGAACTCTGAGTTACCTGTCCCGCAGACAGAGCCAGTTTCACACAGAAAGATAATGTGTGTGATTCGGGTCATTGCAGGTGTTTAGCTTTTTACTTCATTTCAGAGACTCTTGTTGGACTCTTATTTGCTGATAATGTGATTTATTCAGACACTCTCATACTGTAAGTTGATTCTTATTGCTCTGGTGACGAATCTAAGTCAAGTCTTTCAAGGCCACATCTCTCAATGCAAGTCTCTTCTTCTGTCACACACACACACACACACACACACACACACACACACACAATATATATAGCAAGGTTGCATTCAATTGATCAAAAGTGACAGTAAAGACTTTTACATTTTTATAATCATTTCTAAAAGAATTCTATTTATCAAACTTAATAATCCTAAAATAAATATTTCCACAATTTATTACATAGCAACTATTAAATAGCAATTATATTTTACAATATTTTTTAATACATTTTTAGTGAGCATGACTGTTCTTTAAAAAGCAAAAAGCACAAATATTTACATTGATTTAATTGATTATCTAAAAAAGGTATAAGTTTAATCTTTATTACTATTTAGCTGTGTGCCTGAAAACTGTGGTCTGTTTCTTCTCACATAATAACATAATTTGAATATAACATCAATTAATATTGCATGTTCTTTTAATTATTTATGTTTTTTATTATTTATATCTCAAGTATCTAGTCGGAATTTAGTCTCAAGTCGATTGTTTATTGGTCTAATTTGAATTGTGTGAGTGTGTGTGTGTGTGTGTGTGTTGTGTGTTGTGTGTGTGTGTTGTGTGAATGACTTAAAGTGATTGTTCTGACAAAAATGAAATTACTGTCACCATTTACTCATTCAAAACCCATTCCAATATCATCTTCTTCTTCTGCAGAACACATATGCATACATGGTCACAATTTATTTGTGATAATAAGGTCAAATTCTCACTATTAAGTAACTATTAACTACTTTTACCATAGTTACCTTTTAGTAAGGTAGTTAAATTTAGGTATTGGGTAGGATTAGGGATGTAGAATATGGGCATGCACTATAACTGCTTTACAGGTACAAAATAAATAAATAAATAAAAAACACTAAGAGAAGAAGTAAAATGTATTTCCATAGCACCTTTTACAGACAAGGATGAGTCACAAATTGCTTTACAGTATAAAATCGAATCAAACTAGATTAAATACCAGTTGTAAAATTACAACCAAATACCACAGAAATTCAATAACAGCCAAACCATATTTTTATTAAAAGCTTGTCCAAAAATATGTTTTTTAGTGCTTTTTAATCATGCGAGAGCAGAATGCTTGCTTAACAGGTAGAGGATCCTCGTTACAAGCAAGATCAAATAAAATGCATTTGTGATCACTAAAAAATACAGCACTTTACAAGTGCTAATAAATAGACAAAATATTAATAATAGGCATGCTAATGAGCAACTACTGTAGTTAATAGTGAAAATTGGCCTCTATTCTAAAGTGTTACCAAATACATTTTTATCAATGTTCAAAATGTTTTTTGTTCATACAATGAAAGTCACGGGGTCATTTTTGGGTGAACTGTCGCTGTAGGTGCAACACTCAGACTGAAGTGTCAATCTCTGGCTTTGACTTCACATCATTACTCCACCACTGTGAACACCTGAATTGGCTCTTTAAAATGCAAAAAGTGTGCTCATATACAACACACGCCTGGATATATGCCCAGTTATAGCGATATTCTCCATCATTTGATCGTTGTTTGATGAATTACTGCTGCCATGATTAAAAGAAAATATACACAGTCGTCTTTTTAAAAAGAAAATCCATTTACCACCGGCTCTCAGAAGTGGCACACTTGTTTAGTGAATTCACCCCAGAGCGTGTGTGTGTGTGGATGCCATCACATTTATTACCTTGTTGGTTTATATGAGTGTCCATAAAGGGAACTTGAAGATTTCTGGTGTTCTCCATTGTCTCTCTGTCATTAAACATGCCTGTATTTTATTAGCTCGGTCCCAAGCAAGGTCATTAATTGCAGCTGGGACCTGGGGTAGCCCAGCTCCACTAAGAGGTGAGAGAACGAGAGAGAAAGAGAGTGCGAGTGAGGAGGGGGAAGGATTGTTAACGTGTTACGGCACAGGCGTCTTCTGAGATTGCCTGCTTGATTGCTTCATAAGGACCCTGTGGCACACAGCAATTAGGAGCCGCAGACCCGAGGAGCACTCCGATGATTTCACTGAGACTCTTCCCGTATCAGTCCAGCAGATCGGCACACTCAGCCTTCCCCTTACGGAGCGAGAGTCTGAGGAACGGGGCGAAAAGAGAGTTTCGGGAGAGGTTAATGACATCTAGAGCAGGGAACATGTGCTGTGGGTAATTGGTAAATGGTGGTATAATGAAAAAATTATAAACGTTGTAATGACTGTGCTCCTGTGAAAAGAGAAGTGAGTGTTTACACTGGAGAGGCTCAGAAAAAAAGAGGATAGACGGAGAGAAGCAGAGAAAGAGGTGGAGGAGTGGATGAAATGATGGCCGGGTGCAAACAAAGCAGTGATACTGATAAGTGTGAATCTTTGGAGTTTAATAGAAAGGCCTCTGGCTGTAGGAAAGCTCTGAGGATCCAATATATGCTCAATTATATCAAGACATATATAGTTCAAATAGTGTGTGTGTGTGTGTGTGTGTGTGTGTGTGTGTGTGTAAGCAGTGCTCTGTGGTGCAACAGCTATAAATCTAGGAAACATTAGGATTGGACTGATAAAAGGTCTTGTTTAATGCTGCCATATGATGGCACACACAGTGACGTTATGTCTTCTGTCCTGCTGCAATTCATAGTTTTCAGTCATGTGACTGGCCACGGAGACCTGGAGGGCAAAATATCCATAGAACTGCAGCAAAGGCCAGTCAGTTTTCCATCTGTTTCAAGCCACTATTATTTAGCTCACCTCTCAAAAGAAGAAAAACAAAGATATGTGAATAAACTGCAGGTTTTGGCCACTTGTGATCCTTACACAGCACCTGCCGAAGTACTTCAATCCATAAAAAAGAGGGACATTGTAAACTGCACATGGAATGCACTTAGTGATATTAAAGGATCAAAATCAGTTTACACCTTGTTTATGATGCATACAAGCATGTGAGCTCAGAATATGAACACAATGTGCTAAATTGCATGTTTACTTTTTAATGGATTCCTATGGAAAATGTGGCCTGGCTATTTGTGTATCTACTTGTCTGTATGCTTCATCATTGAAGTGTATACTGAATCATTGTTTTAGTATCACTGTACTATAGTACATTAATATTTAGTTCAAACCTTGTAAAGTACAAAAAGTTTTGAGGCAAAGAAGAATCGAAAAGAAAAAGGTTGGCAAAATTATCTTTTATCCTTTTTAAAAGATAAACTTAAAGTATATCATGTGGTAGCATCTTAGTAAAAAAAAAAAAAGTTTTAAATCACCAAATCAATGAAATGGTTTAAACCAACAAAACTAAATTTTAGGGTTAGGTCATGAACATTCAAAGTAGCTGCCATCATCATTCATACTGCAGGTGTGGGTATGTGTCTGTGTTTATGAATGCATACAAATGCACATATAAAAAACGTTCATCATTTTATTTTGGTCAATTAAAAAGGTGTTAAATGCTTTTTGATGGCTTACTGACTAAAGTTTGTGTCAGTAACAATTATTTCAAACTGCTCTTATAACATGATTTCTGTGTAGAGATGTTAAGTATATGCTTGATATTCTCATAGTCTGTTTTATATTTGCTCTTTCAATGAATGTATTATGGAAATAACTGTGTAAAGTTCCCATAGGCAACTTGAAGTCTGAATGCATCCTTTAGATAAGTACTTTGGTAGATCATCATGTTTTCAGAGGCGATTACCCAAAGCTCAGTATGGAGATGATGGGACACTTCATTGATAACCAACCATCCCGTGACTCTCAGGCATATAAATAAAACACTGTATCTGTTTGAGTTATGCAACTGCTATGGGTTTTTGGGAGGGGTACTGAAGGTTAAGAAGAGGAAATGACTCTGAACAATGCAAGACTGCCAGTATGCATCTTGCTACTATTATGACTTTTGCATATATTTAAACATTCGCTTTATTAGTGTAGAAATGACCAGGATTATGTTATGTGTTTAAAGACTGAATTCTGTGTTGCTTTGGCCCTGTTTGACTATTTTATTTGTATTTATTTATTTATAATTTATTTATTTATTTTTATTCACAAGTATTTTAATATGTAAAGCATGTAATAGAGTCCAAACTTACACCCAAACCACTTGCATTGGAAAGTAATTGTAATTTGCCACAAATTAAATCAAGTGTAATGTGTGTTACAACTCGGTTGGTCATTTCCAGTTAGTAAGCATGGGCTTTCCGGTGTCAGTGCCGCGGGGTGTCTTTCCACACCCTTCCCCCGCCCTCACAAATACACACCCACATACTGCTGCACATAATTGACAGTGTGTTTAACCGCAGCTGATGAATGCCCTTGATTTCCCGTGTGTCCGAGGCACAGCAGGAAATCAAGGTTGTGTGAGGCTGACTCGAATGCATCCGCCATTCATCAAAACCAGGAGGATGTGACGGGGGATGACCCAACCTGTACTAAACACATCACGCACACTTCACCCACACTGTAAAAAAAACAGTTGAGCCAACTTAAAATCTTAACGCAACCAGCTTCAGCAGATTTATGAGTTTTCTCAACTTGTTATTTTAAGTCTATACAACACAAAGTTGAGAATCTCGTACGAAAATAAGTTGACAGAACTCAAAAATCTGCTGAAGCTAGTTGCCTTAAAATTTTAAGTTGGCTCAACTTATTTTTTATTTTTACAGTGCAGGCCAAATTAATAAAATACAGTGAAATATGTTGCAGTCTTAAATTCTTGAGTATAATTCCTTCAAAGTGAGGTTATTCTATTAGCTGTACATCAAAAACTCACCAAATCAGTGTTGTTTTCTATGCTAGATATTAGAGTAAGGCTTTATTGTCTTGTATTGCATATCTCATCCAGTTATTTGTACTAATGGGTCCAGCTTCAAAGTGATGGATTACCGTTGATCTCAGACTTGTGTTTCTTATCATAAAATCCCATCATTTTCAGATTGCTATTCTTCTAGAGGGTTGGGAAATCTAATAAGCAGATGCTTTCCCGGGCTCCTGTTCATGTTTATGTACTCGTTCAGTTCCTGTAATGTCAATTCCGGAGCTAAAATGATCTCTTCTAAATGATCAGATATGAGTTGAATGAAAATTTTCCACATACAGCACACTAAAGTTTACAATAATATTACCTCTGGCTTAGAAGGTTTCTGAAGTCAATATAGAAGATCTCTAACAAAAGAGATCTAATGCACAATGGGGAAAAACTCTAGCAAACTAAGCAAGGCAAAGTTAACTGAAAATCATTTGAATAATGCTCAATCTAAACTTTGTTTTTTATTAATTTATTAATTTTCCATTTTTCCCTAGATGCAAAAAAAATTGCACAGAAAGTGAAGTGTGCGCAGCTCCTGTGGCTTGGCTGGCAGAATAATGTTCTTTTAAAAATATTCTTTGTTCATGTGTTATTTGTTTATGTGGATAAATTATAAAAAAAATTGCTGGATTTTTGCAAAGGTTCTAGTTTGCAGTTAATGATCCCCCTCCATTCTCTCCCGATGGGTATAGTTTGTAATTTTCTTGAATATAAAAGCTGCATTATTCATGTGTATCGGCAGACCACATCTATTAATTATGTCTTTCTTTTTAGGTGCTTACATTTTTACAATGATATGTTTTTTCTGCTTAAAAGAGGACCAATAACTACATTGAAAGTGGCCCTGCAGTAAGGTTAAATATCACTTTAAAAGTTTCAGTAGTTCATTGGGACATTAGTTTTAAAAATAATGGTGCAAAAGCAAAAGAACAGAGAAGAAAAGGGAAAGAAGGAGAGAGAAGTTTGTTGAGATGTAAATGCCCCTGTTTAGTAATTTATAGTTGTGGGAATTGAGTGAGACTCTCTACAGAGTCATAAACTATTGATGTGTCTAATCTTTTAGATCCTGCCAACATAATAATCATGATCTGGATGACAGTGAGAGGCAGAGCCACACCCACTTCCTCCCCTCACCCCCACAACAAACACACACACACACAAACACACACACACACACACACACACACTCCTCCATCTATGCCTCTCCGTTAAAACACAAGCTTTGCTCTGTTAAAAGCTGAGCACTGCAAACGCTACACATTTCTAGTAAAATCAATGAACACTTCACTCCACGTTAGCTGCACAAATGTCCTGCAGCATTAACCGTTTGCAGCAGTTTTTGTTTAAACTAACACTCGTCTCTGCGCTTGCTCTTCACTGGAGTTTGCAGCATGCTCTAATGAGTCATTTGCACAGTGACTTTTAAATAAACTTAGCTCAGCCAGAAAATATATCACGACTGCCCCATGGGAAAGAAAAACACAAATGAGATCTCCTTAATATCCCAGCTGTTTCTCCTGGGCAGAAATTCGATTTTGCTAACTCTCCTGCTTCCCAGATTATTCTCCCAAGAAAAACACCAGTTACATAAGTTTCAGACGACATCTGAAGAAAGTGAGTGATTTCAGTTATAAACTCACCAGTATATTTCCCAAGAGCAAATTAACTGCTACTTTTAATAGGAGAAACTTCTGATAGACGGTTGATACCCGAATGAAACAATGGCAAATCAACGACAGAGCAAACTTACTTCTGAGTGTAAAAATATTTTTTCAACAAGGAGGACAAGAAAAATAAATTATTTTGTAAAAGAAAAACAATACCACTTTCGACTGCATTCACTCACAATATATTCCCTCCTGATTGAAGAGGTTGTCTGGTCGAGTGCTGCTAAAGTATGTGATTGGCTTTAATGGTATTAATCCAAGTGTTTCTCTTGTAGTCACAATCAGAAGGAAGCACTACTGTCAACCATTATGTCATTTGTGCTTTCAACATTTGTTAGGTCATCTCTGATAAAGAGAGCCATGAATTATAGAGAGTAGTTTACATCTCATAGCTAGAAGGTCCCCTGTGGGTTCAACAAGGAGAGCATTAGTCTGCAAAACAAATGAAATGCTTGGTCTTTAACATTTGACATCAGCTATTAATTATTGAGCGAGCACACTATTGTTACAGTATAACAACAATAAGATGAGAACACATGTTGTCCTGGAGAAACATGGCTGAATTGGTGTTGTTTAGTGTCCGTGTGTCTTTGCTGAGGGCTTCTTTGGCATGTTCAGTCTTGTCTATCAGACAAAAGAATTGAAGGTCATGCATGATTCTGACAGAGTCTGATCAGTTTGGAGTCTTATTCTCATGTAGACTGTAGTATTAGCATCACTGCAGGCCACGACTTCCTCAGAATGGGCATGTTTTTGTACTGCCTATCATCTATCTATCTATCTGTCTGTCTGTCTGTCTGTCTGTCTGTCTATCTACAGGTACATCTCAAAAAATTTGAAAATCGTGAAAAAGGTCAATATTTGTTGTCACTCATTTCAGAAAGTGAAACCCATATATTATATAGATTCATTACACATAGAGGGAAATATTTCAAGCCTTTATTTCTTTAAATTTTGATGATTACGACTTACAGATAATGAAAACCCAAAATTCAGTGTCTCAGAATATAACATAAGATCAATAAAAAAGGATATTTTAAACAAAAATGTCAGGCTTCTGAAAGTATATTCATTTCTATGCACTCAATACTTGGTTGGGCCTCCTTTTGCATGAATTACTGCATTCAGTACCATTTCTAGTCATAGGCGAGCTAGGCGGAGCTAGACTTACCCTCTTTGTGGAGGGCGCCAATGTTAGTCTTCTTTATCATTGCCAAGTCAGCAGTCTTCCCCATTATTGTGGTTTCAAAGAATAAGAGATACTCTTTCAAAGAATTTATACTGTAGGATGGTCATTAATTGAAACTCAAATGTAAATATTCTAATATTTTGAAATACTGATTTTTGACTTTCATGAGCTGTAGCTCTAATCATCAAAATTAAAACAAAAAAACGTGGAAATGTTTTACTTTACATGTAATGAATCTAAAATATATGAAAGTTTCACTTTTTGAAATAAGTTTGAAATAAATAACTTTTTCATGATATTCAACTTTTTTTTATGTACCTGTATCTACCTATCTATGTCATTTTCATGAATCCATTTAATTTACACTAAAATGCTGTAAGTTTTTACTTGGTAGCTAAGTGGTTCCGTCATTGGTATTCAGCTCTTTCCAGGGTTATTATATTTTATTATCATATATGTACTGCATATTATAATTTGGTTTAACAATATTTTTTTTTTACGTTTTTCGTAAAAATATTTTTCTTTATACTGTTCTAAAATGAGCAGAAGTGCGCTAAGTGTAGTAGTAGGTTTTTGTGGATTGTAGAGTTTTTAAATTGAAAAAATGACCATGATTTATAATTGTGGTTAATGAAAAACATAAATAGACTGATAATTTGCTGTTTAGGCCTATTTAATGTCAGTCATGTCTTTTTAATATGTAAAGGCCAAAATTATATGTATAAGGCTATCATAGTCCTTAACAAATCGAAAATAAATTTAAGTTGAATTAAATTCAATCTCGTCATTTCATTTTTATTTATCTCAACCTATTCACAACTGAAATATTTAATAATTAGCTGTAGAGACCTAAAACATGGCAAATTAAAATCAAACATCATGAGCTCAATTATTATGTTAGTTTTTTAAACACAGTAGCTGTTTTACACTCGATGGAAGATGAGAGCAGTATGAACCTCCACCCCAGGTTTGTCTCCCCCCCCAGTCTTTCTTTCTCTCTGAAACATAATGGAAACTCTTTTCTACACAGTGATTATATGATTTGCTCTGCTAAGGCCCGTGTGTTATTGTCTATTAATGGATGGACAAATTATATAAATGCATCTCAGAAATAATGGTGCACAATGGCTGATGCATGTAATAGCCATCCGTGTGGCAGCCCAGCGGCTCGTCGTGAGAGAGCAATACAATGTTCCCCAGCTTGAACAACACCGGACGACTACCTCTGAACCCACATTACTCATCTGCTGATAAAGATAGGGGGATAGAGACAAGACAGGGAGGGGACGAGCGATGCGCTTGCACATGCAGGGTCTCAGACCTTTGTTTTTATCTATATTTTATTTAGACTTTGTTTGCAAAATGGCAAATGAAATATGCATAGTCTGCTTGAGATCTTAAAGTTTAATGGTGGATTCGGGGGTGGGGGCTTTGAGCAAGAGGGCAAATCAAATGTGGGCAAACATGAGAGTTATAGAACAGCATTTTATGGATACAAGGAGAGGGACAGACATAGATGGATGAATATCCTGTAGCCTCATGAATTGTGAGAGTGTGGTAGTTGAAGAGATTATTATTCACTCTCATGTTGTTCCAAACCTGTATTACTTTAATTCTTCTGTGAAATGTTTCCATACCACTGTGTCCATACAAAATAAAAATCTTCAAAATATCAAAATATTGAGTTCCACAAAAGAAAGAGGGTTTTCGCAGTGGTGGCATGAAGAACTATTTTTGGGTTCCCCAAATGACCTTTCAGAGATCAGTTCTTAAAATAAATAAAAAGTATTAGTGTGTCAACATGTTAATAAGATAAAGAACCATTTTCCACTAATAAGGACATTTTGTTCAATGAAAACGTTCCATTAATGTTAAAATTCTTCATGGAACCATTGATGCCAAAAAGGAACCTTTATTTTTAAGTGTGTATGGGTGAGTAAATGGTAACAGAAGTTTCTATCTCTATCCCTATGCCTCTCGGGGTCTTCTATAGGGTGATTAATGAAGATATCAGCTGGCCTAGTCCTGGATTTGATCTTGCTAATGCTATCTGGTGATAATGTGAAAGTTTTAATGCAACCTGTTATATAATTATAGCTAGATTTTGGACAAATTAGGCACATCAGTTAAAATCATTCATGTGGTTATTAATCAGACTGGACATGTAAGGTTCTAGTTTTTATACTTCTGCCTCCTTACGAATTTTACAACACAGTGTCATTTTTGCTCTAGGCTTTGCATGCATGACCAAGCATGCCTACTGTAAAAGAGAGTGGATGCTCGTAGCTCATTGTAATCTATAATTAAACCTGGCGCTAACAGCTAAGCTCTAAACCTACACACAGATCTGCTAATGGCTAGCTACCCTGGCAACTGCGCTACCGTAACAGTTGCATGATGGGACCTGACAGCACTGCCCGGGGGTTCCCCTGAGAGGGTGGAGCCTACCAAGGTGGCAGCAGGGAGGGGAGCAGCGTTTGAGACGAGAAGCCAAGCTTCCTGTTAAAGAATACGACTGTTTGACGAATTCTTGATTGGATCGCAGACAGAGGAATTCAAATGCATACATGTACATATGGATTTGACAACATTTCGCTCAGTCATGTGAAAATGTTATGCCAGAAATATTATTTTACTGATGTGTGCACTCAGATGAAATGAAAATTACATGTAATCAACAAACAGACAGAATATTACAGAAGAATATAGTCTCACAGACATATGCAGCATGCAGTCCACGTGCGATAATGTGCTTTGACAGGCCATGGAGGTTTTTTTTTCCCTTCAGCTGTTTCTCTCTAATATTTGCATTTGAGTCATGGTTTCGGTTCTGCGCCAAGCGTATTCAGAAGCTCCTTTAACAATGTGGGCACCACCAGGCTACAAAGGGCATGGAATCATGGGACATTAGGTGAATTGTTGCCTGAATAGGTCTTCTGAATATTTCATATATATATATCCAAAGTGTCCATATATGTGTGTATATATATATATATATGGAGAATCGACACCTTTGAAAATAGCTGATGGAGGTTGGACCTTGTAACTTCTTAGTTATGTTGCAGTAAGAGGGTGAAAGGTCACTTAGGGTTTTCCATTAGTCAGAAAAAACAGTGTCTGATAACCATGAATAAAATATCGTAAAGTATGCCAGACTGTAGCTTTTACCATCGCAACCCATGAGAGGCAAAGAGTGAGAGACCAAGTGAGAAAGTGAGAGTTGGAGGAAAGAGAGGAATGGTGGATAACACATAAAAATCAATTTTTGAAGGCTTTCGATCACATTTTGTTCATCACATATTAGACCACACGCATTTGTTTTTCCATAACAGTTTATACTATTTCTAACCCTCACAAATAAATGTAAAAAAGATAATCAAAATCAAAATATTAACTGGCTATTTCATAATTAACATTTCTTGAAAAGAATGAAACCATTTAGCATTTTTCAGATATCTATTAAGACAATATTTAGTATGAATGTGAAACTTTTGACTGGTACCGACATTTAGATTACAGTAGGTTTTAATATCCTTGTGAAAACATTTGGTCCCCAAAATGTATGCAAAACCTGGCCCCCACACCACAGACATGCTTAAAGTAATATACCGTTTTATACTTTGCATAAATTAATATTTCAGCATTATAGTTAGAAACTAGCTTACATTGCTAGGCAGATTGGGCCACCAGATTTCACCTCCGCTCACTGAATATTAGCTGTGAATATGAGCGCTATTGTACACTCACTGTCCACAGATCATTTTGAGGGTGAAGAGAATATATTTTTGCATGCACTGAGTTTATAGACTGATATTCGGTGTGACAAGCAATGATGGATAGTGTGTGATGACTATAATGGATGGGGCTACAGTATCTGAGCTACAGCGATGATGCATTTAAACAAATCAGTCAGTTAGGTATTTATGCTAATTCAGGATGGGCTTAACCTCATTTACCTCATTTATGGCAGCTCTGTTACAAGTACTTTGCATATCCACCTTATTTTTAACGAAAGAACAGGTTCACCCATTTGTACATTGAATGTGCAAGGCTTCCATTGTCATCCGCTTCCAGTTATTTTAGCTATACAAAAAATAGTATTTTATACTGCATGATGTTGCAACCTGATATTAGTTATGTTATTTTAATTTATTATAAACACATTATTTGATTTGGCATATTCACAGAAAATAGCTTACTTCTGTATTGCAAAATAAAGGGAATCGTTTTTCACAGCGCCAAATTGTTTATGCACATTTCTTCTGGGCTGTCAAGGAGAATAATATGGAAGCTTGTATCTGCCATGTGATAAAGGTAATTGTGACTTTTTTCTTTCTTTCTTTTTATCTCACATTTTAGACCTTTTTTTTGTCAATTGCACATTTTTCTCCCAAATCCAACTTCTCAGAATTATGAGCTTGTATCTAGCAATTCTGAGTTTATATCTTGGAATTCTGATTTTATATCTCACTGACTTTTTTTTCTCAGAATTGAAAGGGGTAAAATCTGAATTACGATAATTACCTATATCACAATTACCTTTTTTTTATCTTTTTTGTCCTGTGTTAGCTTCCATAGCATATATAGAGGAGGCTGGTGTGAGTTTGACAGATACATGAGCATAGTGCAAATGCTCATATGTGTCTCACCTGGGGCATCAGAGGAGGTTGTGTGAGAGCGAAACTGTGCAGAAACCATCACCAAATTTGTCATGCATATTTGCCTGAAAAGCAAATTTCAGTGTCTGTTTTTAAGCTTTTAATGATTAAGACCCCAGAATGCCCCACCCTAATGTAAATATCACATGGCATTTTAATGACATTTTGGAAAATCATGCAATGCAAGCAGTTTCTGTGAAATCTAATCAGATAATTTACTCTTTTGCGTTATACTGTGTGGGTGCACGTGTGCGGGCACTTTTAGCAGCAGAGTTTTGACTTTGCTGGTCAATGTGCACATTTCTGTGACTTCATGCCCTGAAGACTGAGTCTAGACACGAGCCAGCCAAGCTGCCCTGATGACCTACATCCCACTATTACAGCCATCATTCCATTCAGAGAGAGAGAGAGAGAGAGAGAGAGAGAGAGAGAGAACATGTGAGAAAGTGGAGGGAGAAAAAGAGAGTGAGGTGGCTAGAAAAAAAAACTGAAAAGTGGAGTGAAGTATCACAATAATGTGGAATTAAAAAATAAAAGAGAGAGAGAAACCAAAACAGAGAAATGTAGAGTTTGTCCACAGATGAGGAGATGAGATGGGTGGTTTAGGGTAGTATTAGCAAGAAAAGATAAATGCAATATCAGTAAAAGGAATAGTTCAAATAAAATAAATGCAATTACATTTATTTACAATTTCGCTGTTGAAATTTATTTTTTATAGAAAAAAAAGAGCAATTGCTCTTTCTCCATACAATGAAAGTGAATGGGGAATACAGCTGTTGAACATGGTGTTCAGTGAAAAGTTGTTCCTCACATAACGATGAATTGGAATACCGTGAACAAGTTGTTTAGAAAACGTTTATGGTGGATTTATTGTTTTTGTCCTTTTTTGAGCTTAACAGCCCCAGTCTCCATCCACTTTCATTGCAAGAGAGAGTGTGATGAACATCCGGCAAGACCTTTCCTTTTTTCCACATAAAGAAAGTCATAAGGGTTTCCAATGACAATGCAAAGTGTGAATAAATGATGACAGAATTATTTTGATCATTTACTCGTTGTTTGAATGAACTGTCCCTTTAAGAATCAAGCATCCAGACCGAAGACATCGCACCGAATATGAAACATGACACAACTCTAGGCAGCAAAAAAACAAAAACACAACAGCCTAACTCTTGTTTGGAGGAAGCAAAATGATGAGGGGGAAATGCACTTCAGTTCAAGTCACATGACCTATTAAGTTCAAACATATAGTCTAAAGAGCACATATTTCACCCATGTTTTTCAGACGAGGATAAAGGAGCCAGACTGAGACTGTCAAAGAGATTTCGCTTTTCTGCATTCAGTTTCTTTACGTATTGAATGAGTCAGTTGGACTGTGCTAATGTGTATTTGTCTGTGTCTGTGTGTGTGTTTGTGTATGTGTGCATGTGTCTGTGTGTAAAAAGATGTTTTCGAGCATGCAGAATCAGACAAAAGTGTGTGCGGTTTTGAGGCATACGTTAAAACAGACATAATACCACAGACGTAAAGGCTTACATCCTCTACATCTGGAGCTGTGTAGCCCCCCCCACCCACGCTTTTATTTCTGTCACACACAAATACAAACGCTCAAGAAAATATCTACCGCAAGAGACATTGCAAGATTATTAGAGCGTTAGCACTTGAAAAATAATTCTGTATGATGTCGCAAATTTGTTTATTTCAGTTATAACACCATTTGTCATGTTCGCAATATCAAAAATGTCAAATTTGCTGTTGTTGTTCTAGTGAATCAGCTGTATACTTAATAAACGTGTGTGTAGTTTGTTTTGATAAGAAAGCTGAGTATTTTTCTCCTTCCCTTTATTATCTCTCTATCTCCCCTCCTCTCCCCACCAAACACACACGCAGTTGTTAGAGTTGCTCCTCAAGATTAACGATTGTACCTCAGCGGAAACAAAGACAAACTGAGGTGACGAATGATCTGCCTGGCAGTCAGCGTTACACAGAGGAAGGAGGAATCAGGTAGAGGCCGAAATAACACAAAAACACTCAATTCTCTTTAATGACATACTCTACCATTCAAAAGTTTGGGGTTGGTACGTTTTTTAATGACTGCATTTATTTAATCAAAAATATAATAAAAACAGTAATATTGTAATATTTTATTTTAACTGCTTTACTCTATATTTTAATAAACTTAAAATGTCGAAGCTACTTTTTGAACAAGTCTTAAGCATCAAAATTCTTCAGAAATTAATCATTCTAATATTTAAAATATTTCTTATTATCAATGATGAAAAAGCTGCTTCATATTTTTGTGGAAACCATGATTTTGAAAATATTAAAGAACAACATGTATTTAAAATATATATTTTATACGTAAATGTCTTTATTGTCACTTTTAAACCATTTAATGTGTCCTTTCTTTATTTAAGTATGAATTTAAACACAGTGGTGTATACTGTCTCCGAACAATTTTTGGTCAAGCTGTTAAAAATCTGCGTAAAATAAACTTTGCAAGCACTTATGATACAGCAGGTAAAAATAAAATAGCAAAGAACGCTCTAAAAAGTGAAGTTATTTCTGAGAAAAGCTTTAGCATTATTTGTTTGCTGCTACTTGATTTGACATTCAGCCTTTAATTCAATGAAATTCAGACATTTTAAATCTGGATTAAGTGCAAAAACAACCTCTGTCATTGCTTTATAAACCAGCTCAATTTACCAGAAACAGTGAACTGACTGAAATGACTGAAACAGTCTGCTTGTTATATGTGTTTGTCTTGTGTTTACATGTTTGCATGTTTTCAGCATCATCTAATTGTATAAAAGATCATTATCACCCATCAGATTATAATATTCCTACAGCCGTCATACACTAAACTGCTTATATACATTAATCTTGGATGTGTGCGCTAAGATTTGATGCCTGTTGTGAGATGTTGGTATGGTCGAGTGCCCTCTAATCCCTCTCCTAGACTCAGGATTAAGCCGGCCAGGGCCGAAAGGGAGGGAGGGAGGAGTTCAAAACAGAAGGTCTCATCACCCCCCTTCATTGTCATTAGAAACACACACATGGCACACACCAGTCCCCCTCAAACTCCCCAGCGTACACTTCAACACTACAGTTCCAGTGAAGATTAAATTGCGACACATTGACTGGGCAGACGCTAAGAGGATATAGTGAGACCCCGGCTCTGGTGGGTGCCCACGTGATTTCTGATGGGATTCAAACATGATGCCAATAGTCAGAGGGCAAAGGTCAATGAGTTTCTCTATGGAGATGATAAACTATGACACAATGTCAGTTCTTCAGTCACTGTCTTCAGAGAGCGCAAAAGTTGTACCACGGTTGCATCACTATCATATTCCTCACTTTTATGGTATCAATATCAAGGATGATAAAAGAAAGACATCATCCTCTTCCTATGGCTCTCAGAGTCTCAGACTCCCTCGAGAAGCCCCATAATCCTCCAGCGGCCCAAGCTGTCAGATGTTTGCTACAGTAAATATGTCTCTGTTTGTGCGTTTATGAGTCTGATGCCCCCCACATCTCTACAAGCATCCTGACACTACTGTAATTTCTCCTCAACACTGGCAACAAGTTCCCCTTTGTTTCCTGTTTGGCTCGTGAGACAAGCAGTCTGTAAGCCTTTCTATACTCTCCCAGCCGAACAATAGGGAAGCTGTGCAGCCTCTCCTTTGTGTCTGTCTGTACTCTTGTATTGTAATGCTACTTTATTTGTCCGCGTAGCCTAACTCAGCTTGCACAGGCAAGATGCCCATCAATTCATTAACTTAATCTGTTTTTCATGAGCGAGAGACGGAAGGCGGGAGGAAAGGAGCGCTGGAATCTGTAACGGTGTTGTGTTTTGTTTAAAATCATGCCAGAAGATTGGGATTGGTCAGCGGCCAAACGTAGTTGGAAATGTGTTGAGTTTAACAGTGACAATCTGTGGAACTAACAAATGGGAGATAAATGGCAGACATCAAAGAGAAGAATGGGATGTTAAAACACGGGGAGACTCTTTGAAAATGTGCACACGACAGCAAGTTGCTCATCAGAGAAGAGAAAAACTTAGTCTCACTCCAGCCAGTGGTAGTATGTGTGTGTGTGTTTTGCGTGTTAGTGTATATTGCATCAGTGGGTCGAGTGAATAATTCAGCTACTGCTAGCATATGTTCCATTACCTCAACCCCTTTGACTCTAGTCTTCAGCCCCTGAGGTGGCTGTATTGCAGCTATTAGCCTTTCTTCATCAGACACTTCCTCTTTGGGGGTGTAGATAGGTGAAGGTCTCCCCCATTAGATCTATCCCTTTAGATTCATAAATTGGAAAGGCCAATTTGTGATAATGGTCCCTTAAAAATGATTGCGCGAATCAAGTATGTAGGTGTGAATTATTAACTGCGAGTTATGTCCATGGATGAATAAGGAATGTTAAGTTAATGGTGTATATCTGTGGTAGACTAAGAAGTTCTGAGAAGTGTCGATTTGTTTGAACTTGGCTTATGTAGGACACAGAGGTCACACTTTGACACAGAATCTGGTCGCTTCGGGTAATTCAAACTGAAAAAAAATGAGGATTTGAATTGGATTGGGATTTTTAATGCACGACTAAATTACGTTCCACGACGGGCTTCTTATCACCTTGTCAAGGTTTATTTTGCCATAATTACTGGGTGACTGTATCACGCTGAGCAAAGCTACTATAAAATAAGTGGAATAAGTGCTCTAATAAACAATATTGGCACGTTTGATGGCTAATCTCTAGGTGGCACGATTGACCAATCAGCATTGAGTATTACAGAGAGGCACATAATCGGTTCAAAGCATTCTAGAGCACCTTTTTCTCATTCATGCAGGACTATCTTGTCCAGCTACTGATAGTCTGCCATAAATTAATCTGACATGTATCACTGTAATAACAGATGACATTGTAGCTGGTCTTTATGTTGTGTTATGTGCTGATCGTTTTCAAAAGCAAGAATTGTGCAGTGTTTCTGTACAAAAGTCTCTCTCAACGTATCCGACATCAACATTTATTAGGCTCTGAAAACTAAATCAGCAGGATAAATTATTTTGAGAGTTTGCCTCAGGGCATATGAGCATATTCCAATGTGTCATTCAAAAAAAACTACACACTCAATGTAACGTTAGTATTAATATCTTAATAGCTTTGTTAAGAGAGAGTGAAGAAGAAAAAAAAATCATGGATTAAGAAAAAAAATCCAATTAAAATCAACTGATTGGCAGACTTCTGTGCTATGTTGATGGAAGGCAGTTATATTTTGCAGGATTGGTCTTATTAAGAGCTTTGATGAGAAATCTGCTTATTACTTGCTGATACAGATGAGATGGGCTCCAACTTTATTAGTCTCGCAATGAAATTATAATTCAGTCCCTTTGGCTTTATTAGGGCCATTTTTACATCCAGCTGAAACGATTCCATATATCATAGATCTGATCATTTACTAGTGTGCAAAACCAAAGGTCTCTGCACACTGAGTCCGAAATTTTCGTACGTTAAAAAATAAATACGACCTCACGTTGTGTCATTCACATTTGCACACTGCCTCTGAAACTTTCGTCTGTCAAAAAAAATCGGATCAGGTTTGATTTTCTGCGTTTTCGCATCCGTTGCATGTAATTTGATAGGAAGAGATGGGGAATACGGGGGAACAGAAAAACGCATACGACAATTTCGGACTGTGTGCAATGACCTTAGGCCATCTAATTATATTATTTTTAACCATACTTTTGATAAGTGATCTGTCAAGGTTTATAATGTAATAGTGTATAAAAAAGTTTGAAGAAATTGCAGCATCCCTGTAAAAATGGCAAAGCATTTTAGTACAAGAACAAAACTGTGTAGAAAGAAACAGTATAGATTTAATATTTAGTTTGATTGTGTGTGTTTGTGTACATCTGTATATGTGTGTGTCAGAGCATTTGCGTGTGTGTGTGGAGAAGTTTAGTGATCTTTTCCACTGCCATTTTTCAAGGTGACACGGCTTGGCTCCTTCAGGGCTTTCTTTCCAATTCTTTTTGGGATTGAAATTATGATGAAGTAATTTTTTCCCAGAAAATTGCCTCTGTCACTTGTGGTATCTTTCTGTAAATTTCTCAAGTGTATTTTTCCCCTCTCTCTCTCTCTCTCTCTCTCTCTTCTCTCTTACAGTGAGGATTTTGTCTGAGATTCTGCATGTTGACATTTGACATGTAGATTTGCAAAGGGAGACAATTATCGGGTGAACTCATAAATATCATGTTGAACAGTGATAGGAAAGAGATTCAAACACGAACGCACCTTACGCCTGTATGTATATATATATATATATATATATATATATATAATAATAATAAAGCATCATGTTCTATGCCTACATAGGCATAGATATTATAGGTGCCTATATAGGCATAGAATATAGAATTATATAGCCATAGAATATTATAGAATATAGGTATTCAATCAATTTCCCAGTAAAATGTTCTCTTTTTTAAAAAGCACCTGCTTGTTTCCAGAGTACAATATAAAGGCATGTGTCATTTGAGAGTTAAGGGGAATCCCTTTGAGAAATAGTGCCCTAATTTTTATTTTCAATGGAAAGTTATCCAATTATATTTAAGTTAACTTCCTGATGGTCGATTCAAGGACAAAAGAGTTGCACAAATATGCTTTAACCTTAAAACCAGGGAGATGTATCAACTCATTTAATGCTTCTATCTTTGGACCTCAGTCCTGTCTTCTCTCAAAAATAATGACTAACAGTGAGGTGGCCTGTCCAACAGTCCAGTTAGTCATTTGTGAGGAAAACTACATATTTATGGGAAATAACATCACAATTTAGACATTCTTGAGCTATTCTATTTCGACAGCAGTACGTAGTGTAGACCAAGATAAAGCAATAGAAGAGAATACAAAAGCTTTGCACAACAAGCTCTTTCTTAAGCCTTTGTATGTTGCCAAATATGTTTATCTTTACTCTGACTCTTTTTCAGGAAACATATGGCTGCATTTATCTTTGGATCATTATTTTTTTCTGTAGGTCTGCTGTAAATCTGCAGCCCTGAGAAAAAATATATAAGGTTCAAATTTTGATTGTGAGTCAGAAGGACTTTTAATTCGGTTTGTGGTAAACTTTGTCAAATAAAAATATTGCAAAATATTGCACGTTGATTTCACAAAGGTTACATGCACTATAATCAATCTATTCCACTTCACAGGTTACATGTATTTCTTTTTGCAACACTAAGGCCTTTCCTGAATAGCCATACAAATATTTTGTTCAACAACAGTGCTGTCACTCCAGGACAGTGCCTTACAATCTCCAATGGACTGGTCTGGCTTTATTGTCATGCTTGCTTTTTGTCATTACATCACAATTATGAGTTTGTTCATACAGGGGAAATGGAAAATAAAAAGGGGGAAAGAAAAGTAGGTCAGTGGTGATGTGCTCTGGGCAGCTAGTCTCTGCCTTTCCCTGGATGGGTCTGTAACTCCGTCTCTGTCTCCACCTCCCCATACACACACACGGACAGCAGACAATTTCACACTCTTCTAGCCATTTGCTGTTTAAACTGATGGATAGTGGATGCAGGGGATAAAACGTCTAATTATTGATTCATCAGTCAAATGTAAAGAAATATGAAACCATATTATGCAATTAACAATATATATATATATATTTAATAATTTTATTCTTTACTTTTTGCACCACTTTAATACTACTGCTATTGTCTAATGTGGCACCTGATTTATCACACACCGAGTATCAGTTACTGCTCATTAATCAAACATCTTACAGTTCATCAGTGGGTGAACATTGATAAATAGCTATATATTATATTAAGAGATTCAAACAGCTTTGCAAATATATATACTAGGCCTATATATATGTATATATATATATATATATATATATATAATAATAAAGCATCATGTTCTATGCCTACATAGGCATAGATATTATATGTGCCACATAGGCATAGAATATAGAATTATATAGGCATAGAATATTATAGAATATAGGTATTCAATCAATTTCCCAGTAAAATGTCTCTTTTAAAAAGCACCTGCTTGTTTCCAGAGTACAATATAAAGGCATGTGTCATTTGAGAGTTAAGGGGAATCCCTTTGAGAAATAGTGCCCTAATTATTTTCAATGGAAAGTTATCCAATTATATTTCTAAAAGTCAGAACACCGCTTCACGCACCTCTGGAATGGTTTAGCACAGTAGTCTGCTGCTTTGACGAGACCGAACTTCACCACCGAGGATTTTGTTTTTTTACTCTGGTTTATGTTTGTTTCTTCATGACTGACGCGTTCAGGAGCGAGTCGCCACCACTATGCGAGGTAGGAATACAACTGTTTGTGACAGCTCATTTGAATAATGAAGTATAGGGTGTTTTTTCATTCTCGTGCCTCAGTCCTGTCCCCACAGTTTGTCCATCATTCCTGGTATTGTCTGTTTCGTCATAAAGTCACGCCGAAGTCAAGGGGTTCATACGCAGTCTATGATATAGACATTTGTCAGATTAATGTGTATGTGGATTAAAAAAATCTGTTTTTGGTTAGCTGTGTTTCATATTCATGGGAGCAGAAGACACTGAAAGATAAATAAACCGCACATCATTCCCGGTCTCGTGTTTATGGAGACTTCATCAGACATATACAACTTTACTCCAACTTCCCTAAATAGTTAATTTTATTTATGAGCCTATGAAAACTTAGCACTGAGTATCTTACTCTGAGTCTTGGGCTTCTCATTTAATTTATGAGCATGTGAGAAATTGCAGCTTCTTTTTAGACTGTTACAGGTTAGAAGACTAGCAGGGAAACAGTTGCACCAAAACTTACCCGTGTTACTTTTTATTAATTTAGTTTAAGTAATGTGGGTAGTGTTTTACAGCAGACCATCACGGTGTGGGTAAAGTGGAGTTCGTGTCATGCGTTCTACTGACCCATTTCCGTCAGTCAGGCGCCACTGCGCGCTGAAAGCGTCGAAGTGCAGCAGCAATGTCCGCGCGAGTCCAGTGAACGCGCGTGGAGCAGCGCGCGCTTTGCCCATCCCACGCGCTCTTCTCGGACTCTTTGCAGTTACTCCTGTGATAATATGGAATTAACAAACGCAGAAGTGTTTGTAGACTTTTTGTTTAAAAATGCGAATATGTTTTAATAATAAAAGTGTAAAAAAAAGAACGTGGCTTGTATCAGTCAGAACACTTTGTTTATAATGTCGGAGTTCATGTTTTAAAAGTGTAAAATACTGCTCTGTTATATTTGCTATAGTAATGATATAAATATGTTTTAATTCCTCTTTTACATTGTGGATGATACTTTGAAATATTTTTAATATAAGCCTACGTTTTCTAAACATTAAAAATCTTTAAAATCATGTTGCTACAAAATGTTCAGTTCACGGCCAGGTCTTTCGTGGCACTGAAATTAGATTCAAATGTGGATTAAAGTAAGTTTTTGATAGACAACTGATTGTTTCAAATATATGTATTTATAATGTAAGCAATCTTCTGCTCTTTTCGTTTTTTAAGTAGGCCTAATTTTCGTTTCATAGAAAAAAATATCTTAACAAATACAGCACACATTGCACGCGCATGACATTACACGAAAAATAAACGTTCTTCTTTTTTTTATATATATCGACTTTTAAGTAAGCTGTCTGCATTACATTACATTTAGTTATTTAACAGACGCTTTTATCCAAAGCGACTTACAAATTAGGACAACAGAAGCAATCAATTGTCTAATCGGTGAGGGTCCAGTCAGTCTTTTTCGCCTTTTCGTGTTGGAAAGAAATAAGTTTAGAGCGCGTGCCTGCATGGGAAACACCAAAAGCTCAGTTCTCCATCTCTGTGTGACTCACGCCCCAGAGCACCTCTCTGCGTCTCTTTCTGTGCCCCAGAGGACCGTGTCAGAAAGAATCACATCAGTATCAGGGGCCTCTCTCGCACCCTGACAGCAGCCTATAGCGCGGGCCTTTTCAAACCACAATCTTCTTCCAGAGATAATGCAATCTACTTACAATCTTGTCAAATGTCCAATTACTTTTGATGTTTGCATGGACATCATTTTTAGGAACACGAACCCGATATATAATGTTTAGACTAGATTACAGTCTACTTGTCCTTTTAATGTAATCAACAAGACGGAAACAATTGCTATTATTTGTTTTAATTAGCTACAGGTTTAATCCGTTTAATATTTTTTAATTATTATGAATTTTGCTTTTCATAGGCCTATACGCTACATTTAGTGAGGTTCGCCCAGCAGAGAAACATTGATATAATCAATGAAAAATAACTCGATATAATGAGAAAAATAAAATAGCCTAAGTCTTTCACCAATTATTGATTTAGATAGTAAAAATGAAATACAGTTATTAATAATTTCTAGTTAATGGGGGTGTTAATTACAACACATTCATGTTTATAAATAATGTGTTTGTTGATTTAACTTTAAGCTGATTATGGACGTGCACAACACAGTTTTTCACAAAGGGCCAGTTCACCAAAACAAATTGAAATTGTCATAATTTACTCAAGTTTATGTTGTTTCAAATATACAGTAAATTCCTTTTTTTCTTCAGTGGTTCACAAAAAGAGATGTTATGACAGTCTAGCCACCATTCAGTTTCATTTCATCTTTTCAATCAAGACAATCAAAGTAATGGTGACTGAGGCTGTTATTCAGCCCAACATCATCTTTCAGGGAATTAATAAAGTCATGTGGTATATGCTATGTAAAACAATATCATTTTAGAGGAACTACTCTTTTAAGTGCTGGGAACAGCTATGATTTTTTTATATTAAATTAATATATTTTGTTTCATATTTACTGATAGCTGGGTTTGTGAATATTAAATATTAATTGTACAAAATATATTTATAAGAGGTATAAAATGATACTAAAAGTGTTTTAGTTGACTGGTTCCACTAGTTTGTTTGTCGTTTGTGTGTTTGAGGGTGTCACACATAGATGTACCCTATTGGTCAAAACATTTATCAGGTTGCTTCATTGATCAGAGATGGACTTGCAGTGCCTTCCAATGCATATATCTGATGGACTGTGGTACCCAATCTAGTAACTCAACTCTACATCCGCTCCAAACCTTGTCTTCTCCATTACAGTGCACAGTGCTGCTTCAGGGCTGGTGTTAGTTTTCCCACAACTCTGTCACACGCAGATCACGTTCAAACTGCATTCGTACACACACACACACACATACACAACACGTCTTGATTGCTTGACCCCCGTTTTGGTTGTTTGTCTTTAAGAACAGCAAAGAAACATATCTGGCCTGTGTTTACTTCATATCTGGCCATCATTTTCACAAATGTCTCTGAGCTGCATTGCTTTGTCCATGCTCATTTCAGTCCTTGCTGTACCCCTGAAACTCTGAGCCACAGACACAAAGATAGACAGTTATGCATGAACTCTAAATGCCAATAGCTTTTAGCATCACATTGGCTTCCAGAGGAGAGGCCATCTCTCCATCGACCTGCTTGATGTTGCGTGGCTCAGCTCGCAGACAAGTAGGATCAATATGCATGGCCTGCTCAACCATGAGCTTTATTCTGACTGTAAACTAACATAACCTGTGTATATAGATATCATAGTTGTGTAAAGCAGAGGATGCATTTGATAAATCCCATCAGTGTATGTGTAAATATATTGCTTACCAAAGTGTTTTTGTTGTTAATTTAAGTGTGTTTTTTATATTAGAGTTCGAGGGTGGATCAATAAACACAGCATTGTTTGTTTGACTGACACCATACACATGACCACACCGCAGACATGGATTACGCAGTGCAAATCTCTAACCAGGCAGTAGGCCAACAATTACTAGATAAAACTAGCGATAACCAGCCGCTGCTGCCACATCTGGTGTTTTCAGTTAAATAAGAAGACAATAAAGTCTTGATATACATATAACCGTGAAACTACAAAGCAGAGTCTATTCGAACTTTCACTTGGAAGCCTAGGTTTGTATTGGTACTAATATCATCTGGTCAGTTGTTTGTTGTAGCTGTTAGTTTTTTTCTTTTTGCTTTGCTGACTAATGGCTTATACTTACGTAACCTGTGAAAGATTACGCAAAGAAAACCAAGAGATGTAATCCCCTAAAGTGAGGCAGAAACGGGAGTTGCACAGCCAGAACAACCTAATCCATTTAGTATGTTGCATTCTTTATTCTCCACTCAGTTTTATGGGCCTTTACTCATTAAATAACGAATTCTGGATTCTGCATAATTGTACATCTGAGTTTTCCTTCTAGCTGATCTTCAACCAGATGTCTTGACATCTAATTCTAAGTGTGAGCGTGTCGGCTTTTGTCCCCTGTAGTGTTTTTGTGAATGTGCCTTTCTTGAGTATCGACTGAGAATGTGTGGACTAGAGTGTGTCATCTGTTTGAGATTGTTCAGTGTGCATGAGAGAGCAGCTCTGAGAGAGGCTGAACTATAAGGCTAAATATGTCCGTTTAATGTTTGCATTTTGCCCTCCCTGCGGTATTGCAGCGGTGGCATTTCTGCATGTTTTCTCTGCTTTGCTGCGCGTCGGATTTATTAGTTCTCTTCGACTGGTCTCACCCTTCGCTAGGTATTCATTCATTCAGTAATGTGCGCTTTGGAAAGTGGCACCTGGGTCTTTTGATATGGTGCAGGAGGGGAGCTTACATCACATGTTCTCCAACATGAAAATGATGTTGCATACTGAACTTACGTTTATGAATATCATGGTCTTTTTTGTTTGTACGTTTTTTTACAATCATGCTGGTTTTGTCCAAAAGTCAGATTCGGTGTGATATATAGTGTCCAGAAAATAACTTACACGGCTTAATAGGCTTATTGTTCCACCTTAGGCATGGAGGAAAGATAAATTTTCTCTTACGCTTTAGAAATAATTAAAACACATAGTTATGTAACACTGAAATCGGATCTAGAGAAGAGCTCTCTCTCTCTCTCTCTCTCTCTCTCTCTCTCTCTCTCTCTCTCTCTCTCTTGTGTGGTGTATGGGTCGTGTGCCCACTGTTCTTTCAGTGTCTAGTTTCCACTTCTTTCAGTGTCAGTTGCATCAGAAAATCAGTTTGCACAGACTTGTTTTGTCATACATGTCAATACTGACATGTCCACAGCAGGGTTAATAGAAAACACACATATAGTGGGGTCCAAAAGTCAGAGACCACTTGTGCAACTACTTTATCCCCCTTATTTCATACAAAATATTGAATTACTTATGTTATCAGCATATTTTGTGTGATAAATTCAATTTAAAATGTTCCCCTCTGATTGCTTTAATGGCAGCAGCTCTCGAATTTCATGAACTCCACAAGTTTGTGTACAACCTGAAGATCATGTTCTCCAGCATGATTTCTGAAATGATCTGAAGAGCATCTTGTGCTTCAGTGGAAGCAAGAACATTTGACCATCTGCACAAAGAGTCTCTTGATCAATGCCAATCAAATTTACTTATTTAATTAACAACCTGTTTGTGCAAAATCTTAAATATTTCTTAATAATTTTCTTTCTTTTTTTAAATCTAGTATATTCATTGACTTTTAAACTACAGTTTATATACACAGAACTATCTTTAGCTCAGATCCATTGCACCTTCACAGTCCTCCTCTGTGTTTAAAGGGTCTTGAATACACACTTGTACCAGATTTTTAAAGCATGCTAAAGTGATTATATTTGTTTTAGGAATTCTCTAGGAAAATTACATTATGAATGGCATTGAGAGGAAATGTCAAACAAAAAAGGTGCGTAACAGAAGTACTATTTGTGCCAGCTTTTGAACCAGAGGCCCTTAAAAGAGATTTAGATGAAGAGCAAGAATGATCTTTGAGAAAGCTTAAGGATACTGAGATGGAGTGATCAAGGGAGATGAGTGAGACAGAGAGAGAGAGAGAGAGAGAGACACTGCACTCTCAGGTGAAGAGAGGCCTTTAGATTGTGATCAATTTGCTTCTTTCAGAAAGGGGCTCCTGGGGCCACTTTGGGGAAGGACCTCGTTACATGGAATTAAATTGTGGCCTAAGGCGAGCTATTACCATCCTGTCCTGAGAGGAAAGCTGTAAAGAGGCATGCGGAACACACACACACACACACACACACACACACACACACACACACACACACACACGATATACCAACATTTAAGAGAACAGGCATTTTCATGAATATCAGGCCAATTTATAACTATAAATATAAATCTATATTTAGCTGTTGAAAGCACAAGACGTTTCCATACACATGTAATGTGTTACAAAAAATTGCGATGTCCCAAAACAATAAATATATAAGTACAGATGCATGTTAGCTGTGGGAGGCATTCAAATAATTGCCATGGATTTTTCTAAAAATAAATGATATATTCTAATTCGAAAGAGAATATCACTTGTGCTATTTCTGAATAACACCTGTTCATTTCAAAAATACCACAAGAAGCATGAAGTTACCCAACAGAATATTTGTTCACAGTATATGCTTTCTAATGCATTCAATTTGATAACCTCCTTGTCTACATTTGTTTCTTCAGCATTACAGTGCATCCATATTTACTTCCTTTGACCGATCATGTAGGATTATGTAATTCTGAAGAGGGAAGAGTGAGAGAGGACACTGTCCAAACACCCAGATATGACATGGCTATGCTACCCTTAGGCTGAGTGACTTACTAACCCACTTTAACAGTTTTCACACACACACAACCCATTGGGCCACAGTTACAAACCTTGCTCTATGAAGCCTCTGCATACTACAGTATACTATCAAAAATTAAGCAATGAGCTCATGACAATATATATATATATGTCTGAGACTACTAAAGTATTTTGTGACATGTCTCGCTGATGGCTTATCAGAGACAGCACTCATTCATTCCAGCTTTGCACAGGCAGACATACACACAGTCAGTCTCTTAAAGAAAGTTCAAAGGTTGATGGGGTCAATGAGGCTGTGTTGGTGGAGGGCGGGCAGGTCATGAAGGTCAGACTGATGGAGCACGAATCCTTTTGTGCCTAGTAAATGGTTACACCCACAGTATCAGAATGGACTTCCACACAGTTTCTTAATTCTGTTTCTTTTTTTTCTGGGCTCCAGCAATTCAGTTTTGAGAGTTTATTTGAGATAAATGATGCTGTTCACACTGACAGCAAATAAATCATGGGTGTTATTTGTTAATGGAGGTTCTTTGATTTCTCACTATATTAGAGCATGTGTTTTTCACCTCTTAGGGAGACACAACAGGTGAATATGCTACAAACAAAATAATATTACAATAAAATATGAGATATTGCTATGAATCTCTGCCAACGTATTACACCATTGCGCTTTTTTGTATTACAAATTGTCCTCAAAACAAATAAAATATTAGTATATGAAATACTGGGAACAGAGTGCTTTTTGTTTGTTTGTTTTGCTAATTTTTACACACAATGTGTAAATAAAACTAAAGTTAAATATGTATTTTTTGTCCTGATGTTTGAGAACCTGTGTGGAAAGTTGGTTTCTTGGGTTGTGCATGTTTAGTGGAAGCTGAGATGACAAAGTGAGGAACAACACTCATTTTGATTAAACGTACAGTACAAGCACTGCTAATTCAACATTTAGTTTCTTTCATGGTTGCTACAGAGTGTAATTTGTTAAGGAAAGATAAACATTTTATGTGTGAATGGGGGCTTATATTTCTTAATGTCTACCTTGGGCATACACGAAAATATCACATTTTTACCGTTCAGCATATGAGAATGATTTCTGAAGGATCATGTGAAGCTGAAGACTGGAGTAATGGCAGCTTTACCATCACAGGAATAAATTACATTTAAAAAAACATTAAAATAGAAACAATTACTTTATATTTTATTAATATTCTATATCATTGTTTTATTGTATCATATAAATGCAGAGACTTTCAAAAACATAAAAAAAACTTTTGAATGATAGGGTAAATGTTTACTTATATATTTCCCTGATAATTACTCTGAAACAATAATGATTTGCTATAATGAGCTTCAGTATTGCAGTATACAGTGACTGGTTGAACACACAGCACATGTATTCTGTAATGTCAGATATATGTTGTGTTATATTCTTTAGAGGTTGGATTTGTGCCAGCGTGTCCCCTTCTGTAGCCTCATTGAGGCGGCCAATCACATCTCAGATCAAAGATGCCTGAGTCTGGCACAGCTGATGACAAGCCAATGGGGAAATGCCTGCAGCCTCATCAACAAATACATATTCTGCTTTAGAGAAAATCCCTGCAAACTGTGGCACATACAGTAGGGAGCACTTTCTAACAGTCTACTCTTTCACACATGAATAGAGATGCACAGACAGCCATGCGTGTAGTGGGGTTAGTATTATTTTAGTTATTATAATTGATATACTATTATAGTTTGTATTAATATTTTTATATTTTAAAACAATTTAAATACATTTTTATATTTTTCATTTTGATCTTTCATTTTGGTTTACTAATTGTATTTTGTGTTGTTACTATATAATTGTTTAATTAGCTATTTTAGTACATGAAGTTAAACTTAAAAAAAAATACTGCCTTTGCAGCTAGCTTAATTAAAAACTTGTTTTAATTTATTTAATTTTAGTTCAATATGTATTTTAGTTTAAGTAAAAAAAATGTGGGTTTATGTTTAGTTTCTGTTAACTCTAATAATTGAGTGGGGCAAAGGTATTATTATTAGATATTATTGCAACCGTCTTTGTTTGACATTTCATAAACAATGCTGTCAAAGAGGCATCAGAAGGTCAATAATAAAACTGGCCTGTGCGAGCATAGAAAACATGTTACAGACTAAAAAGGTCTACAGCGTGGCACAGGTGGCACAGATTGCTTCACCAAAATTACCTGAAGTGTACCGCAAAACCCAATTACTATATGTTAGTCTATAGACAAGGACATGCAGAGCAAATGCATTTGAATCATTAAACAAACCTGGGTTACAAAACAATATATGCTAATAATAATTAGCTCATTTACATGACTTACTAGAGCCCAATTGCTAAGGATTTCATGTCAAGGATTACATCAATAAGCCAAGAGACTGTCCGGAAGATTAGTTATGCTGTAGTTTCATACGGATGGAGTGGGTGGTTTGGCTGTTCGGCTGAACGTAGAGAAGCTGGTCTCTTGAAAACTTGAAGACTTTATAGTGCTTTTTAGTTAAAGATAATGCAGGTGGTCAGATACTTACATCTAAATATTTTAAAGGACCAAGTGGTGAAAAAGTGGAATAAAAGTGGATTTCCCTGTGGAATTGTCCTAATTATTTTCATAGCAATACACAGTGGGATCAATGTTGAATCAGAATGCTAATGTTGCTGACAGTGAAAGCTGTTTAGTAAGTGCCCAGGGCCTTCATCTCAGAGTCCTTCCCTGAAGGAAATGATGTAAAACATGGATGAACACCACATGCTGTCGCAGGCTGCCCCTCTGCAACCACTACCCCTTAGGCCACTGTCAATCTGGACAATGTGCCACCTAATGTTGACAAGCTGCCATTACACCGACCCTCTCACCCAGCTCGCTCCTAGACCTTCAAAAACACGTGCATTCGTCTGCGATGGACAATCTCAAGCATTTCCAGTGCGATCGCGTCCTCTAATGTTTGCGTGTATGAAAGAGACGTGGATTGTCGACATGCTCACAAGTGTGAGTGCTGAAGATAATCTCCCACCTACACAATGTATTAGTATCACTGTTTAGCATATCCCAACAAGGCTTTGGAATATCATTGGGCCTGATGCCAGATGACAAAACAACGTCTTATCATATGCATACAGGCAAGATTTACAACAAAGACTTCAAATGGCCTTCCATCTGCAGGCTAAAATTAAAAGACGGCGACATTATCAGTACATTCACCTGAAGGAACGCTGCAAACAAGGTTTGCTTGTATTCTTGAGGCAACTGCCAAATATCATCATCATCTCATCAAACTAATACATAAAAAATAGCAACACACATGAAAGGAAGTTGTTGGTGCGTTACTCTGAAGTTATATATCCATCACATTTTTAGGGGAAAGCACAAGTGATGATTTTACCATTTAAATTATGAATTACAACATTATCGCATTGTGGTTCATGTTGGGACACATCTGTCACCCAGACAGCTGATATCGACTCCAAATATGTATTGATATATGTATACTCCAGCGTGTACGGGTGTGTATGAGTTATAATAAATTGAAGTTGCAGGGGTGCTCATATCCACTTTAATGAAGCTAATTAAAGAACTATTTAGAGAGAGAGGGAGCTACTCCTGGGACAGAAAAGAGCTTCATATCATTAGGAATCAATTATACAATCCACGTGTGTGTGTGTGTGTGTGTGTGCTCTTTTTTCACTCACACACAAATTAAAGGGCTAGTTCACAAAAATAAAATATAAATGAATAAATTATGTCATTATTTACTCACCCTAATGTTGTTACAACCCCATATGACTTGAAATGTGTAATACTTGAACATCCTGACTCCTCTTCTCCATTTAATGAAAGTGAATAAAGTTGTCAAGCTCCATAATGACCAAAAAAGCACCAAAATATACTAAAAATGCTCTGTATGATTCATACACTACAATAGTTCTGTATGGCTTTAGTTGAAAGGTAAAGACAAGAAATTGTCTATGAATAAAGACTTTTGCTATCATCTTATGTCCTCAAAAGTCTTGAATATACCCTATTAAAAAGGACATATATTTAAAATACATTTATTTCATACTAAGTATAGTTCAAATCTATTAACATATATACTGACATATTGCTTGAGACGTACTGATATAAAAATTATAATTAAACTTTATTTGTAGTACTTATGCACAATGTACATTTCTATACAGGTGCATCTCAACAAATTAGAATGTCATGGAAAAGTTCATTTATTTCAGTAATTCAACTCAAATTGTGAAACTCGTGTATTAAATAAATTCAATGCACACAGACTGAAGTAGTTTAAGTTTTTCTTTTAATTGTGATGATTTTGGCTCACATTTAACAAAAACCCAGCAATTCAAAATCTCAACAAATTAGAATATGGTGACATGCCAATCATCTAATCAACTCAAAACACCTGCAAAGGTTTTCTGAGCCTTCAAAATGGCCTCTCAGTTTGGTTCACTAGGCTACACAATCATGGGGAAGACTGCTGATCTGACAGTTGTCCAGAAGACAATCATTGACACCCTTCACAAGGAGGGTAAGCCACAAACATTCATTGCCAAAGAAGCTGGCTGTTCACAGAGTGCTGTATCCAAGCATGTTAACAGAAAGTTGAGTGGAAGAAAAAGATGCACAACCAACAGAGAGAACCGCAGCCTTGTGAGGATTGTCAAGCAAAATCGATTCAAGAATTTGGGTGAAATTCACAAGGAATGGACTGAGGCTGGGGTCAAGGCACCAAGAGGCGTCAGAGGCATCTTACCTGGGCTAAGGAGAAGAACTGGACTGTTGCCCAGTGGTCCAAAGTCCTCTTTTCAGATGAGAGCAAGTTTTGTATTTCATTTGGAAACCAAGGTCCTAGAGTCTGGAGGAAGGGTGGAGAAGCTCATAGCCCAAGTTGCTTGAAGTCCAGTGTTAAGTTTCCACAGTCTGTGATGATTTGTGGTGCAATGTCATCTGCTGGTGTTGGTCCACTGTGTTTTTTGAAAACCAAAGTCACTGCACCCGTTTACCAAGAAATTTTTGAGCACTTCATGCTTCCTTCTGCTGACCAGCTTTTTAAAGATGCTGATTTAATTTTCCAGCAGGATTTGGCACCTGTCCACACTGCCAAAAGCACCAAAAGTTGGTTAAATGACCATGGTGTTACTGTGCTTGATTGGCCAGCAAACTCACCAGACCTGAACCCCATAGAGAATCTATGGGGTATTGTCAAGAGGAAAATGAGAAACAAGAGACCAAAAAATGCAGATGAGCTGAAGGCCACTGTCAAAGAAACCTGGGCTTCCATACCACCTCAGCAGTGCCACAAACTGAACACCTCCATGCCACGCCGAAGGCAGTAATTGAGGCAGTAATTAAAGCAAAAGGAGCGCCTACCAAGTATTGAGTACATATACAGTAAATTAAAATACTTTCCAGAAAGCCAACAATTAATTAAATATGTTTTTTTTATTGGTCTTATGAAGTATTGTAATTGAATCGGTGGGTTTTGTTAAATGTGAGCCAAAATCATCACAATTAAAAGAACCAAAGACTTTGCGCCTGAGCCACATGTATCACAAAAGTGCTGTTCTTTAAATGATTAACAGCCATTAATTGATTAATAATGAATTATTAGCTTCCCATATGGACTGCATTTCCCCTGCTTTTATCTCATTTCGCATATATGTATATAAAAACATGGTATATTGAAGGTGAGTAAATAATGGCAGAACTTTCATTTTTTCTTAAAACAACACACTCTCTCATATGTGCAGTATCAACATTATTTATGCGTTTACTTCCTACTCAGTAACTTGTGTGCAGCTAAACTGTGAGACTAGCATGTGCGTTATTCCGCAGCTCCTGTCTGTCCTCGGCTAAGCCTGCAGGGCTGAGCTCCTCTTAACCATGGAATCGCCAGCACTGCACTCCCTCTCTTACGTAACCCTCTGATAGGCCTAACCCTTATGCGTAACAGCGGAGAGGGGCAAGGAGCCTGCGAGAACAACCACATGCTCGTTTTTGTGCAATAATAGCATCGTTTATGAATGTATAACATATATATGCTAATTCTTATTCCTTGGTTCTGATGCTTTTTGACAGATGCAAAATGCAAATGTCTTGGTGTATAGTTAAACAGAAAACAAATGTGCAAATCTCTAATGGGTTTAGCAACACTAAGATGTTAAAAATCTAAAGAGATAGTTAAATCCGTCGCTAACATCCCTCTAGGTTTTTCTATTTACATATCTCATCTCATCCTTTTAGGTTTTTAATCCCTTAAGGAAGTCAAATCAGTATAGGTACCACAATGACAAATGTGCAGCATCGTTGTATTGGTAGGGATGGCGATGACATCATGTCCTGTTGGAATGTCATGGTGGTGTGGATGATTGCTCTGACAGGCAGACTATACAGGCCTCCTACCCACAAACCCAGGGAGGCTGTGGTCGTCCTGGCAACAGTGACACAGACACGGACGTCTCCTTATTTCATATGACAGGTCTACACACACAGGCCCTGTGGCCATTCTCACACAAACAGACACATCCAATATATTCATACAGACCCAAACACACTCATACTCAACCCACAAACCATGTATTAAACACGTAAACTGAATGTATTTCTCATCTCTCTTCTGTAATGCTGTCGTCGATTCAGATTTTGACTTGATAACAGGAACTAAACTAATTCTAACATGACATAAACTTGCGGAGCATGGCATATTTTATTGATGGTCAATACTGCTGTGGCCTAGCGATCCAGCACCCTGCTTTTAAAGGGATAAAAATAACTTTGCAGTTGTTGTGTGCAGCTTAAGGTTAAAAGAGTTATTTACAACACCGTTTTTTTTTTGTATTTCTATACAAGCAATTTCTATACTCATTTGACCCAGTTTGGCTCTGGCACTGGTCAAAGTGGGTCACGAGAGGAACCGGTACTGTGTTCTGAGTCTGGGGCCAATGGTGAAGAACTCACAGTCCTCGTTACCACACACAAAGCCCTGCCCTGGATTTAAGTACCAGGGCATTTTACACTGCTGAAAACACCATTCTGTATTATTTGGCCTTAAAAACAAGGACAGGGTGTGCTAGTTTTTCTTTTTGAATAACTATTTTCACAAGTCTTACTGTGTCCCCGCAGATGATAAAATTAGTGTCTCAAGATGAAATGCAGTGATTACAAAATAATTAATTGTTCTGAGGAGCCCTAAAATAGTACATAACTCATTCTAATGAAGTCAAATGAAAACACTCAGGAGCATTCATAAGTTACTGTTAAGCAGAATGGTTTCAGTTTTAATACAAACCAGGTAAAGGCACAGTTATCCGTATAGGAATATATTTGTGGCATGCTTGTCAGTAACCACATCCATCCATCCATCCATCTATAATTCAAAATAGTACATTTAGTCATTTAGCAGACGCTTTTATCCAAATTGACTTACAAATGAAGACAATAGAAGCAATCAAAACCAACAAAAGAGCAACAACATGAAAGATCTATGACAAGTCTCGGTTAGCCTAACGCAAAAGTAAAAGATAGTAAATCAATTTGCCAAAAATACATTGAAATGTATTACAAATATTATATTTACTGGGGTATTTTTTGTAGTTGTTATATAATTTCCTACCATTGGTCTATGGCTGCACAATTAACAGATCCCATTAGAACACTAAAATGTTTTTTCTAGATTATTTTCTCCTGGTAAAATTTTAGCTACAATGTATTGCGTAGACCCTCATCTGACCAAACCTGGAAAACCGGCCTCATCGCTTCTGCTTGTTGGAGAACGTATTAACAGATGTATTAAATAACGTCGATATGGACTTTTAAAGTAATCAGTTAAACTAGCAAGCTGTTTTTATTGTTGATGTTTTATTCAATTTGTATATGTAAAGGTTAGTGATCAAAATGAAATAAAATCTAATAAAATATTTTCAGTATCAATTCTTATCTGTGATGGACATTGGTTAAGATATTTTTTGCATTTACTTTGAAGGCATCTTGAGTAAAACAGCTTCATATTTATTAAAGCATATGCAAAACGGTTGAACCGGAAGCGACGAGACCCATTTAACGGAAGTCTACGGGCGTCTGTTGCGCATTACCCCTATTGCCAATCCGCTTCTCATTTCAAACAGGGGAGTCAATTCAAGGTGACATTGTCATGGGAACATGGGACCACTTGCTTGTGATCCCTGTAGCTGAGGGTCACTGAGGGCAAACACCTACCCCGATAACCACCAAACCCACCGACACTGTGGCTTAAGTCTAGTGTGCTAGACTGAGACAGGAAGAGCTACGGCCCAGACCAGCCACAGCTTAACCAAGCAGCACTAGTTAATGTATATGTATGTGTGTGTGTTAATCCCATTATATTGCCCACAGTGTGTGTTTATGTCTGTACATTAAATTTTTCATATATTGTTAAATGTTGCACAAATTTGACAAAAGCAAATATTCACATATCATTCATAAAACATGTGTATGCATAAACACTGTATGAATACAAGATATATACTGGTCAGCGTATAATATATACACTAGTGAGTCTGTCTGAGTTTCTATTCTCACAGTCAGATTAGCAGCACACACACATAACTAGAGATGCACTCACACTTCCAAACCTCTGAGCTTCACACTGCGGTCTCGAGTCAGGTGTGTGTTTGCGTCTACTGTGCTTCTGTCTGAAAATGAAGACAGATGTTGTAGGTAAGAGGACATTTCTGGTTTAAAGGGGTCTTAGTTTGTTTTGCAGTTCAAATGTTCACTTCACATTCAAGCAAGTACAGTAACATGTACAGTAACGCAAACTGCTGCTTTTAATAATACATTTGGCTGGTAAAAATAGCATTTGTGCTATGTATTTTGTCATTTTTACAAATATTCATTTATTGTTTGATTTAGTTTGTTTTTATGTATTATCCTATTCTTTAAGTCGATTTCCTGTAAACTGTGCAGAGATGGAAATATCATCGCTGGAGTCATCGCTTAGATGCATATTTTGTATGTTTAATTGATTTAATGTAAAGCATAAATTTGTATAAACTAACACTGCGGTTAAATCTTAGATCATGAAACTCATTATTGACATTATATGACTTTATTAATATTGTGGTGAGTTTTGACAAGTTGTATTGTGAGTGATGGATCTTCAAGGTTCAAGGTTTCTTTATTTGTCACATAATAAATTATACAGGGTATAACTAGAAGTGAAATGTAATCAAATCAGGTCCGCTCAGTGGACAGTGCAGAAGAATAAAAAATAAGAATTATATAAAAGTAACACAACACAAGAGCATATATATGGTAAAAAAAAGAGAAATAAGAGTAAAATGTGCAATACACAAAGTGCAAAACAATAAGATGTGCATAGATCTTGCATGGAACACGCTCTTAGCTGTTCTTCTGAATCTAAACTATATTGGAATTGCATCTGAGACTGTTGTTGCATTTGTATTTGTTTCATTAGCGAGCTGCTTGGACTAATTGCGTGTTCCTGTGGTCCTAAAGAAAACAAAATCTGCATGCAAATGTACAAGAATAAAATTATCCATAACAGAAAGAAATATAGCATTTGTTTTTTTGTAAATAGTTTATGTCATTATAGGCAGATGTGAATTAGCGTTTGAGTGAGGAAAGATTAATTGAGAATTGCTGCATCAGATAAGCCAGTTGAGAGCAGGGGAACAAGCATGTGTAGAAATAATTTAGGATTAGATTGGGTGGCTAATCTCTTTATTGTGAGTATGCAGTCTCAGCAGGGAGATGGGTTTCTCTCTCTGTCTTCCTCTCTCTCACTCTCTTTTACTCTTTCTCTCTCAAAGGTTTTCCGTCTCTTTTTATATTTTCTGTTACATTTCCTAGTGACACGTGCAAGAGACGGGAAGGTTGGAGCTGAGCCTCACGGCCATGTATTTGTATTTGGTTCCTTATTAAACAACTTGCCATATTCTGGTTTCAGAATTCAGTGTGTAGCTTGCCTTTGTACATGTGCGAGGTTATTTTCATCAAGGAAATCTCTCAAGCATTATGCTTTAAATGGATAATGGAAAAATACATTTTGACAAAAGCACAGGTGAGAACCTATTCTGATAAACCTGAGAGAAATGCATCAAGAGATTTGGACCTTGACTCACATCTCTCGGCTGGTCAAATATATCTCTTTCTGTTTTGAAAGAACCGCACATTACAAAATGTCAAAGTGTCTTGACACAAATTTAAAGGGTACATCACGGTCCACTCTAAAAGAGACATCACTCTTAGAGTCAAGGGGGCCATTGAGTCACCCTGATGTGCATCCCACAGTCTTCATCAAGCAAATAAAGGCAAATGGTTATGTAACAAATTTTGTTCATTTCTGTCTGTTTTCAGCCCAAATTGAAGTCATACCATGCAAAATCTGTGGAGATAAGTCATCAGGCATCCACTATGGAGTCATCACATGTGAGGGCTGTAAGGTCAGTGGAAGATGTGTCTTTTCTTCTGTGAATTTGTTAGTCATCATCATACAGGTATTCAAGCCATCCATGGATTTTGCCAAAACATCTTCAACTGCACAAAAAAAAGAATCTATATTTTGTTTTGCAGAAAAGCTTTGTAAGCATTCTTAAAACAAGATAAAGTAATCCAAAACAGGTTAACAGTTCAATATTAAGACTTGATTTCAGAGAATCAATGATTAACGATGATAGATTATGTTAATATTATTTTTTAATTTATTATAATAATAATAATTAATTTGATTTATGGGTGCCTTTCAAATCACTCAAGGACACCTTACTCATAATACAATACATAAACAGCAATTGAAGACTATTCATAATAATACACAAAACTTTATCAGCCAAAATAAGCTAATCTAAAAAAAATTAGTTGATATAAAAAAAACTGCCTCACTGAGGCAAAAGCCAAAAACTACATCTTTGTACCTGATTTAGCCCTAGATGGTACATTTTTACCTTAATAAGGTACTAATATGTTCCTTATCGGTACATATTGGTCCTGTAAAAGGGCACATTAGTACCTAATGTGTACAAATTAGTACCTTTTGAAATGGTGCCACCCAAGTGACAGTTTTGTACTGACTGGTTTTTCTACATGTTGTTGTGTCCACTGTAGGGTTTCTTCAGGCGCAGTCAACAGAACAACGCGTCCTACTCCTGTCCCCGTCAGCGCAACTGTCTGATCGACCGAACAAACCGCAACCGCTGCCAGCACTGTCGGCTCCAAAAGTGCCTGGCTCTGGGCATGTCCCGGGATGGTAAGCGGAATCATATTCGTTCTTACAAACGAACAAACTAAATCAGCTGCTTGTCGACAAGCTGGATTGATCTTATTGATCGCTTTAAACCTGCACTAATCTCATTCATTTTCTTTCACCCTCCCCCATGTCAGCTGTTAAGTTTGGCCGCATGTCCAAGAAGCAGAGGGACTCTTTATACGCAGAGGTTCAGAAACACCAGCAGAGGCTGCTGGAGCAGCGGCAGCAACAGACGGGTGAAGCGGAGGCCCTCGCCCGTGTTTACTCCTCCAGCCTCACCAACGGCCTCAGCACCCTCAACCACGAGATTGGGGGGACATATGCCAACGGTCACGTCATAGACATGCCCAAGGGTCAGCCGAACGGCGCTCCCGGTGGCTACTACGGCATGGACTCCACACAGGCCAGCCCAGATCAGTCAGGACTGGACATGACTGGAATGAAGCAGATCAAACAGGAACCCATATACGATCTCACCCCTGTTGCCAACCTTTTCACCTACGGCTCCTATCAAGACAGCCAGCTAGCACCTGGAGTGTCTATGGGGGAATTAGGTACGGAATTAAGTTCATGGTTCACTGATGTATGTTTAAAATGCTTTCTAGCAAACATATTTACCTTGGTTGCAAGAAACAGTGGTCCTATATTCTGATTTTCTCTTTACCAGACCGAATTGCACAGAACATCATAAAGTCCCACCTGGAGACATGTCAGTACACAGCGGAGGAGCTACAGCAGCTAGCCTGGCAGACACACTCCTATGAAGAGGTCAAGATGTACCAAAGCAAGGTGCGAGGTCACTCCCTCAACGAGCAAAGAGCTCAGTTTACATGCTTAAACACTTCCTCTGTGCCTGAATCTCACTCGCAACGCCAAGTCGTACATTCATTTACATGCTTTTACACCTGGTGCTGACTCTGTCATCTCTCACCCTTTAACTCCTCTTCACTCGTACTTCGTTCCCTCTTCATAGTCAGATTGCACGCTTGAGATCAGAGTTCATTAGAGTATCTCAGCCCCCTGGAGCTGATCCTATCCAGCTTTCGCACTGATATGGAGAAAAAGAGAAAGCCAGAGAGCTAACGGATTTAGCTAACGAACACTCAAAGCACAATAGGGGAGGGTGCCAGACGTACTACAAGCCCTCTTCATTTCCCTGTGTCAAATGGATTATGGGTAATTACCGAGAAGCCCTTTGAAATAGTGCCTATGAAGATTCGCTATACAGGGAGAGAATTGCAGAGCTCACAAAAGCAATTTGCTGATATCACATTTTCAGTATTCTGTGTGCTCTGAAAGGATGTTTCATAAATGCGATTTTTCATGAGTACTGAAATTTTCAATCATTACTTTTTAAAGTAAATTAAAGAGTCAGAGTGTACTCTACAGAAGAGATAGGGTTACATTCATTCAGGGAAACTGTTTTGTTTCAACTCCACTTTTTAAATATGTTAACACTTTTTTATTCAGGAAAGTTGCATTAAATTGATCAAAAGTCCAAGTAAAGACAAAAAAAACTATTAAATAAATAATGTTCTTTAGAATGTTCTGTTCATCAAAGTATCCTGAAATAAATCTATCACAGTTTTCATTGATACATTGATAATAATAATAAAAAAAATGAATGAGCACCAAATCAGCAGAATTTTAGAATTATCAGATTTATTCCTGAAGGATCTGAAATCTACTGAAATATTACAAATCTACTGGCTACTAAAAATTCAGCTTTTCCATTCCAGGAATACATTATGTTGTTTTAAATTGTAATTATATTTCACAATATTAATGTTTTACTGTATTTTAATCAAATAAACGCAGCCTTGGTGATCATAGAAGACTTCTTTAAAAAAACGATCCGTCCTGACTTCAAACTTTTGATCCCTAGTGATATTTGTGATTTCTTTAAATATTTTTGGGATGTGATTAACAATAACAATGATCAATGATAATAATTCTAATATTTTCAATGCATCAAAAAAGTGCATTTACTGCAATTATTAATAGAGAAACAAAATGTTTCCCAGAAGCATCCAAGAATTTATCCTGAACACGTCACAGATGACAAGCTTATGCATGAGGCTTATGTGTGTTTCAGACACGGGACGTGTTGTGGCAGCAGTGTGCTATACAGATAACTCATTCCATTCAGTATGTGGTAGAGTTTGCAAAGCGCATCACTGGCTTCATGGAGCTTTGCCAGAATGACCAGATATTACTACTGAAATCAGGTAAGAAACAATCTCAGCTAAACTCTTGTGGTCCACAGAATGAAACAAAATGACCAACTGTACACATCATACTGCTACTGTACGCTGATTACGACACTTTTCTCACATCCTCAGGTTGTCTGGAAGTAGTGCTGGTCAGAATGTGCCGGGCATTCAACCCTCTCAACAACACGGTTCTGTTTGAGGGGAAATATGGAGGCATGCACATACTTAAAGCTCTTGGTACAACTACTTATTCTCTCTCATTTATATTACATTTTCTGCATAATTGACTAAATCTACAAGGTATAAAAATAGTTGAACATCATGTTAATAAGACTGCATTAATTGTAAATTATTAGTGGTCATTTAAGCATGTAATCTGATATACTGTATTGACCTCCTGCAGGCTGTGACGACCTGGTCAGTGCAGTGTTTGACTTTGCCAAGAGTCTGTGTTCACTACAGTTAACGGAAGAGGAGATCGCCCTGTTTTCTGCTGCAGTGCTCATTTCTACAGGTCAGGCCTCAACAGCATCTTAGTTAGAACATAAAATGTGTTCATTGAGTATTAATGTGGCCAAATGTAATGTTTATTTAATGAAACTACAGTCCGAGTCCTACACATAATAACAGAATTCTCAGCATTCCAGCAGATATAAAAGATAATTCTCTTGCATTTCTAGAACGGCCGTGGTTAATGGAGCCCAGGAAAGTGCAGAAGCTACAAGAGAAAATCTTCTTAGCCCTGCAGCACATCATGCAAAAGAACCATCTGGACGAGGACGTGCTGGCCAAGGTAGGACGTCTCAAGTGACCATGACACAGTTCAAACAGGGACTGATCACATGACTGATGTACTCAAATAGATTGCTGTTTTATTACGTGACCCTTATTCCTCTGTACCCCGTTCTGCAGCTGATTAGCCGGATCCCCACGCTGTCAGCTCTGTGCACTCTCCACACAGAGGAGCTTCAGGCCTTCCAGCAGCTCCACCCAGAGACGGTTAACATGCTGTTTCCCCCCCTCTATAAGGAGCTTTTCAATCCCGATGCCGCTGGCGTCATGCCCAAATGACCACACACTTCGTAAAGTCTTTCATTCAACAAGCGGAGGTGTGGCAGAGGATGAGCACTGTGTCGCAGCATCCGCAGATTTTGCAGCCACAACAACAACAAAATTCTAGGAATGTCCTGCACTTCAAAAATCCAACTCAATTTCACCGGTACAGTCATAAGAATGTATATATGCGCCAGCAGCTAAATGCGCCTTTCGTTTGACCAGAAATGTACAGACTTTAGGACAATTTAAGCTGTCTTTAAATTGGGGAATTTAATTTGTTTGTTTGACTTTCTCGCTCTTTTTTTATATATATATATATATTGAAATGAGAAGGTGGGGAGTGCGTTCAAAATGATAATGTAGTCTTTCTCTAGTAAAAAGCGGTATTCCAGTATTAAATCTTGTTTTGTTAATATTTTAGTCATAATTTAAAAACAACAGTGGTCTGAAAGGCCCGTACCTTGTCTATGTAATTTTTGGTATTTGTTTTGTAGTTTTACCTGTACAGAATATGTGAAGGTTAACGGAGGATTCACTTTATTTGGCCACGTTTAAAAGCCTTGTCTGGGCTATGTAGATATGTATAAACGGCACCACAACATTAATCCTACAACTAAGGATTTTTTAAGTGGAAAATAATTGATGATGAATACTTTTCCATACAAAAGTATAGAGATATATATTTAAAAAAAATGGTATGGCCGATTACCATCTTGTCAGTCATAGCTGCAATAAGTTTCTGTAACTGCTAAAAACAATCCGGCCAAATGTGACTTTATGGAAAGCTCTCAAAACTGCTTCAAGTCTATTATCCTGTTTGCTCTAAATGCCTCAAAATGCTGTTTTTACTGCCACAATGCCAAAACTATTATAGCACTAGTTTAGTGGAGCTGCAGCCGTCTGTCTGTGAAGGCATAAATCACTAGTAAATAATCATTTACTGCCACTGATAAGAAGTCAGTGAACTCAACTCTTTCCTGCCACATTCATAGACGATTCTCTGACTTTAGCAATAATGTCTAATATGTCATTAAGAGCCCAGGCCAGCCTGGAGCTGTGGTATTCTTAAACCTTATGCTAAACGTAAAGCACTCATCCTTATTTTTAACATTCATTTTATTAATGTCTGTATGTTTAAAAGAAAACAGTCATGGAATTTAAGCGATCAATTGGAACATTGACTTATTTAAAAACATTATTTCAGACATTCCATTGTCATTTTTAATCATGATTTGGAACGAATCCTGAAAGATCACAGTAAAATTCATTTAAATTACGATCCTAGGGAATAAACGGAAATGTATTGTCTTTTTTTCCATGTTCTACTTTATGTATTTATTATTTTATTTATTTATTAAATTTTTCAACACAAAGTGCTACATTTCGGAATTAAAAATGAATATTATTCGGAGTAGGTGATTGTCTTGTAATTTACCTGTTTAAGAAACTATTTTAGCAAAGCAGATTTAAATACGACATTCTTAGACAGTCATTCTTTAACAACCACAGAGAAGTTTCCTGTAACTCAATATTGCTGAGCATCCTTAACTTGCTGTAATCCACTGTTTGTAAAATCTTAGTGTAAGTGGGAAATGACAATCATCTTTGACTACTCATATTGAAGTGTAGAACCACAAAATGCAGCTACTGTAGGAAGTCTAGAAGTTCTACGAGGGCAGTTTGGGTGTGGACTCTTTTGGTCCAAGGTAAATCTTGTAAAGTACCTCCTCATACCACCAGGTGGAGATACTGGGAGCGCGTTCCCCCTTCTCTTGACCTGTACTCACAGGATGTAAAGCCATATGAAGGAAAGAACACAAACACACAAGCTAGGAGTTGACATGTGGTTACACCGATCAGTGAATTTTTAGTATGTCTTGATGCATTTATATTGTGAAATCCATGAAAGCACTTAACAATGAAGGATTAATAACTACAGATGGTATTGGTATTAAATACATGCACAAATGTAGTCTGCTGAGAAGCAATCAAACTACCTGTTCAAGTCCCTCCTACTGAACCAAACGCTCTCAGCCCAACTTTAGGGAATGTTTCCAATACCTTCAGTGTCAGTTTCCTGTTCACGACAATCAATTTTGGGTGCAATTTTTCTTGGCACCCATCTCAGGGACTTCTCTTTTAATGTTTTCAATAGAAAGAGAGTGCTATTAAAAAAAATATGGACATTTTTAGGGAATAAAATACAATCACAGCGGTTTCTTCACATACAAAACCAACCCAGACAAGGCTTTGGTGTGTGTGTGTGTGTGTGTGTGTGTAAAGTGCATACACATCGTTGAGAGGTCAAACAAGCGCGACTGCGGAACAGGCCTCGCCACACTGCATCGCTTGTTGCACATCCCAGCAAACAGCTCTCTCTCTCTCTCTGTAAATATCAATGTGCAGCAGTGTACTAGCAACGGTGCCTGTGCTCCAAATTAAAACGTTGTAATTATTAAGCATCTCCTGAAATTAAATGGATTTTATGTAAGTTAGATTATTTATACAGAGCATGAATAAGCTGCTCTCTATCTATTTCTATGCTCATTACAGAAAATGGATTCAGTCAGAAATCATTTTAAACTTGTGATGAAGGCTTTTTTTGTATTCGACTGTGAATCGAGGGCGAGAGGAATTTGTATCTATATGAGAGGTTCAACACTGTTAGGTACTGTAGCAATAACTGGAAGCATTTACTACAGTCATCTTTGCATTTTAAGATTATTTTTATTTTATTATAATTATATTATTATTAGCCTATTGTTCAGTTATTCTTGCATGCTGGTTCATAATAATGAAACCTTTGGGCTTTTGTGTTTTCTTATGTATTGCTGATGGAGGGAGGGCAATGGGGGGGGGCTCCTTTATTCTGAATGTTTCTGGGTTGGTGTTGAAGGAACACAACACACCCTGTTCATTCTGTTCACGCACACAAACATAAGCACAAAGTATTTCTTACTGTGTAGGAATACAGTAATACAAGGGTATTGAAGGTCAAAACATACTTTATGCAAGTGCGCGAACGCAAGCTCAAATTCACTGGTTGTGGCGCACGAGGGCGTTATGGCGGGAATTTTTCTATGAGGACAAATTCTGTTATGTGTCAGCAACAGTTAGTTACTGTCTGTTTATTACAACTTACCTGAATAATAACATCTAAGTTTCTGTCAGAGACATCTGAATGTAACTGTATCGCCCTCGTGAGGTTTGTTATCGCCGCTAAACCAATGCAAGAGCTCACGTATTGCTTGCGTCTGAGCATGCGTACTTAGAGTATGTGTCGGCCCTTACGAATGTGACCCTGGACCACAAAACCAGTCATAAGGTTTTTGGGGAATTGATTGTTAGGATAGGACAATATTTGACCGAGGTACAACTATGGGTGCAAAGGTTGGAGTAAATCAAAATATTGAGAAAATCGCCTTTAAAGATGTCCAAATGAAGTTCTCAGCAATGCATATTACTAATCAAAAATTAAGTTTTGATATATTTATGGTAGAACATTTACAAAATATATTCATGGAACATGATCTTTACTTAATATCCTAAATATGTTTGGCATAAAAGGAAAATCGATCATTTTGACCCATACAATGTATTGTTGGCTATTACTACGAATATACCCGTGCTACTTATGACTGGTTTCGTGGTCCAGGGTCACAAACTTGCAGATTCAAGTTTCCTATACTTCCGATAATCAAGTATGAATATATCAACTAGGCATACACTAGTCCTACACTTGAAATAAAGGAAACATGTCTGTGTTTGATTTTGAGAGGCATACCTACATGTGACCACAGACGGCAATTCTACTGAACACTACTGATGCATACTACACATTTCAGTTTTTTCCATTTCTTTCTTTACTTAAATATTTTGTTAATTTATGAATCAGAATGTGTCTGTCTCCCTGGATTAAAAAAAACAACAACAGCAAAACAAACAAAGGTAGCATCTGTTACCAAAACCCTTAAGACTGTACTTAGCGTGCAGCATCTTTTTATGTACTAAAAATGTAAACATTTTGTTTTCAAGTGCCATAGCTAGTGGTGAAGTGAAGCTGAATGGCATTACAGGGTAGATGCTTTACTGTATAAGTTGTTTACTTGAGAAGCAATCAAAAAGTGGAATTCAGATGCAAGTGTGAATAATCAAACAACCAACTGTTTGTTGTTCATGGAGAACGGGCTCTGATTGACAGAACTTTAGTGCATGTCCACAATACAAGTAAAGCACATGTAGCATGGGAGGGAGGGGGATTCTGTCAACTCTCCAACAGTTTGAGTGTGTGTTGTATGTACTGTATGTGCGTTGGACTGTAAGACAGTCTAGAAGTGAATGGTCAATAGCACTTTGTGTGATGGACTGAATATGTGAGGGGGGGGTGGGTCGAGCTTGATGTGTGAGCATTGTGAAATGGACATGTAAAAGTACTGATTAATCGAGACCTCAAAGCTTCTCCTACATGTTGTATATATTAAGCGAGGGACTTAAGTGATTTTTGTTAAATTCTATATTTTATGGCTTTTGTAGACATTTCTTTGTGGGATAAAAAAAAATAAAGAAAATTTTATGGATGCAATCTTGTATTCATTTCTTTTTATTATTAATCAGTGTTGTATTCCATTAAAAATATTGAAATTCCTTAAAACAAGAACAATTTATTATAGAAGCTATTGTGTTTAAGATTAGAGAATAGTAACGTGTTTTGCTTGTGTTCTAGTTGTAAAAATAAACCTCACTACATTTGTTTAGATTTATGCTTAAATAATAAAAATTGCCATTGGATGAATCAAATATATTTTCTGAGAAGTCTTATCTTACGCAGTGTAATGTTATGAAATAAATTGAATTGGCAGCAGAATTGGATGAGACTTTAGCCAGTGAAAAAGAACACGCTTCAAGATACATTCTCTTATCATCTTACAAAAACAATTATACAAATGTCTTTTAAAAATCTTTTTTAGGATGTTTAGTTGTTCTTACTTGAAAACAGACCAAACTTGAAGATTGAAGATAAAAATACTAAATTAGATTTTGCACTCATGGGGACTTTCAAGGCCTCACATGCTATTATAGTTTTTATTTCTTTCTTTTTAAACATAAAATATATGTTGAACAATGTTTACACCATTAGTATAGGTACACACATGAAGTAATAAAAGAATCAAACATTTAAATGGAAAACTGACTTCCCTTATCAACTTATATTGTTTATCATGAAAAAAGCATCAGCTATGACCAACGCAAAAGTAAATGTTCTGTCACCTTTACTATTTTTATATATATTCCGTCAGTAGAAAATGCAAATAGGGATTAGAGAACGAAACAGGATGTGAACAAGACGAGCTCCCTGGAAACGGAGTCTACTTCCAGGTTAGAGGTTAAACTGTGCTGCTCGTCTCATCAAAGGCAGGAACCGACTTCCTTTGGCTGCCGCAACTCCTCAAATCTGGAAAAGACAAACATGATATACTCAATTGTGATGCATATTCATAATTTATCACAAAGAGATGCTTTTCTTAAGATCCAAAATGAAATTTGTGGATTGTACATGAATAATTTGTTTTGATTTAATGTGGTTCTTGGAGAGGACGAAGACGAATAAAAACAAAGCACCTTTGAAATATCAAACAAATGTGGCGGAGTGGTTTTCGTTTGTTTGTTTATATTTTATCCCTGTACTTCTGAAGCAAAGCCTCTCTCTTGATACAAACAACAGGCATCTCATATGTCTTCCATGAGACAGTAATTAATATCTAATCAAAGTCAACACTCTCTAACGCACAAAGAACTATTAAATATGTAATCAAAGAGAACACTCCACATGCCACAAAGGAAACCACGCCCCTCTTCTGCATGCCTTTGCTGTCATGGAAATGAAATAATTTCTGCCTCATTAGAATTTTTTCTAAACCTTCAGGCTTAATTAGATGGCTTTTCCTGTTCATTTTGAAGTTTGCTCTTTTCAAACGAACTATCAAATCACTTCTAAAGTTGGAAACATGGAGGTATGCCATGTGGAGGTATTTGCGAGAGCTGCCACTGCAGGGAATGAAAAACAGAAGAGTACTGAACGTTCAACCCTCAACCTGTGACACGAGTGTTACCTCACCTGAGAGACCGAGCTTCTTGCAGGAGGAGTTGCAGGTGTGCTTGAGAACAAAGCTCTGGATTGCATCATTACCCAAATTGGTAGGTCCAAACGCCATCTCCCCAGAGGAGCTACAACAGGAGCAAACTTTACTTAGAAGCAGCGTAAACAAGCGCATTGAGAAGTACATATATTAGCAAATGCATTGACACGTTTTGGATGCTACACATGTGTTGTGCCCATTTACCTTTTATCATCAACTCTGATCAGTGAGGGTCTGTGAGGTCCGCTCCCACACCTTCAGCCAAAAACAGAATCAATTCAGCATCTTTCCAAAAATAATAATAATACAGGCTCTTAGAGTAAGCCAATCGTATACCTTGTAGATCCAACACTAGCAGTTCCCTGTTGGTGTACTCGTATGTCCAGTGAGAGAACGCTAGTATTGCTTCTTCCAGACCAGAGGAGGGCGAGATCTCCTCTCCTGTATTATTGTTGTATTTCCTGAAATGACCGCTCATGTTCTTCTCAACAGTCAACCACTGGCCGTCAGAGCGCCAATGCAGCAAGGAGACATCCAGAAACCTGCACACACACGTGCTTAGACTTATGTACACTTAGTCATCTACTTCTTGTCATCGTAACTACACAGAAAGGATTCATAATGCTGACCTAGGACTGTAGGGCACACTGCTGGGTTTAATTTGGTTGAATCGCTGCATGAGTTTCTGTGCTGCTCTCTGTTGTTGGATTTCCTGAAGGGTGGAGAGAAATTAGTCAACAGAAAAGCAGAGAGAATAATATCTATCTATCTATCTATCTATCAAAAGTTTGGAATTTGATACAGTACAGTAAAAATAGTATTATTGTGAAATATTATTACTATTTAAAAGAACAGTTTTCCATTTTAATATATTTTAAAATGTAATTGTCATAACAATTTGCCTTCAGAATTGCCGTGATGTCACATGATCTTTCAGAAATCATTCAAATATGCTGATTTGGGGCTTAGTTATTATCGTTATAAATAATTAATAATGGTTCTGATTATCAATGCTGAAAACAGTTTTTGCTGCATAATATGTTTGTAGAAACCATGACTTTTGAATGGTCGTGTATCATGGTTACAAACATACATTCATGGCCAGAAATATCGGCACTCTTGGTAAAAATGACACTTTTTTCATAATGATATTTCCCCCATTTTAAATTCTTATTATCCAATGAAAGGTTAGATCACAGCCACAGGTTAGGTTAGGTCACAGGCTTCTTTGATCATATCTACCAAGTGTGCCAATATTTTTGGCCATGACTGTATTAAGCAGCAAGACTGTTAATAAAAATGAGATGTTTCTTGTACACTGCTTCTTGAATGTTTCTTGAAGTTCCTTATTAGAATTATTTCTGAATGATCATGTGACTCTGAAAATTGGAGTAATGTCTGCTGAAAATTCAGTTATTTTAAATTGTAATAAGATCTATATTACTATTTGAGACGCCTTGATGAGCATAAGAGACTTTAGAAAAAATAATATTCAAAATGTTTGACCAGTTTTAGTTGTGTATGTGTGTGTATATATATATATATATATACACACACACACACACATCATACAGTACATACACACATAATTAAAACATCTACCCTTGGTGTTTAGAATACAACAATGAAAGTTGCATGCATCAACAGTAGAAATGAAAAACAGTTTATTCATCAAATGTAAAATCTTTACCCGCAAACAGAGATGAAGTGAAGTGCTGATTGGGAACACTTTCTGCCAGATGCGAACCACCTCTGGCCTAAAGGCTTTCACCACATACACTGATCCCAGCTTCAACACATCTCCTTCAGCCCAGGTACACACCACCTTGGTGGCCCTGCGCAGACCCCCATCCAGCACCTCCTGGTGGGCTAACGGCTGAAGAACAGCTGTACGTCCGTGCTGAATCCAGGTGGACATTTTAGAGGACTGATCTTCAAGTGAAGACCCTGCTTCGGTCTCGTCAAGTCTATAAATACAGACCTCAACACCACCTGCACAGAGCAGAGAACATTTATGTAAATAACTAAATCTGGCTAACATTGGTTAAATAAACATGGTTTGATTGTTTACCCAATAATGACACTGGGGTGAATGGTATAGAGTGAGCCAGTCTCATAAGGTTGTTCCTCTCCATTGCTGAAAGAAAGAAAAACACCAAAAGAGATCCATCATATCCACAGATTAACAAAACTAAATATTTGAGGTTATGAAGTCTAATTATTACTCACCTGAGTAATGCTGGCCTAAATCTTCAGTCAATTTAAATGTAGAGCTCTTTACTAACATCAGACATAGATAGAGCACATACAAATCAAACCCATGCCATTTACTCACAACATAAACTGAATTACCATAAAAGTACAAGTAACTTACCTTCTTGTGTCATGCTGCTTACCCTACAAGAAGTAGAGAAATTAGCTGAACAGTTAGAAATATTTCCTCTTAATAATTAACATGTCTCTCCAAATCAAAAACTGAGCTTACGAGGGTCTTTGACTGATAGACCTGGCCCAGCTGCTTAGAAGTGGCTGCCCGGGGGTCACAGTGTTCTGAGGAGAGGTCATAACATTCAGCCATCAAATGTCTCACAAACAGGAAAGAAATCACCTTCATGATGTGAGCACTACAGGTGAACTGGGCCTTACCAGCCATGATGGGGACAATTTTGTGAAATCCACTTGGTCAACATCTAATAAACAAAATGAACAATTATCCCAGAGTCATTTTGCAGGTTGGTGTGGTATATGGAAAAAATCCATATATATATATTATTATATATATATATATATATATACATCATTATTTCAGGATTTCTGCAGGTTTTATAAAAGTAAATGTAAGACCAAGTACCTTCTACCTTTTTTAGACCAAGTACAGTAAATTTAAGGAATAAACTGAATAGACCACAATACGTCAATATGGACTCTAAATAAATGTCTTGTATTAGCAGCATTTCAAAGTTAGAATATACACACTGCAAAAAAGTTAATTTTTCATAAACTTTTTTGTCTCGTTTTCCAGTGCAAATTTCTAAAGATTCTTAAATCAAGATACATTTGGTTGCAATGCAAAATGTTTTACATTTTAAAATTTGTTCTTGTTTTAAACAATCTTATTTAACTGATCTGATCTTGTTTTATTTTCCATCTCAAGTATATGCATCTTGATTCAAGGATATTAAGATATTTGTATTGGAAAACAAAACAAAAATGAGGAAGATTTGCAGAGTATGCAAAATTCAGTCATGACTGTTAATTTAAGACATTCTTCTCTGATTTAAGAGCCTTTTTAGCCCTTAATTAGTGGAGGGGCACAGTAAAACTGTTTGAGACCTTTTTAGACCTGCAAAAACCCTTCATTTGGGCATCAAAAAGTTTGAAAACATACTCAGCTGGGTTAGACTGACTGAGGTTCTGAATCTCCGGTCAAATAGGCCTTTTACTTTCCTCCTCATTTTTCTGCGTTGGTCAAACTCATGCGTTTCATCAAGTTTTACCTAAGAGAAAGTGGCATTACGACAGTGGCATTACTTAACCATTATCGCTAGGTCTGACTGCTTGAATATAATAGGATATACCAGGTTGGCTTACATTCTCAGGGGTTCCTGCTCTGGTCTTTATGGACTTTTTCCCAAATGACCTTTGTCTCTTAAAGATCTTAGATAACCCTAGAGTCGCATACATTGATGAACTAATTAACACAAATTGAGATTGATATATAGTGTGTGGTTATGATTTGCATCCATAATACCTCTCTGGTCAAGGCTGTGTTGGGGAGGCGCTGTGTGATGTGTTGAGACATCAGGCATGGCCATAGTCTCCACGCTGGCCGAGAGCGAGCGGCTCTGCTCCAGATCAAAGTCCCATTTCCTGCCTAAAAGTCTTTGAGGTCTTGTGAAGTGTCCAGCATCATCAAGCCTGTAGAATGCTGGGTTTCCGATCCCCACTGATCGATCCCCATCACTGTGGGAATCTGTAAGCAGGAACGTATGGCTGGAGGATCTGGACATTGCATGCGAGTCGTCCTCATCATCCTCTTCCTCCATAGACTCCTCATTGCTGGGTTGAAACTGTAAATCTCTCATCAGAGGCATGGTGGGAGAACTGGCTCGTGATGGTTCCCCAGATCCATACATGCCCTTGTCCCTCCATCCAGTGCATAGTTGAGGTAAAGAGAGATGGCATACACTTTCTCTTGAATTGCCACGCTGTAGGGGCCACCTGAAACTACAATCTTCTTCCTCTGGGCTTACCAACATGCATTTGCTCCTGACCTCAAAGGGTCCAACACCCGCCCCTGGTGGCAGCTCCAGGGAAGGACGCTGCCGGCCAGGTCCCAAGCTTCTGAGTAAGGAAGGCGGCATACTGCGGTAGTGCTTCGGAGATGGAAGTGCTTGGCTGGGAGCGACACTCCCACCAATGCGGAGACAGCAGCTATGGGACATTTGCTCATGGCGGCATGCAATTGGCTGGCTCTGACCAAGACGGGCCACCTCTTGCTGCTGGTTATCTGTGGCTGAGAGGAAGTTTAGAGTGTCGACTGCTAAAGCAGACAAGTCCTGCAACTGACCCAGGTGACCATCTAAAGTGCGCATATTGTCCTGGATGATACCGATCTTCTCAGCAACCTCAACTAATATTCCAGCCATCTCTTCAGCCCTAGAAAAAATACCATTCACAAACTTGAGTTCATTCCATTGATTACAGGTAAACCAAATCATTTAAAATGGAAATTCAGATGCATATTTTTTTTACAATGTTCAATCGAATGATAGATAAACTGAAAAGCAAATGATGTAATTTCCTGCTGCATCCAAAGGAGGTTTGGGAGATGCACTCACTTGTCAGCTGTGGAGCGAATCCGGTTGATTTGAGTGTCTTGTTGACTCTCCTTTTTGTCTCTGAAATATCCAGCGACACACTTTTCTTCAAACTCATGCAACTTCTTCAGATCATTAGGGGCCAGGAGTAATTCTGTACACATAGCAGCAATACACTTAAATGTGTGATAATATTGTGAATAAAAAATGATTTAAGATACAACAGAATGCTCTTTTTGTATTTGATCAACCATAAATGTACATTAGTTTTTTTATGCAAGAAATTGTAAATGTAAAACCTTATTATGTTGTCTCATTTTGTCAGTATTCAACTATAGTGCAAATTCTAAAATTATTGAATTGGACACAATTGTAAAATTAAAGATTGTGTGTGTAATGTGTTTAGATTGAATAAATAAATAATTTCTAATCAAATATGTGCACCACTAGTAAACAGATCTGTTTCAAATTCTGACAAGATCACAATAATCATGCAGCGAAGAATACTAAGCTAATACTAAGTTACTAATATTAATATTTTAATTTAATAGTATATTAAGTTAATATTCTTGATGTTTATTGAATACTTGAGATATTGATGTTAGATAACATGTATTTTGTGTCTTTTTCCTTTTGCAACACTTATAGTACAAAATACCAGAAGGATACATGTCATTGTTTAAATTTAATTTTTTCATATTTACCATTTTTAATCTCATGAAATAAAGATGTTTCTTACTTTTTTTGGTAAAGAACTATAAACTGGCATTTGTATCCTCTACTGTTGTTTTTTTTGTAACAATCCTGCCATTTAATTATGCAAGACATGTCAGTTTTGTAAGACATAAAACAGAGAGCAATGAAGGTTCATAAAAAATTCACACACTTACTCAGACCAGTTCTTCCTCGTTTGGATGCCTTTCTGTGCTTTTGCCACATTGAGCTGAGACACAATGTTACATGACTGAGAAGGATGAGAGGGGGCGGAAGCCACGGCTTCTCCTGATATGTCATGATGTAACGATAGCGGTTGTATTTCCACAGCTCACGGGATATGGAGCTCATGTCAAAGTAAACATTGCTGTGAAGTAAATAATAATGCAAAGTAGGTTAAACCATCACAAAGCAAACAAGACTCAACAATACATCAACAGCAACTCCTGCAACAATCTTCCACACTGGATGTCATGGTGCATGTTAGTCAAACAACTCAACAGACCAAATGTGACCCTCTCTGTGAAATCCAGGCTAAAGTCTTAAAATCGAACTATGACATAAGCATCAAAGTTTGATTTCTACCATTCATTTCAATCTTTGACATGACTTTACTCAGTCAATATTAAAGATATAAAGGTTACATTTCCACAAAACGTTTTTACCATGAAGGATGATTTTGTTTGCAGAAAATCACAAACAAATGACTTTTAGCCAGGTTTTCACAGAGAGGGTCACAAATTATCATCACACCAGGAAACAATTTAAAATATGTGAGCAAATGACGCTTATGCTAAGTCATAAAGGTGAAGATGAAGTACATACTTGAAGAATGCAATAAGTACATTAACCATGATAATGTACTGAACAAAAAGGTAGACGCCCTGCAGGAAGGGGGTGAGGAAAGCTCCAGGGACACAGGTTTCCGGATTATTACATGCTGTCAAAACAAGCAGAGATGATCACAATAGAATATAGCATAAAATAAGACATTTTATTAATAATAATAGATAATAGTAATAATAGAGCAGATCATATACAAGACATGAAGAGTGAAACATAACCTGACAACCAAATATAGGAAAAGGTTTATTCAGATCAGATTAACTGGCCAGACTGAATGGTGTCCTTTTGTCGTACTCACCATCAATCTCTCCAGCATACACCTCCCCAAAGATCATCCAGTAGGGCTGAAAGACTACATCTCTGAGCAGATTCCAGGACGGATCCTCTTCAGGGGACAGGATGGACTTCCTGGACGTGCCAAAACTGACCAACACAATCGCCATTATGACTACGATATAGAACATGTTGCTCATCTGTGGAGAATATATTCACATGTAACATTTCTTTTCTATTTTTGTGAAATGTATCACAGTATTAGAAAACAACTGATCGTATGAAAAACGTAACGACATCGACTGTTGCATGTAGACTGAAATTATGAATAGAGATATTTAAATTACAAACCATTTTGGTGATCATGGTCAGGTATGGTCCTGCATGCTGATTGACAGCAAAAAGGTCCAGAAGCCTGACAGACCAGAAGATGAAATCCAAAGAGTAGATAATGTGACTGGCTAAGCGTGTTTCTTGATGCCACCGTAGGGAGACCCCGACCAGGAACAGGAGGATGCCCATGAAATCATTGATATTCCAGTACTCACTGAACCACACCTTCAACTTCTTAGTGAATTTCCTGGGCTCCAAAACCAACACCTAGAAAACACATCGTACCCATATGTACCCAGCACTCTCAAGACAATATACAGTGGGTTAACTAGTTCAGTGTATATTGTCTTGAGAGTGCTGGCTAGGGATAGTTAAAGGGATAGTTCACCCAAAAATGAAAATACTGTCATTAGTTACTCACCTTCATTTCAAACCCATAAGACCTCCGTTCATCTTCGGAACACAATTTAAGATATTTAATTTAATTTAACGTAAACAACAACGTATGCTGTCCTGTGTCAGCTGCGCCACACAGATACGTTGCCTACGCTTTGATTTGAATGAAAACAACGTATCCGCATGGCGCAGCTGACACAGAAAAGCATGCGTTGTTGTTTACATTCAGTGGATCCTCTCGAAATTGTCGCCAGGGTGACATGGAAATGAATTGTTGAATAAAGTCATTATTTTTGTTTTCTTAGCGCACAAAAAAATATTCTTGTAGCTTTGTAAAATTACAGTTAAACTGTAATTTTTAACCATGTCACATAGATTATTTTAACAATGTCCTTGCTGCGTTTCTGGAACTTGATCATGGTAGCATCCTTGCTGTTTATGGAGGGTCAGAGAGCTCTCGTATTTCATCAAAAACATCTTTATTTGTGTTCCGAAGATGAATAAAGGTCTTACAGGTTTGGAACGACCGAGTAATTAATGACAGAAGTTTCATTTTTGGGTGAACTATCCCTTTAAGTAGCAGGCTTGTTCTGAAAGGGTCATGAACAGCAGAGAAAAATGCTAAATGCAAATAATAAAATATAACTATTTAAAAGATTAAACACTTCCCATATGTTATCATTGATGACAAATATGATACATGAAATCAGTACAGAACTGTGGCACAAATTCATCTGTCACTTGTTAACATCAGGAATAAAAGTTGATATGCAAATAAAAATAATATACAACTCCAAAGTATGTTGAAAATATTGAAATATTGTATGTTGAAATAATTGGACTGTAATTTACAAAACATTCTAAGTAAATTATGTTATTAAGGAACTCCAAATAAATAAATAAAGGCAGTTCAACCAAATGTATTTTATGTTTTTTTTATGTCTTGAATCATTCTGAGTTATATGTAGTCACTTATGCATTAGACTGCTTTTACATTTTAGCAATATTTTGTTGCTGATTTAAAGGAGAGGACAATTTTCATTTTATTTAAATTTTAATTAGTACACTTAATTATACTAGACATATTTTTTCCTGTTATTCAGAGATTTTTTAACCAATATACAATCACTCAAACATATAGTACTGGTAGAAGTCAGTTAATAATTCCCACACATGCACTGCTGCTGGGTTCATAGATAACAGAAGATGGGGGAGTCAGACAGTGGCATTCTCAGGGTCAAGCTTGAGAACAGCCTAATCAGAAAGAGATATCACCTTACTGAAGACCTTTGGAATCCAGCTTGGCAAAGATAAGACTTTTCAAAGACATGCTTTCTTTAATTGCCCTGAACAGCAGCAATGAACACTGAGCCAACTTTTCACCGACAAAAGGAGACATTGATGATCTTGTACTGTATATTTCTTTTAACTGCTGGAGAGGGGTGTGATTTCAAGGGCACTCACCTCTCGAGCTTTCTCCACTGCCATGGTCAGGATGTAAGTTATGACCAAGCACTCCTGAATGTTGGGTTTCTCATCCAGCCTCACCAGCACAGTATAAGAGAACATCATGAGGAAACCCAAAAACGCCATCTGTGTGGACAAATCAAATCATTTTCAGAGATTCAAGGTTGAAGAGAGGTAGCTGGAGCGAGAGAGTATGGTGGAGGTGGAATTAAGGGGAAACCTACTGTGTGAAACCAGAATTTGACCACTGGAGCCGTATAGAAGTCATAAACCTTTCTAGTCCAAGAACAAAGACACCTGCTCCCTCTCTCCTCGTCACCCTGAATCTAGAAAAAGACCACTATCAATGTAAATGACACACTGTGCCATAAGAAGTCAAAGACTGTGTAGTGTGTTATAGGTTGGCAGCAGTGTTTATAACTGAAAGTAGAGATTTTCAGAAGCATGTCTACTTTAGACTTGTTTTCAAAATACTGCAGCTTTTCATAAAAACAAGTAACTTTTTTCAATAAGTAGTGATGTAGATAAATATCTGTTCATTTCAAATTATATTGCACACATGAGTTGAGAATAAAAGCGAATTCTTCTTCATACCAATGACAATAACTATAACAAAAACATATTGTTATTAATCTAAAAGTAATTAAAATTATTAAAAAATATAACTTTTAATAATCATTCTAATTTTGTGAGAAAAGAGTTCCACCCAACAACTACAACAGAGAAACAATATCTTTGGAATCAACCAGACTTTAAAGAGTGAGCATTTAAAGCATGAGACAACAAAACTGCATCACACGCTTAAATAAAAATGGAAGTTTTCATCTGTTGGCGTAGATGCTAATATAGTTATCGCTATAGTTATTTTTATATTTAACATTATCTGTGTGATTGGCCCTCTGGTGAATCGGTTGAATCTATTTGGACGGTTCAGGCAATTGATTCGCCAATACATGTCCCTGCACAGAAATCCTTGCTCTCCATTTTATGCCTTATAGAATAGCTATATAGAATATACAATAGAATATAAAATATGTATACAGTTAATATATATATTATATATATATAACACCATATAAAAAGTATAACACCATATAAAAAGTTTCTCAAAAATGCTTTACTTTTGCATGAAAATGCAAATGTTTCGCCAACAAATGCACAATTTTCAAGAGGACAAAGTTTTTTTGGGGGGGGAGGCAATACTTTTCCAAGACAACACAAAAGCATTTTTCCTCCCATCTCATATTTTTCCATCACCATGTACCAGTGGGGCTTTATTGATAGCTACCAATTGTAGCTACTAGTCTTTTCTTCAAAAGTGTAGTTTGATTCATAAACAAATGACTCATAAAGTGTGGTCAGTTTGAATCAGTCCAACAAACTAAATGGGTTTACATACTACAAACACATTATTAGTGTGTAGTGTGTTAGCAGAACCGTGAATGTTTTTTTAAAGTGTGTGTAGTGTCTGTCTAGATTCCTTACTGCATTTGCCGCCCCTTCTTGCTCGTATCCCCCGGGGCTTCCTGGGTCCCACCCAAACTGCAAGGCTTCCTGGGGCTGAGGAACATGGGACATCTCTGCCTGACTCTTAAACTCTAGCAACTGAATGGCCACAGGCATCAGGATACTGGCAATAATCTGGAGAGAAAGGATGGAAGGTTTTTGGACAAAAACAAACAAACAAATCTGGGTCACAAATGTGCTGTTAAAGGTTAAATGTCAAGAGAAAGAAAATGAAAAGAGTTCAATCTTTGACACATGGCTGTCAGCTTCACAAATATGTTTGAAATGTAAGATATTTGTGTCATTTCTGTTTTGCTTCTGGGAAAATTGACAGACGAGTCATTTATTTTTATGTTTGCCTCTTTGTTGTGTAATTACAGCAGAGAATAATAAGAAATGTCTGCAGTGAAAGAGGAGAATGGGATCGAAGCATGCTACAGGTAAGACTTAAACCTGCATTTTTCATGTAAGCACCACAGTCCAACGTGTCTGGATGCATATCTGCTAATAATACCATGCATAAATATTTAGTAAATTATGCATTCATATTTAAGAAATACACTATATTGCCCTTTTAATGAACAAGTTTGACTACTTTAGCAATTTCCATGAGTACAAATCTTAATGTTGAAGCATATAATTATATTCTAGGGAATTGTGTGCTCCTAATTTTATAGCAACAGTTTGGACAAGACCCTTTTCAATTCTAACATGACAGTGTCTCTGTGTATAAGACAAGGATCAAAGAGAAATGATGATTCAGTCAGTGTGGAAGAACTTGACTGGTCTGCAGAAAGACAAGTCCTAATCCCAGCTGAACTCCTCTGGTGTGACTTTAAATGCAGATCTTGAGCCAAAAACTCATCACCAAACACCAATAACTTGAACATTCATTATATGGATAAAAGTACTGGGACACCCCCTTCTTTAGAAGAGAAAAAGGCACTTCCAAACTGTGGCAACAAAAATGGGAACATAATTCATGTACTTAAAAATAGTATTTCAACCTCTGTTGCAACACTTTTGAAGTGTATGAAATTACTGTACCATATGTCAAGGGTACAGTCATTTCAATGTCTGCATTTAAAGTCACACCAGAGGTGTTCAGCTGATTAGGACTTGTCTTTCTGCAGACCAGTCAAGTTCTTCCACACTGACTGAATCATCATTTCTTTTTGATCCTTGTCTTATACACAGAGACACTGTCATGTTAGAATAGAAAAGGGTCCTGTCCAAACTGTTGCTATAAAATTAGGAGCACACAATTCCCTAGAATATCATTATATGCTTCAACATTAGGATTTGTACTCATAAAACATTAATAAAGTAGTCAAACCTTTCATTAGAAGTGGGTGACCCAATACTTTTGGCAATATAGTGTATGATTTCTGATTAAACAAGTCTGTAAAGTAGCTCATAAAAATAGTGATGTTTATAATTCAACAATACCCCAAATACTAAACCTTTAAAAGCAACCAAATTCAAAAGATAATTACCCATTCTGCAGCTTTGTAACTGCAGAAAGTAAATGAAAACTAATAAAAAATACCAATTGCAATATAAAAAAGTGGTTCATATTAGCTATGATGTAGAAGAAGAGAATTGTAAAGTAAGTTACACTTTTTAAACAATCGTCTCAATTCAAACACCTTGAACCAGGAGTTCTTGCTCAAGTTGAGCCGGCCCATCCACAGGTCTGTGAGGAGCATCTGAGTGCAGTTGTGAGCCACAAAGGACCTGAGTCTTGAGGAGACGGCCATTTGCAGACAGGTGAAGTTACTCCAGTCCTTCATCTCCCAGGTCAGCAGCTTCATCGCCATGCGTTCGTTCTTTCTGAAAGCCTGATCCAAGAGATCCACAGCCAACTGTCCGAACGCTCTAAAAGATCAATACAATCCCATTGCATTGTTTTAACATCTTTTTTATCACTAAACAATTTACAAACTCAAAATCTTTAAACACATCTAAATCTTTCAAGATTCAGTTACTTCTAATCCAATGAAATCTATATTAAGCAATATTTAGCTATGGTGGCCCAGTAGTGCACAAGACAACAAAATCCCCTCAGCACAACGAAATCACCAAAAAACAAAGCATAGGACTAATTTCATTGTGGCTTTTTTCCGCTGTGTTATGCCAATTTCGTTGTGGCTTATTTCCATTGTGTTGCATCTTGTTTCCTTTGTGTTGTGCTAATTTCTTTGTGTTATGACTTATTTCCATTGTGTTGTGACTTGTTTTCACTGTGTCTTGGAGATGTTGTTGTATTGTGAACTATTGGGCCACAGTATTTAGCACATGCTGTTTGTATTACAAGCTTTAGAGTGAAGAAAAACAACTGACAGAGAGTTCTTCTTCAGCTCCTCGGCCATGCTGTCACCCATATTGCTTTCTCTGGCTTCCCCCGCCATAGCACGGTAAAGCTTGCAGGCCACAACCGCCCTGGCCATTGCCTGCTCCCCATGCTGCCACAAGAACATCGCCATCTCTTGTAAGTTCAATAATGTCTAAAATAAATGGAACCTCAAAAGACAGACATGCTTGGATTATTATCTAAATGAATGGGAAAGAAAGCATACCTTAGCTGGATTATGGAAGCGACTGTACATGGATCTGAAGCTCTTGCGTGTATATGTGCTTCGATAAGCTCCGCCAATTAGGTATTCAACCATCATTCCAACGTCGATTAAAGATATCCTATAAACAGCAGGCAGACGAGTCTACAAAAACACAGAACATGCTTATGGACCCCTTGGTGGATTGACAAATGGAGCATTTTAACACTGGTCTTCAATAATGTCATATGCAATATATAATATATTTTGGGGTCAGTTAAGCTTTAGTTTGGAGTCAGAGTAAGATTATTTAATTTTTTTGAACGAAGTCTCCGATGCGCACCAAGGCTGCATTTTGTATTAAAAATCCAATAAAAAAGTAATATTATAAAATACAGTAAACGTATAATACTTTTACAATTCAAAATAAAGGTTTTCTTTTGTAATAAACAGTAGTCAACATTTGAAGTGGATCAAAACATTTCAGCAAAGACAAGAACGTATTTTGGTTTTAGGACAACTTTGATGAAAGGTTTTGATCCACTTCAAATGTTGACTAGTGTAGTTTAAATTGTAATTTATTTCTGTGAGAACTACTCTAGACTTCAGTGTCATGTGATCCTTTAGAAATCATTGTAATATGCTGATTTAATGCTCAGTTAATTAAGTTAATTAATTATGTTAATATTTCATTTTTTTTAAAGCACATGTAAATTACAGTAATTGTCTGACTTCTTGCGGACACCCCACACAATGAAGAACAGAAATAACTTCAAGGTTGCACTTTCCACAAACCTGTTTGGCATCCTCGATGATGTGTCGAAGGAAATGATTAGAGGATCCTTTATGCTGGAAAATACAAATGATTTATCGTAAGAAGAACTAGAGATATTTGCTTGTATAAGAGACAAAAGCTTCCTGCAAGTGGTAAATGGGTATTACTATATTGTAGAGCTGTTCCAGACGAGAAATTGTCAAGAAGCGGCTCATGGTCATGCCGTTCTCAATCAGCAGCTTCACAAAACTGACACGATCCATTACCAATGCATCCAACATGGTCTGCTCCAGAGATCCCACCTATCAAATCCAGCACTGGGTTATACACGTCTACTCTAACTCATAAAATGCCTTAATCCTGGCTGTAAAATCATAACTGTACCTGCCATTGTTGTCCATACACCACAATGTTGTCCTTTGCCACATCAGCTCTGTCCCAGGCCAATGTTATGTTTAGCTGCTCCTCAGGGGAAGCTCTGGTACCTGTATTTTAAATTTTTGGATGAACAACCACATTAATCCAACATTGAATCACAGGGCTCTAGACTAACTTTTTGTACTGGTTGCACTGGTGTGCCTAACTTTTTTTCTTAAGTGCACCAGCACAAAAGTTAGGTGCACCCAAATTTTCATATAGGCAATATTGACTAGTAAACGATTAACTAACAATCTGGTCAACATAAAGTTCTTTAATTGAAGCACAATTATGCAAGAAAGGTAACTTGCTGAAAAAGTGTTAGTGCTTAAAGTGCTTTACTGAGCTGAGATTTACATTTAAAACATCTCAAGTTTAATGAAATAAAAATACAATCTAAATTAAGTGTTTTCAGGGTATCAAACTGAACATCTCATGGCTCAATATCTTATGGACTATGCTCCATTGCAGTCACATGCCCCTCGGATTGCCAACTCCTGTAGTTTGTCCTTCTTGATCTTTGGCCTCGGCTAAACCAGCTGGCCACACTCTCTCTAGCATCAACATCTTCCAGACTTGACCCCTCTACACTGAGTCTTATCAGATCTTCCACTGTGTCTGAATGAAGGGATGCTCTAGTGCAGTGCTTCTCAAACTTCTTTGGTCACGAAATGATAAAAAAACAGCACCCCTATCCCACCTCAGACTACCAAATCATTTCACTAAACATTATGAAAAAAAAGTATTTACAGAAAAAAACTGTTCTAATTGCCTCTCTATTCTCATACTGTATTTTAATGCAGCCAAATTCTCAATAAAACTGTTTTACTTTATATATTTACTGTTTCTCTAGTCAGTCAATGGGATAAATATGAAATAGTGACTGAAACACAGCCCTTTAAGAATACATAACCAGCTTTCCCTTCCAAGAAGCTAGTCTGCACAAAAATCCTAATTTATGATTTTATTGAGCCGTTGTCTGATGAAATCAAATAACACACAGAAGATAAGACAAAGACAATTCCCGTGCTGTGATTTTGGCTATATTTGCATTTAAACATAGAGAAGCAATAATATCTGTTTTAACTGAACATGCTGCTCCTCTCAGACGCTCACTGAACAGAGCAGATGCAGAGAAAGAGCTGCGTGTGCGCTGATCTCAAGCCGTTGCGGCAGTACCAGATCACAGAGACTCACTAAAGTGTGTCCAAGAAGTTGCTAGATTTGTCACTAGTCGCTTTTTGGGAAAAAAGTTGTTATGGGGTCTGAAAAGGTGCTAAATATAGCAACAAAGTCGCTAAGTTGGCAACACTGCGCGCACCTCCACTCACCTCTCCCTCTGCTTGACTGCAGCAGCACACACGTACAGGAATATCTGGACCACAGCCAATCAGAGGGGAGGGGGGGGGGGTCCACCCTTCACTATCTCTGATTGGTTTAGACCATGATATGGGCCTAATGTGTGTCTGTTGTTGAACCACAGGGAGACTTTCAGAGTCGCGGAGACTTTTTTTTCTCGAATGGCTGGTCACACCAGTACGACCTCAGTTTTTTGTTAATCGCACCATTGAGAAATTAGGTCGCACTCTAGAGCCCTGAACAAATATTATATACCTCTCAGTGATGTAGTCAGGATCGCAACATCTGCCTCTTGGAGGTCCTCAGCTTCAGAGTCAAAAATGGTGATCTAAAATGAAAAATCGCCAAAGTATGACCTCATTAGAAAAATGAGTTCATAAAGGAAAATGATTTTTAACCAACACAGATGGCCAGAATTAAAACAGATTTGTAAACTAGTGGCACTGCTGTGGTGTCATGTTCAATATAGCCAGCAGTTATTTATTTTGTTTGGTATTAGTATGAAACCACCAGCATCCCATGCCAATATATAAATGCATGTAACTCTATACGACACCCAGAGGAGATGTTCTACTCTTAACATGCCTTTGGCAATTCGTCTTCACATGAGTAATTCATACCCAATCAAAGAATCTGTGCGCCTGGAGACCAAATTAATCCCTTCTACTCGATTAATATGGAAATACGTTTCATGCGCCATCATTCCAATTATTCTGTTCTCTCTCAATTTAGAAGCTCAGAGATGTGGGATGGGTGTGGTAAACTACAACATTCCGTTTGATGGAGGCTTTGCATCAGAGCTTTCGGCGTAGTGACAGAGACCGATACACAGCAGGCATCTTATCACACAAAACAAGCAGTATTTACCGCCAAGTAGGAGGAGAAAGGAAGAAGACAGAAAAAGAGGAAACAGCCAGAGAAATGCAGAAGGGGATTTGAATATGTTGCACTAGGTTCACAGCTTTGAGGACAAGAACTTCGCTGATGAGAGAGGAGTTCATGATTAAGTTAGGACTGACTGGTATTTCCTGAACTGATGATTAGAATCTGCAAACTGATCTGTATCTCCTGAAACCAAGAGAGTGAACATTTATTTTCACCATTTTAATTTTAGTTTCCGTTTTGTTTTAGTAAACTATAATAACCCTGGTGAGCACATCAAGATATCGAGATTTTTTTTATTTGTCACAAACACAATTATATGGAATATAACCAGCAGTGAAATGTAAGTCAGGTCCGCTCCATGGACAGTGCAATTATATGGAATACAAACACAAGATAATATTGTGAAAGAGATCAAGTCATTTGGCATCATCTATCCAGAAAATGTACAGTCAGACATAATAAATAAATAAACACTGACCGAATGTGATATGAATCTTATGAAACTAGCAGAGATATGTAAGAAACCAGTTGTTTGAGACAACGGTCAATGACACTTTAGCAGCCATTATACAAAATGTTTTCTTAATTGACCAATCAGGGTCATGTGTTCCAACAAGATAAAACCAGTCTTAAGTCACTGGGTTATATTTGTAGCAATAGCCAAAAATACATTTTATGGGTCAAAATGATTTTCTTTTATGGCAACAATCATTAGGATATTAAGTAAAGATCATATCCATGAAGATATTTTGAAAATGTATTTCTGTAAATATATCAAAACATACTTTTTAATTAGTAATATGCAGTGCTAAGAACTTAATTTGGACAATTTTAAAGGCGATTTTCACAATATTTTGATTTCTTTGCACCCTCAGATTCCAGATTTTTCAAATAGGTGTATCTCGGCCAATTATTGTCCGATCCTAACAAACTATACATCACTGGAAAGGTTATTTATTCAGCTTTCAGAGGATGTATAAATCTCAATTTCGAAAAATTGATACTTAAGACAGTTTTTTTGGTCCAGGGTCACAAATAAGGTTATTGAACTTACAAGCTCTCTATATTCCATACATTCCATGAGTATGCTGAGAAGTTCAGAGGCCTCTTGTCTTTCCACACCAAACATTTCCTGAATCCTCAGCAGGACATCCTCCTCAATATCTGAATCCAACTTTCTATGACAAATATACAGAAACAGGCCAAACAACTCAATATAAAAGAACCCAAACACTATTTAAATTCATATACACTTATGTCTGACATGCCTTTCTACAGCTGTTTGTTTGTGTATTAAAACCAGCAGGTCTGCAGCTCTGCCTGTTCCCTCAAACACCAGCACAGGCACTGGAGAACTTCTGCGCAAATACTCCAGCACCACTGAGAGGATGGCAGGACCACCTTCTACTACAACACACACTAAAGGCACATGCTGAGGCAGCCCTAAAATCAATACACACGCATATATATATATGTATATACGCATCAGACTTGCACATATCTTTTAACTCAAAAGACATTTGACATTTGTAAGAAAACACTTACTAGGGTGGATTTTCTGAAAGTGTATATGCCTTTCTAGCCTTTTCCTCAAGTCTATTTGACAACCCGATTTACCCATGGTCCCATCATCAACTAACAGGAAGTGTGAATGCATGCCGTTCAGGCTGGCACGTTTACTCAGAGGATTACCTAGAGCCTGGTAGTGCCTCAAAACCTAGGACAATAAACCCCAACATCAGTACAGCAGAACCAAAACAAAATACAGAAAATATATATAACATAATATACTAAATAAACCAGTACACATAATAATTGAACAAAATAACAATAAACAAGATTTACTGCAGTGGTCCAGAAATGCACAATCTTAAATGCAGTATTTGTTTTATATCATCAAATTTCTATGTTTTGAATTTGTCAAAATCCAGGTTTAAATGATTTTGAATTTTGATTTTGAATCCTCTTCACCTCAGATCATACTGTACATTGCAATATAATTCAACAACATAGTGTAGAAATGTAAAACTCACATCCCGGCCAAAAAGGTCACTGTTATTCTCAATAATGCCCCAGGGTGTGATCCCGACAACATTCCTTTTCCTGTGGTCATGTGACCCATACAATTTTACAGCCTCACCAACATACTTAGACACACCTGAATGCAAGGAGAAAGAGGGTCCGGTGTTGCTACTGTAACTAAACCTATTCAAAATGTTTTTGGTAATTGAAATACAAAGCTGAAATAAAATAAATCTAAATATAAGTTGAAAACTTTAACTTAAGATACTTAATTGAAATGATAAATTCTGCCTTGCCATGTAAGTGAAATCAATAATTTCTTTAAGTACCTAAAATACTGCAATATAGATATATATATAAAAAATGAATAAAAATCTAAAAAACAATAAACTACATTTCTAACATGTAAAAATATGAAATAAATACTACAATAGAATATAAATAATATGAAAATAACCATGATATGGTCATAATGATATGACATAAGTCATGTAGTGTGCTTCACCAGAAAACAGTGTTATAGCAAAAACAAGACTTTTAAAGTATATGTATCCAGCCACGAACACACACCTGTATTGAGCCCGTCAGTCAGTATCCATGCTCCAGTGCTCTCTGCAGCTGTGATGAGCCCTAAGCTGAAAGCCTGGCACACCCGTGGAGACAGAGGGAAGTTATCTGTCCCTCCGTGCACAGAGATCACCAACTTGGGCGTCTCCATGTGCCATTCTCTCAGCATCAGTTGGACCAGGAGCTCTGGTGGAGTGTTACAGGAAAGACGCACATACTGTAGAGAAAATATTACTTTATTGTATGAACTATGCACAATACTATATATTATAAATACTTTGTTAATAGGCATAAACACATCTGCCTGATAAGGTTTTCTTCCTTGTAAGCACCAACCTTGGCACGACATGTGCGCTTTGTGCTGCCCTGGAAGTCCAGCGATCCGAAAGCATCAGTGGGGCTAACGCTGGTGTGTTGTAGCACTGACCACTCCTCATCATCAGGACCAGGACCATGTCCCAGCAAGCCAGAGTGTGGATCTACATGCTCCGCGATCAGCCTCCCACAGCAACATCTGAGGAAAGAGAGGAAATTAGCCAAGAAGAATGAGAATAGAAGAGAGATAAAATGTATGGAAGCTTGTTTCCATCACGTAATTTAAAAAAAAATAGGTAATTTAGACTTTTTATGTTTGTATACTTCCTCACAATTCTGAGAAAGAAGTCAGAATGGCACAAATCTTGCCATTCTGACTTTTTCTCAGAATTTTGAGTTTACATATTGCAATTCTGTTTTTCTTTCCATCATGGTTAAAAAAAGGTAAATGCCACTTTTTTATGTAACAAGTCTGATTTCTTTTTTCGAGAATGGCAAGAAAAAGGTCAGAATTATGAGATGTAAACTCTTATTTTACCTTATTTTTAAACACATGTTTTTTCCAGTCACTATTACTTGATATGGAACTAAAAATAATTTTATAAAGATCACACTCACAAAGAGCAACATCTATACAATGAAATATTTTATGGCTGAGTATGACTAGAAGATATTTAACTATTTAACTGACAATCAAATTCCCTGATTGTACCAAGAATGTCCATGACATTTACAGACTTGAATACCACAGTATTTACACAACCTTTTAAAAAAGCTTTATGCAAAAAATTATTACAATCAAAAAACATTTTCATGGTAAGAAATAGAGGATGAATGTACTGAATGTACAAAAAATAATACCTTACTAAGCTTTGGCACACTTGACACACTGGATAACACCTGCAAATAAGCAAAAGCTGCAATTCATATGGGTCTATTAAGACAAAATGAATAACCTCAAAACACCTGATAAACTCTCATTATCATTGCTAAAAGATTATATGTAGATATGAAGACCAAGATTATTAAGCACACCTGTGATGATCACGTGAGGCTGGCAGAAATTTCACACATTCTCTCTTGGAAAAAGTGGCCTGGATCCAACTGCACCTAGACTGAAGGGAAAACAGCTGTATAAGGGTGTATACGGTTTGTTATACTATATGCCTATTTGAATTAGACGAGATAACCACCAAATTAGAATAATTGCTGTTACTGTTACTTTAAACTAACAGGTTTTTTGTAAATTGATAGAAATGTAAACACACAAACACACGTATATACATTTTTATCCAGTCACAGGCCACTTTATTAGGTACACCTTGCTAGTACCGCGTTGGACCCCTTTTGCCTTCAGAACTGCGTTAATTCTTCGTGGCATTCAACAAGGTGTTGGAAACATTCCTCAGAGATTTTGGTCCATATTGACATGATAGCATCACGCAGTTGCTGCAGATTTGTCGGCTGCACATCCATGATGTGAATATCCCGTTCCACCACATCCCAAAGGTGCTCTATTGGATTGAGATCTGGTGACTGTGGAGGCCATTTGAGTAAAGTGAACTCATTGTCATGTTCAAGAAACCAGTCTGAGATGATTTGAGCTTTGTGACATGGTGCATTATCCTGCTGGAAGTAACCATCAGAAGATATGTACACTGTAGTCATAAAGGGATGGACATGGTCAGCAACAATACTCAGGTAGGCTGTGGCGTTTAAACGATGCTCAATTGGTACTAAGGGGCCCAAAGTGTGCCAAGAAAATATCCCCCACACCATTACACCACCACCACCAGCCTGAACCGCTGAGACAAGGCAGGATGGATCCATGCTTTCATATTCTTTATGCCAAATTCTGGCCCTACCATCTGAATAACTCATCAAACCAGGCAACGTTTTTTCCAATCTTCTATTGTCCCGTTTTGGTGAGCCTGGGCGAATTGTAGCCTCCGTTTCCTTTTTTAGCTGACAGGAGCGGCACCCGGTGTCGTCTTCAGCTGCTGTAGCCCATCTGCTTCAGGGTTCGACGTGTTGTGCATTCAGAGATGGTATTCTGCATACCTTGGTTGTAACGAGTGGTTATTTGAGTTAATGTTGCCTTTCTATCATCTCTAACCAGTCGGCCCATTCTCCTCTGACCTCTGACATCAACAAGGCATGTTCATCCACACAACTGCCGCTCACTGGATATTTTCCCTTTCTCGGACCATTCTCTGTAAACCCTAGAGATGGTTGTTTGTGAAAATCCCAGTAGATCAGCAATTTTAAAATACTCAGACCAGCTCGTCTGGCACCAACAGCCATTCCACGTTCAAAGTCACTTAAATCCCCTTTCTTCCCCGTTCTGATGCTCGGTTTGAACTTCAGCAAGTCGTCTTCACATCTAGATGCCTAAATGCATTGAGTTGCTGCCATGTGAGTGTATATGTATATATATATATATACATATATACAGGTGTATCTCAATTAGAATGTCATGGAAAAGTTCATTTATTTCAGTAATTCAACTCAAATTGTGAAACTCGTGTATTAAATAAATTCAATACACACAGACTGAAGTAGTTTAAGTCTTTGGTTCTTTTCAATTTTGATGACTTTGACTCACATTTAACAAAAACTCACCAATTCACATCTCAAGCATTAAATTTAAAGCATTTTAAAGCATATGAATTTATTTAATACACGAGTTGCACAATTTGAGTTGAATTACTGAAATAAATTAACTTTTCCATGACTTCATTCTAATTTATTGAGATGCACCTGTATGTATGTATATATATATATATATATATATATATATATATATATATATATATATATAAAAACGAATTCTGGAAATGTTGGGACATTTTTTAAATTTTAATAAAATGAAAACTAAAATAATTTCAAATCACATAAGACAATATTTTATTCACAATAGAACATAGATAACATAACAAATGTTTAAACTGAGAAATGTAAAAATGTTATGAAAAAATGAGCTTATTTGATGTTGATGCCTGCTACAGGTCTCAAATTCGTTGGGACGAGGGCATGTTTACCATGGTGTAGCATCTCCTTTTCTTTTCAAAACAGTTTGAAGATGTCTGGACATCGAGGTTATGAATTTCTGGAGTTTTGGTTTTGGAATTTGGTCCCACTCTTGCCTGATAGGTTTCCAACTGCTGAAGAGTTCGTGGTCGTCTTTAATGTATTTTTAATTTAATGATGCGCCAAATGTTCTCTATTCTCTAATTAGACTCACCTGTGGTTGAATTCTTGTTAAATTAGACATTTGTAGTCTAAAATTTAGCTTTGCTCCAGAGACTTTCAGTGGGGTGTACTCATTTTTGCATCACCCTAATTTGAGTAAAACTGAAAATGTTGTTCTCTAAGTTATATTATTAACCTTACTTTCATGTTATAAGTTAAACAGATGTTATATAAAACTTAGTCTATTGAGATATTGTTTAAAATTTTACTTTTCAAAGGGGGTACTCATTCTGAGCACTGTATATATATATAGTGTGAGTGTGTGTGTGTGTGTGTGTGTGTGTGTGTGTGTGTGTGTGTGTGTGTGTGTGTGTGTGTGTGTGTGTGTGTGTGGTGTGTGTGTGTGAGAGGCATATGAGGACACAAATTTGTATAATGACATGTGTATGACATAGCATAGGTATTACTGGGAAAATGTGACTTCTGAGGACATTACCCCATGTCCCCATATTTCAAAAGGCTTACAAATCATACAGAATTTGTTTTTTGGAGAAAGTAAAAACGCGCAAAGTTTCCTGTAAGGGGTAGGTTTAGGTGCATGGTTGTTAGGGCGATAGAAAATACGATTTGTACAGTATAAAAACCATTACGCCTATAGAATGTCCCCACAATCCACAAAAACAAACATGTGTGCTCGTAATGCAACGTACCATTTCTCCTCAAATCTCCTTCACAGATGAGTGAGTCAGTCATGAATACTTTTAGACAGCCTTTTCAGCCTTGCAAGAAAAAACACACACAAAAAACAATGCATACGTGTGAGGTGGAAAATTACGTCTATGCATCCTTTTCCGGGAATTATTAGGTGAAAATACAGGACACAGATGAGGAAACAATATTCCTTACTTAAAATAACGCCATCTAGCCGGCCAAACAAATAAAAGGGTGGAGGGCGTCCTCACCCAAAACAGAGACTGAAACATACAGTACTTTGACTTACTGTACTACAAGCTGAAGAGCTACATCTGTTCAGAAATAGATAAGTGCATTTGAACGAAGAGGTCGCAAACTACTGTGACTGCGCATTCAAAACAACAGTGCTGTGTGGAATGGGGAATGTGATCAATCAAACACAGGTTTTAACATGTCTTTGGCGTAAAGCCCTGTAGGATACGACTTTTCGTTTCATACTTAAAAGGCATCTACTAAGATGCCATGCTCACGCTCTGTATAGCTGTTTAATTACCTGTGTAATAGCGTTGTTTTCCCAGTCATGTTTTCCACAGATTCAGAGGATTCTTATTCCTGCATTAAACGTGCATAACAGTAGAGATGCAATCAGCTAGGAAGTGGGTGGACTCTTCCAAGGGCTGTAAAGTGTCGAGTGTGGACACGCAACTGGAACTTTAATGCGAACTTGTGTTTTGTTCTGGGAAGCTCGTGCTTATTCAAGAGACCAATAGCAGTTGCATAACAAATGTGACTTCATTCTTCACATACTTCCTGTGTTCATTTCGAAATGTTTCTCAGATGCTATGAGATTTAAATTTGTTTTTGCACTTAAAGGGTTTTATCACTTTGCATTGGTCGCAAAAGCAGCAAAGCGAAATGGGAAAATAATGTTCGTGAATGACTAACTAAATGATCGCAGACGGTTAAAGTTAGTTAAGGAGGAGCGCAAATAATGAAAAGACCGGTGTTCAGCCAGACCTCAATCACGAGATCCTATCTTTACAAACAAACAATGTTTAGTTATGAAAATATTAATTGCTGCATAATAATCAGCAAACATAGCTGCACATATCAGTTAATAGGGTTATTTGCACATAAGCTCTCGATTACTCGATACTGATTGAAATGATACTGTGACTAAGATCATTTGTTAACACTAGATGCATTAGTTGTATGTACGGTCAATTGTTTCCCACTGTTACAGCGCCTTCTTCTGTCAAAACCGGATGTCACATTGTATGCTTCCGACAGGCCCGCCGAGTCTACTGACAATTTGACGATGTTAATCTTACCTAATATCTTGTGAAATCAAAATAGCTGATGGCTGCCATTATTTTTAAATGTGTAGTTGTTCTCATATATCAGTATGACATAAAAAACATTTACAGTTTGTCGATCATGCCAACCAACAGTTGCCAACATAACTTATATTTGTATTTACTTATCGTATTCAGTAATTATAGCAACAACAAAATGTGTTTGCTATAACTCACATAGACCTTCACTAAATAAAATGATCCGTTTTTCCACTTTACATAGCAGTAACATTCTATAACGGCACATATACAAATATATTAATATAAAATGTTTAAAAAAAATCTAACCTGTCACCAGAGATGTGGAGCTTGATTCTCACATGCTTTCAATTTCTGATTTAATTTCCATAGCTCAACCAAAAAACAATATTTTTTTATCTTCATTGTCTTGAAGGTTAAAGCATGTCTCTGAATTACCTATTTACATTAGATTACATATTAACAAGACTGCACATTATCTTAATTTTTTATGTACATCCCTTTTCAACATATTCCCAGAGGAGACCCCAAATAGGACAAAGCATCAAAACGTTGCTTACCAACGCAGCATTTTACTTGCATGCTTATTTTAGCTTATCAGATGAGCAGGACTATCTCTACATGCTGATCACTGGCGATGCAATCTCCTGATAAAGTTAGCATGTTCTCAGCCCTTATTCCCTCCTAAATCAAAGGTCATGAGCACCTGGCACAACAACATGGAAACAGGTATGTTTCACTTCCTTTGGGTGATGAATGGGTAAAGAAATCACACACACACACACACCATATTTCACAGTGGTTCTTTACCTCTTAAAAATGTAAGGATTATGAAATCAGACAGTTCACCAAGGATATTACAAGCCAATGTCATCATAAAAAATACATTTATTGCCATTGAGCAATTTCAAAAACACTGCAATAATGCCCCTGGGACATTCAAAGCACTTCCTGTATATAATAGGATCAGAAGTAGCACATACTATTGTCAAAATAATAATGTTGTTTAGAGAAAAAGAACAAGGCCCTAAAGTTTACAAAAACAAAACACCTAAAGAATAAAAGGGTCTAATACCTACTGAACACCATAAACATAAAAAAATCTGGCTCTGTCCAAGCAAAAGAACACATACTTGACGTGCACTTGCTTTCACAGCTATACTGAAATAATAAAATAAAAAAAACACATGATTAGTCCAATATGCTGAACACTTCACCTCTGTAGTACAGGAATGAGGTCATGTGACCATCAGGTGTTTCTACCAGAATGGAAGCTTCTGCTGGAGGCCTTCACACTGTTCACAGCACAAGGCTTTGTTTATATGGTCATCATCTAGTGCAGACTAGGGGGAATCATCTCGTCATATCCAGTCGGGTCATTTGGCTACACCTAGACAACATCTTTCTTAACAAGAATGTCACTGTGCATTGGGGATCTCCTCATGTTTCCATCGCCTCTAAGTCTTTGGTGGAAGAGGCTGTGTGGGACCCAGCCGAGAGTTCAGTCTCCAGGACAGAGAGGTCCAACTCCGGCAGTGGAACCCGCCAGAACTGGAAGGAATTGAACGGAGAAAGGTCCTCATCTGTGTGCATCACCTAGTGGGATACAAGCAGAGCTAAGTTTACTACAGCAACAACCTGCACCTGATGGGAGATGTTTAATAGAAAATGCTCAAACCTGAAGTACTTTAAAGTTTAATAGACTTTACAAAATTAAAAGAAAAAAAATTAGTCAGGCCAGACAGGACAGATAAAGAGATAGAATGATAAAACGATAGATAGAACGATATAACAATAAATACACAGACAGATAATGAAACATTAACAAACACATAACCCATATAAACATACATATGCATATATAAGACATAGCATATATAAACCTACACATAGCTAACAGTCTGACTATACGATAGATAGAAAACATTCAGAAATATATACACATAACATAACACATGAACATACATATACCTATAACATATAAACATTATATAACCTATATAAACCTACACGTAGCTAACAATCTGACTGTAGATAGATGGATAACGTTAGATCTATTGAAATATGTGTAGACTAATAACAGTGGTCATGTACTGCCACCTAGTGTTCATCTACAAGCATTGCCCATTATTCTACACAGTAACACGAGTTTGCGCTCAGGTGCTTGTACTTGTTTGTGTGAAACTTTACCTTGTCTTCTGCAGTAATGTTATTTTCTTCATCTGTCTGTTTATTTGATTGCGTCTGAAGCGCGCGAGATGACCGTCGCGTCACAGGTCTAACGTTACCAAAACCATCCTCGAATGTTCCAGACTTGCACGTGTTCCCGTCTGCCAGCTCTGAATCAACCCTGTTAGCAGCCACCTTTCTCGGTAGGTTATCTGTATCCAGTGAATCTTCGAGATAGCTCGGTCTTTTCCTGCAGCGTTGTCCAGCGAGCGTTAATAACGAGAATGGAATAACGTTAGCGTTTTGGAGCACGTTCACGACTCCGATTGGTTTGTCGTCGTCGTCGGAGAGAGAACGAAAACATCGTTTATGAGGGATTTCAGGAAGCAAAATGTTCTCTGCTCTTCGTTTGTTCATGTGTGCGACTAAAACTCAGCTTCTATAAAAGAGCAGCAAGACTTTGTTTTAGTGCGCGGAGGTTCTCAGCTTGTTCACGACAGTTGTGTTGAAACGCGTGTTTAAATACAGCGCCCTCTGTAGCCAGAGAGGTCAAACAACAACAACGTTTGGGTACGATAAGTGTCAATTTATTCACTACCTTCCAAACAAGTATTGTGTATTTTGTAGGGCGAATAATAAACAAACTCAAATGCTTAGAATAAACATTCATGTATATGAAACAATATTCCAAATGTATGTCATTGATTGTAAAAAATGTATTACAGTATACAGGTACATCTAAAAAATTAGAATATGGTGAAAAAGTTCATTTATTTCTTGTAACTTATTTCAAAAAGTGAAAATGTCATATATTTTAGATTCGTTACATGTAAAAAAAAAAAAAAAAAAGTTTTTTGATTATTAGAGCTTACAGCTAATGGAAGTTTACTTACTTTACTTCACTGCTGGTTATATTCTGTATAATTGTGTATGTGACGAATACAAATCTTGAAGTAAAAAATAAATCTCAAAATATTAGACTATTTACATTTGAGTTTCAATAAATGACCATCCATACAGTATACATTCTGGGTATCTCTTGTTCTTTGAAACCACAATAATGGGAAAGACTGTTGACTTGGCAATGGTCCAGAAGACGATCATTGACACCCTCCACAAAGAGAGTAAGTCACAGAGGGTCATTACTGAAAGGTGGCTGTTCAAGGAGTGCTGTATCAAAGCATGTTAAATGCAAAGTTGAATGGAAGGAAGAATTTGGGTAGGAAAAGGTGCACAAGCAACAGGGATGACCGCAAGCTTGAGAATACTGTCAAGCAAAGCCGATTCAAACACTTGGGAGAGCTTCACAAGGAGTGAACTGAAGCTGGAGTCAGTGCATCAAGAGTCACGACGCTCAGACATCTTCAGGAAAAGGGCTACCAAGCCACTTCTGAAACAGAAACATCGTCAGAAGCATCTTACCTGGGCTAAGGAGAAAAATAACTGGACTGTTGTTCAGTGGCCCAAAGTCCTCTTTTCAGATACATTTTTTTTTGCATTTCATTTGGAAATCAAGGTCCCAGAGTCTGGAGGAAGAGTGAAGAGGCACAGAATCCATGTTGCTTGAAGTACAGTGTGAAGTTTCCAGTCAGTGATGATTTGGGCTGCCATGTAATCTGCTGGTGTTGGTCCACTGTGTTTTCTGAAGTCCACAGTCAACGCAGCCATCTACCAGGACATTTTAGAGCATTTCATGCTTCATTTTGCTGACAAGCTTTATGGAGATGCTGATTTCATTTTCCAGCAGGACTTGGCACCTGCCCACACTGCCAAAGATACCAAAAGCTGGTTCAATGACCATGGTGTTACTGTGCTTGATTGGCAAGCAAACTCGCCTGACCTGAACCCCACAGAGAACACTAGACCCAACAATGCAGATGACCTGAAGGGGCCGCTATCAAAGCAACCTGGGCTTCATTACACCTGATCAGAGCCACAGGCTGATTGCCTCCATGCCACACCGCATTGATGCAGCGATTAATGCAAAAGGAGGCCCAACCAAGTATTGAGTGCATATAAATGAACATACCTTTCAGAAGCCTAACATTTCTGTTTAAAATATCATTTTTTGTTGATCTTATGTAATACTCTGATTTTCTAAGATGCTGAATTTGGGGTTTTCATTATCTGTAAGCCATAATCCTCAACATTTCAAGAAATAAAGGCTTGAAATATTTCACTCTGTGTAATGAATATAATTTATGGGTTTCACTTCCTGAAATGAGTGACAAAAATATTGACCTTGTTCGTGATATTCATTTTTTTTTTAGATGTACCTGTATGTACAAGATCATGAAAAACCTGTTAAGTTTAAAACAACTTTATTTTTATGCTGCCAACTTGTACAATTGTTATGGTCAACATTTTTCCTAGGAGACACGAGTACTTGATCCAGATCAGACTCGTATTTAGACAGTGAATATGATTTTGATCATAGAAACTCTTGAAATGTAAACAATTGCAAGAAAACACTGAAATGTATGTGTGGAGAAACAATTAGTCAATTGTGAGGCAGCACCCAAAACCTGAAGAATATGAATGCAAAGTGAAGCTCCAAAACATAACATATTTTTGGTAATTATCTGAGACAATTCAGCACATAATAAAGCTCCAGTCTTCTTGTATTACCAGGAATATGCTATAATGCTGGCATTCATGATTAAAAACATCAACTTATTATTGGGCCATTTGTTTGTGAATTTGTCCAGAGCTTCACCTTTCTAAACGTCATGTTGACTTTTTGGTCTGTAAAGAATCCTCAATCTGGCCATTTTTAGGTGTCTGATCTCCATTGATCAACTGTTCTGCAGGTTTCCGTACGATAAAAAAGACACAGTCATAAAGGTACTTGAGCATGGAGCGATCGTTCTCTGTGTACATGCTGGCAACTGACTCTCTCTCCAACTGTGGAACAAAATACAGTAATACAATTGGTAATAATTTATTTTGATAAATAATACAAAATTATTGGAAGGGGGGGGGCAGTTTAACTATTTACCTCCAGGGCAAATCCATATTTTAAAATGACGGCCTTTATTTCCTCATAGCTCAGCTCAATGGACAATTCATTGGCCATATTCTCATAGTGGTAAAGAAGTGGACCTTTGAGATCAAATACAAAACACTTTCAACCACATGTGTGTTTTCAGCCTTTCATTTGCTGATAACATTTGACTGAAAATGATTATGCAGAATCTGTAACTTACCCAAATTTATCCAGACACCACCAGGTTTTAGAATATTCCATATGGTTTCAATGTAATCAAGAACATTGTGGGCAGTGTCAATGAAGAAACAAGTAGCAACACAATCCCACATTTCTGTATGGAAGATAAAACGTTAAATGTTAATGCTATGTAAGTGCAAATTATAATTATGTTCATGTTTATTAAAATAAATGCAAAAACTAACCAGGGTCACTATATACTTCCTGGAAGTCTCCAGCGACCATTGAGAAGTCTGAGTCTGCTGGGAGACTCTGTGGATTGACATCGGGAAAGGACACGGGTCTTGTCTGATCTGAGGACATTTTGTTATTACTGAACTGGTGAATCCAGGGATACAGTGTCAGTGCATTTTCCTTATCACACCTGAGAGACAAAATATTAGTTAGTGTCCTCATAAATACAAATGTCAAACAATCCGACTTCATAATTCAAATGTGCTCAGTATCATGTGCACTATCCTAGATAGATACGTCTATCCTAGAATGTGGTTTACCTGTTCAGAACAAAATTAGAGGAGAAGAGCATGAAGAAACTCCACTCGTTGCCTTGGCATGAATATCCCAGATGAGCGATTTCCCATGCAAGCCGACCCAGACCTGCCCCCGGCACTAACACTTTGACCTGAGACACGTCACTGTAGAGACAGATATTACAAGAATTACAAATGTATCAAGTTATTTATAATATATAATAATATAAACATTTATTTGGAATAGAAATCTTTTGTACATTTTGTAACATCATAAATATATTTACTGTCCCTTTGGATCAATTTAATGTGTCCTTGCTGAATATATATATAAAAAAAACTTCTGAATGGCTGTGATCCACTGATCTATAACAGAGAAATGAATTGCTCATGAAATCATAAAAAGTGAGGCTTCTGCACCATCATATAGCTTTTCCCTAGTATTCCCATACAGTCTATACAATGAATAGGTAATTGTTCAATTTGAATGAGAAAACATTACCTAACGAGTCACTGCATTTATATCTGAAGTCTCCCTGCACATTCATACAAGTCAAACGTCCTAAGCATGTAAATGGTCATTTGTTTAAAGTCATTTCTATTTATATAGAGAGTGTAAAAACTGTGTTCAACGCTGATAATAAGAAATGTTTCTTGAGCACCAAATCAACAAATTATAATGATTTCTGAAAGACTGTGGTAAAGTTTGCTGAAAATTAATCTTTGCCATCATGTGTATAAACCACATTTTTAAATATTTAAGGCAGAGGCTATTTGCACTAAGTGTAAATAGCATATTTTATTAGCAATGGATTCTATTTACAATAAGTGAAAATATTGTTTTTTTATGATATGCTATTTACACTAAGTGCAAATAGCTATAGATTCTATTTACACTATGTTAAAATAGCAAGATTTTCTGCTATTTGCAAATAGTGGCATTAATGTACAATCAGTATTGTAGTATATTATAAAACAGTACGCAATAACGTATTGAGTGTAAATTATAGTTTTAATTCAAATTATTAAATGGATGCCACCTTATTGGGACAATAAAGCCCTTCCTACATCTACCCTAACCAATACTTTAGTTTTAACTTTTTGTTTATTTTATTGAAAATAAATGCCTTTCCAATGCGATTTGATATTTGAAAAGGGAGAAAAAAAGTTTATCAAAAGACGGGTTCGAACTCGGGTCGATCGTGTCAAAAAGCATGCGCCTTACCATCTACGTCACTGAAACTGGCGCTGACTATTCCAATCACACTTTGGTGGGCGGAGTTAGTGTAAATAGACACTCCGTTAGTGGCGGCTGGTGAAAAATGTTTGAGGTGGGGCTGTGGCATACTGGCACAGCAAACAATTTCACAAACAATTCTTAACAATAAATCAAACTGTCAGGCTGATCTGGACCCAGCTCCTATATACCTTCAGTTTTTCTGCCAAAGTTCTCCTCTCAAACGGACATTAGAGTAGAGATTGTACAGAGTTAGGTTCCTGTCCGGAATTAATAACAACTGAGTCCGTCATTGTCACGTAATTGAAAATTGCGCCGCTACAGACCACGAGACCAGCCTTGATTTTAGCAGCTTGGGGCGACAGAAAAATCGCAATTTCAGTTAAGATTTGAGGACGCTGATTGGCTAAATTTTATGTCACATCTTGAATATATTTATATCTTGAATCAGGATTTGACTAAATTCTACAAAGACCCGCCTCCTGTGGGCGATTTCTCGATCGCCCCTCAGCTGAAATTAAGATGTGCTGACAGGCAGAGAGGTCATATTGTGATGGTGAAAACATATATTTTTCACAGAAGATTTTCTAATATATCACATCATACATTTAAATAATTTATATAATTATTATTTTGTGTGTGTGTTTCAGGGAGGGCCTCTATTGGCCAGCCGCCACTGAACTCCGTATATTTAAATAGAAAACAGTTATTTTAAATTAGAATATTATTTAATAATACAACAATTTTACTGTATTTTTAATCACACAAGGAGCCTTGGAGAGCAAAAGAGACATTAAAAAACATTTAAAAAAAAAGTGAAATGGGAAAAAATTAACTTGGGAATGGTAATGAACAGACAGTTCATTACCAGTGAAGTTAAAGCCATGTACCAATGAGAAGAATTTCCCAGAATGACATGTTTATTATAATTACCACTGGCCAGGAGGAAATAGTCTCTGGATCTCCTCTACAATAGGTTTATAGCAGCTGTCCCTTTCCACTTTTCCTGCTTCACTCCAGTCACGGACAAACTGCTTTAAGGTTGACTTCAGCTTGTCCATGTCAAAAGTCGAGGAAGGCCGTACTTTCCTTGGGTCACCCTTTGAAATGCAAGGAAAACATTATAGAATCATGGACTAACTAAAGAAAAAAAGTGACACTTCTGTCATCACAATAACCAAATGAAGAAAATACGACATTATTAATTGTAAGACCTACAGCCACTGACTGCCACCTACATCCTGTCCATATTCCATGTTCTCAAACATATGGAGGCAGTTGTGCACTATGGCCTGCATCATCTCTTGATTTCGGTCGACACAGTAGCGAATCTTGTTCAGATTGGGAATGAAATTAGTCAGAAGTTGCTGGTGGTGATCTGGAAGAAATCCGAACTGCCGCTCGGCTCTATTCACTCGTTCATGAACGTGAGTTCTGAACCCATGGAAGACAAAACAATATTGAGGACAAAGGAAAATGTGAATTAAAAGAAAGAAAGGATATGGCCTTAAGTTTAATGGACCAGTGCATTGTTTGTAAAATTCGAAATATATAAGCAGTGGGGTTGATAAACCGAATTACACAAGTATATTTTTAAATATTAAAGCTCAAATAGCAGTCGCTCAGCTTGTGTTGGTGTGGATGGGTATTTGATGCTGCAGCAATCAAGGGTTGTTTACCTGTAGTATTTAAAAGCGTTGATGACGTTCCAGAAATGTTGTCTCTCTAATCGCGCGTCTTCCTCTGGGGAACATTTATTCCTCTCCCGATAGTTGTAAAACACCTCTGGTTTAGACGCTGCTACTATTTCATCCGTGCTTTCAGCCATTGCTGTACACTGCAAGGCGTAAATAATCGACAATCGACTACACAACTGAATACAGGGAAGAGAATGGAACCCGCACAGTCGATTCGTGGGTTCATTGCTTGACTGAGTGTCAAATACAGTCAGACAAAGTGAAAATATATTTGTTTATAAAGTATCCGTTTTTAAATGAAAGGGAGATTAAACAAAAACAGCACTAAGGATGCCCTACAACTCAAGTAGCCTATGCTTTGTATAATTTAATAAAATGATCTTGAGTGATAACGAATAGCCTACATTTCTGTCAAGAGTTAAATATGTGTAGGCTATCAATCATGTAACTAAATAACTTAGGCCTACCTCCGTGATTTCATTCTTCAGTCAACTTCGCCATTTTAACTACAAAAGTTCACGTTTATTTATTTATTGTCCATAGCCTATGAATGTGTGTTGCATATCTTAATAGCAGACATTGTCAATAGCAACATTGTAGACCCAGTTGCTCTTAGTTTGGACGCATTTAAGATGTTCCCTCTGGAGCAGCTTTCCTTACAATGCCCTTTTACGACTTCTGTATTCAGGGGCTCTATACAGTGATGGGTCTCTTTTATTAAAGAGGGCTTGAAGTTCTCCGCTTCTTAAATACACCAGGTACTGTTGAATTTTGAAATTGTTGTTCTATCCGTTTGTTAGCCTATTTGTTTAACACACGTTAAACGTTAACTGAATTCATATTAGGCCTTCCCTTTCTCGAGAGAATCACAACAGATAATGTGTTCACGTATTAAAATGAAACGTGCATACGCAGGGAGAATAACATGTGACTTGCTCTGATTCTACTGAATCAAGTGGGTTTCTCTTCGGAGAAATAACATATTTTGGAGCAGTTATGGACCTGTTCTTTGTCTTCTTCTTCGTTTTCTTCTCTGCGCACGCAGGTGAGTATTTCTTTACACAGTAGCCTAAATTATTTTCACTGGATGTAGGGTAATTTATGAAAATGTTTTCGTTACGTTTACATTCTCAAAAGTTTTCATACGTTGACTCAATTATTACAAACGCTTAGTTTCAGTAAAATGCAACATCCCTATATCCTACAATATTGTTTGGTTACCTCTAAAAACAACATAAATTCTTATTTTTCCTCTTTTAATTAAATGTATTTATATTTGTTTTGGTTTATTAAAATTGTAATTAATAAAATTGTAATTATATTATGTATTTTCCTTTAAATATTGAAGACAGTTGGGAACAAGTTTCAACAAGATTATTATGTAAATTCTATACAGACCTGAACAGCTTTGAATATTTTTATTCCTCCTGAACTTCAGACAGTAGTCAATTTTTTTTTCTAGTTTTACAGTCTGTTTTATGTAAAAGCAGCTTTGCTCATAATGCAATAAGTTATATATATATAATATGTTAGGTAGATTGAAAAAAGACATTAAAGAAAGCAGAAAAGAAAGAGACACACAGCAGAGAAAGCCCATGCGCAGTATGCAAAATGTGGGAAGAGCTCTGATATAAGAAATTAACACTAGGAGCTGAGATAAACAATAGAATATTTATCTATTACAGAAGATATAATGAAAGAGCTCTTGCTGCAAAGAAAAAAAGCTGTTTTTCTACATTTATTTGATGACAGAAACCTGTGGTGTCTTTCAAAAGAGAGGAACTGGAACTGGCTGGCTGAGAAAAGATCATTTGATGCTAATGGTTTGTTGGCATGCTGCTAATTTAATGTAATGTATGAAGTATTTTCAATGTTATGTTTTTTAGAGTTCCACTCCTACACCAGCACTTATACTGGAGTAGCAGGTATTCCAAACCTTCCTGTTTTTACTGCTGTTACCAGAGTGGATGGCCTGGAGGTTCATTACTTTGACAGTAATATAAATCAGCACATTCCCAAGCAAAACTGGATGAAAACTGTTGAATTTAAACTGGTCTGGAAAGAAATTAGCGCCTATCACGATGAAGTGTACATACAATTGAAAGAGACTTTTGATGTGAAAAAGAAAAGTAACAGCAAAACAGGTTTGTGTTTTCTTTTTATTACATTTTTACAGTATTATACAGTATTTGCTTTTTAATTTACCGTTAACAGAAATATACAAACACATCACAAAATGTTTTCACAGGTCTCTTTAAAACTTTCACCCCCTCATGCCCCTTTTTTCAGTTTCAGACATACATACGTACCTGTGGATATGCCACTGTCAGTGGGAAGTTGAAACTGAACATATATATAGCTATAATCATCTTGGTTTTGATGGAGAGGACTATATTAAACTGGATTTAGAGGAAAATATATATCCCACAAATACAGGAGGCAGCCAACGATGCAGACAGTTGGAATAATAAAACAGATCTACTTCAACATTTTCTACAATTCATCACAGATACTTGGAGCATGGCAGAACTAGTTTTAACAGAACAGGTAGGCCTATTGCCTCGTACTGAAGCTTTTTAAGTTTCGCTGTGATACATGTGAACATATTACACAAATTACAGAACTATGGTGCTATCAGTATTGAGCGAACTGTATTAATGTATCTTTATTTTTCTAACATCACAATTGAGTCTTTGCATTAACATTAATGCACTTAGGTAGTATGCACAAAGTAGTAAAATTAATGAAAATTATACTTTTTAGTCCCTCCCAAAGTGTATCTTTGACATTGAAAAAAGACATTGAGAAGATTCTAACAGAGGATGAGATCATTAGCAACCAACAATGTAGGTCAAAAAAAAAAAAAAAAACACGGCCTAAAATTTAGTTATAGGATGTCATTTTTTCTGTTTGTGTGTTTTATACAGAATCAAACATCCTTGAAGCAGTGCTTGGAATTTTAGGCACCATTATTTTAATTATTCTTATTGTGTTTGTAATCATTAAAAACTGCAGGAAATGCAAAACTAGTAAGTCCACATCTTCTTACTCTGCATTTCTACATTATAGTTTTCATTGAACTTTACAATAACCATTTAGTACTATTGTTATTGTTATTTGTATTGGTATTTATTTTATTGAGCCATTTGATTTTAAATTTTTTTTACAATGTTTTCTCTGTTTCTTTCTGATTCACATTTTCAGACAACAACGGGAATGACACAGTTGGAAACAGGAGCAACACTGAACTGACCTTAAACAATTACAACACATGTCAGTAAAGACCGGACAGTATCGAAAAAATGGTATACTGGCTGATATCGAAGACACCAAACACAGGTCACACCAGAGGGTTTGTCCCTGAACATTCACATTTATTCATTTAGACAGATCCTTTCATCAGAAGTGACTTACAAATGAGAACAATTCAAGCCTTAGCGATTAACCTTATAGAAGTAGTGTTACCATACTGAATTTCAATTTCTTAATTTTAAGTTTAAGTGCAGCATTTGAAAATAAATGAAGTGTATATTGTCCTTGCAGCACACCTTTCAGCAGTACTTTGTACTTTGTGCAGAATCTTTCTACAGAGTTTCTCCTTGTAATAATAAACATTATTATTGTAATATTTGTTTGAATGTATAAGATCACATTTCAAATACTTTATAAGGTTATAAAGTCTTATAAAAGTATTTTTATAAAAGTCTTACTTGTGTATTTCTCCTTGTTCACATCACTTTTTTGGTGACCATCTATTTGTGTCGTTAAATTTCATGACAATAGATTCAAAGATAATCAGTAGATCACTGTTTAATTTAGCATGTTTTATTTGCATGCTATTTAAATGCAACAAACTAAAAAAAGAAGGGAAACATCAGATTATATCTATATGGTATTTTGTTCCGAGCGTATGTGATAAGAGGGAATTAACGATCAAGTTAGCAGTAGTTTACTAATTACAAAGGGATGAGAGTAACATGAGATCCTCTACACAGGGCTCAGGACAAAATTGTGATGGGTTTCAAAACATGCGTTCAAATATGTTTATTTGTAATCTGATAAACAAAATCTACTCTTTCTAAATATTAGCGTACTACAAAATCTTTACAACAATTCTTACCCGCCAAAAAGCTTCATTTAAAACGTTCCTTTGTTTCTACAAGGTGCATAAAAAGGAAACCACAGAAACAGTTGGTTGGAGATACCTCATTGTTAAAGAGGATGTGAGACTTCGTCCCCTGTCAGCTTTTTCCGATCATCGGTTACAAATTGCATTTTGCCACATAAATCCGTTTCTCTGTAACATCGGTTATGTCATCTGAGTTTTCAAATCACCACACTAAGAGCAGAGAAGTTGTTCAGAGCACTACCCTTTAAATACTGTCTTGATTTTGCATCTGTCCAAATTAAATCAATGTCAGTAGTTCTTACTCAGTAGCACAGAAGGCTGTGAAGACAAAGAGGTAAGTTGATCACAGATCTTAGACAGAATAAAATCTATTTAGTCTTTAGAGAAGTGACTAATGCTGATCTGATGTGATAGTGTGAACATGTAGGAACACTTCATCATCAGTTTGCATGGTTTCACGCACAACTTTGCATAGCTTTATTTAAAAGAAAGAAAGAGCTAAACGGTTGGAATAACTATACAGTGTACTGCTATTTTGACCAGTCTCTCGCCCTGATTCACACAACCTCCTCTGGAAAATACATAAAAACCACAATGAAACATCGAGAAGAATCGAAAATGCTAATAATTTACAGTCCCTTGAGATTGATGTGCAAAATATGGTAATAAAGTTGTTAACATAAATGCTTAACATAAACTACCATATTAAAACAGACCTTGCAAGGACTCATAGAGCACAGATCCTCCAGGTTTGTGTTTAATCGAGGATGAGCAGTACTAACGTTTATAAAGAAAAAATCAGTTAAAACAGTCACTTGTGGTTCACTTGTGGTTCACAAAAAGCACAACAGTTTTTAACTGATTTTTTGCCTGGCATGCACATGAATAACACCCAATGGTGAGTGAGCTGGCATGCTGCTCTGACTCATTTGAGCTTTCTGTGGGAAGAATTCAGGGGGTTTTCTGGTGTGGCAGTCTCAAAAAATAGGTTACCACAGAAAAGCATGTGCATGTAACATGAAATGACATTTTTACAAATTAGTTAATTTGATAAAAATTGGTTAAATATATGGAAGCATGAATTGCTGGCCATAAAACTATATTGATGAACTCTAAGAGGACTTGATGAAAACTCAGTGGCAACATGTGAATATTGAATCGGAAGGGCGTTCTCACACACTGAGTGCACACAACTATATACAGTAACATAATGCTATCTGATGTTGAAAACAGGGTTCGAATGAGAAGCAAAATACTTTTGTTTAAATATTAATAAAGCAACACGGTAAAAAAAATCTATGTTATTATTTACTAGCACTTATTAAAGTCCCTGGACAGGTTTCAAATACATTTGACCGCACTTGCAAAGAACAGATGAGGTGAATTATTATTTGAAGATCCACACTTTCAAATGAAACAGCTTCCTGGAAAAAGTCAGTTACTTGTTGACCCAGCTGTACAGATCATTGTACACTTTTTTATGCTTAGAGCGCTGGTCATAATGCATGCAAATATTACAGAGTCTCTCTCTCCAGTCTGTGTACATTCTTACATCATAGTAATTGTGCCATCTAAAATAAGACTCATAATGTTCTCTATTAGCAGCCACTTGACTTAAGAAATTAGCCAGCGCCTTAATGCTGCTAAAGTCATTTACATGGATGAATGACTCTGGTGGAATAGATAGTTCATAAATGTTCCTGGGTGGGCCGAGCACCACCGGCACACTCCCCGCCTGAAGCGAGTTTCGCCACAGCTTCTCTGTGATATAGTCTGTGGATACTGAGTTCTCAAAGGCAAGGTAGAAATAACATCGAGATATTGTGGAAAGCAGCTTTTTGTTTGAGAGCGGCCGCTGGGACCACCGACCGTATACTTCTATTAGTTTTGATGGAATGTGTTTCTTCAGCTGCTGGAAAACTAGAGAGCGTCTCTGATTGGCTTTGTATTTGCTGACCACCCAGCAAACTAGGCAGTCGCTCTTCTTCGGAATAACGTACGTGGCATTAGCCCTTTTAGAAACAAGCTCTCCATAGGGCATGAAGATATCAGCATCACGGCGATAACTCATCGTCCAGTTAAACAGACTGTTGTAGTTGCTGAGATTGTGGTTGTTCATAGGAGGTTCCAGCGATAACCAAAGCCACTTTTGCATTGGTGGACGCGTGAGGTGGAGAGGCAGTTTGGAGTGGCCAGTCCAGAGCTCATAGTGATGGAAGACTACAACATCTGCCTGAGCGAAAAGGGATCGGTTGTCCTCCAGAAAGCATCTAGGGATTTCATATATATCCATACAGACACCTCTCTCCAGTCTGTAGCGAACTCCGAAAGGCCAGTGCCACAGGAGGATGGTGATGTTGTTCTCTGGGCTTTTAGGTCCACTGGTCTCAATCTGACTCAAGTGCAGCATGGTTTTGCTCCAGGATAAGAAATTGTAGAGCAGCACAAAGCCAAACAGACAACAGAGTGCATTATTATGTTTTTTCATTAACCGCATGGCACAAATACTGTAAAGACAAAGTGGTGAGGTGGTCAAAGCAGGGTTATTATAGATCCCTAAAATTAAAATCATGAAAAACATTTGTGTTACTTGAAATAAAAATCAACATTAACTGAAGCATATATACTTATTTTAGGTAGTTGACAAGTAAATTCTATGTTTCTATTCATATTTGATGAACTAAATAAATAAAAACTATATAGACAACCCAAAAACAAAATTACTAAAACTTGAATAACATTTCAAATAAAAAATGTAAATATAAAAATAAAAACAAATATAAAAAATATGATAGTAAAATAACTGAATAAAATCAACTCTGTCTTTTCCTTTTGACAGTAGTGACTAAAACTGAACTCACAATACAGGTGTAAACTTGTACGAACACTTAATCATCACTTTGCATTTTAGTCACAACTTTGCTAGTTTAAAAAAAACTGCATAAATACTAAAGCAGGCTGAAATCAAAATGATTTTGACCCATTTTGTAAGCCAAATAATATATTTATTATTCCAAGTAAAGGTCAATAATTTACATCTATCCAGATGTATATAAAATATATATTTCTCTTAATTTTGCATTTGTATTTTCTGACATAATAACAGGCACAATCAAAACATGTACTTGCCTAGAGTTGAGAGTCCAGGAACAACATGAAAATCGATGTAAGCGGTTTGTTTGTATGAAAGCCACTGCTTTGAGTGTCAGTAAGATATAAACCAAGATCATCACTGCTTAGAGGTTAAATGACGTATAAACCAAAAGTGTCACTGCTTAGTGGGTGATTGGGTATCCGGTTCTGCCCCGCCTGTTAGCAGATCATTTCGCAAGGCAGAAATTTGGACACATGAAATCAACTGTGGTGCAAAGATTCATCATACACATGTTTAGAGGCCACACCTCTCTCGGCACAGAGCAAGCAAGATTTCCTCAGTAATATTACACAAAACTATGCACTGATAGTCCATGTGATTCAGATAATATTTACAGATAATGCAATGAGGATTTCAATTTTTTCAAGGCCTAATTCAACGTTTATATTATGTTATATATAGATTCCATTTACAACTAAAAACATTCAGCAAAAAGCATGAGCATTTGTGATTCACCAAGTTATTCAAATAATTTGAGCCTTCGTTGTCATATATTGAAAGCTCTTGGTAGGGGGAAGAAAATATTTTGAAATTGCACCTTTTTTTTTCTTCCTTTTCCTGTTGTGGGCAGGTGTTGGAGAGGGCAAAAACCACAATCTGCTCTCCAATCCGCACCTGACTCTTAAAATGCTGTGTGCAGGCTTACACTGATCATTTGCCATGATGAGGAATATCAACATTACACACACGAACACTCATACAAACACAGCAAATATTTTTATGCTAAATTTAAAGCCATAGAAAATACAATATGATGTTTGTCACTTTAAATTGTTAACTGATTATTCCTTGTTCTTCAATAAAGTTATTGCATGAATCGGATAGTGTGAAACTAACCGTATTTCTGTAAATTACCACACACTGTTACATCTATCCCCAGCCTGTGTTACAACTCACACCAGTATAGTGGGGTAGGTCATAACACTCTTTGTAACTCATAATCTATGATTGTGTAGAAGTACAAGTCCATGTGAGCTTTATTTAAAGTGGACAAATATAGCTTTTTATAGAGGGGGAGGGGGATCACAATTTTATCACGATTCTTTGTCATTTTAGTTTTTCTACTTTGCAAGATGTTTGAGCATTACAGATAAGCTAAATTACCTTTTGTATAGACAAAGCCTAACAAGGTAACACAATATAAAAAAGTATGGCAGATATTTAGGCCAAAGTGGGTGAAGATAAAAATCTTCATCATTATATTATCTTTGTTATAATAAAAATGAGAATAAAGGTACATATTACAAATACACATTATATACAAACAAAATAAACCGTGTTTTATTTTCAGGTAGGCTAGGTGTATTTAGCAGGAGCATTCATGAAACTGAATGAACACATATTAAAATAAAACACTATATAGATTTATTCCTATTAAAGCAACTGTATTAACGTTTTTCAGTCAAGAGTAGGCTAGTGAGTGATTTGTTTTATTTTTATACCTTCATTTATTCAAAAGTTGTTTTAAACCTGAGTTTCCTTCTTCTGCTAAACAGAAACGTTATTTTGAAGAAGGTAGAAAACCAAACAGTTGCTGGTCCACAGTGTTCCCTACTATCAAAGTCAATGTGGACCAGCAACTGTTTGGTTTCCCACATTCTTCAAAATATCTTCTTACTGATGTGAATGTTTGTGGCGCTGTACAGTATATTGATACGGCGGCACCCGAACTGCAGCTGATAGAATGTGTGCAGTAGCACGATACAGCGAGATTTCTTCAAAAGCAGATCGTGGAGACATCTTTATCAGGGCCGCTGCTGGCCAAATCCTGTGCCTAAGCAGGATTTTATTGTTGTGCCCCCTTCCTCAAATATTATGGAAGTAAAAAAATTCACCTACCATAGGTGTCAAAATAGAATTTTAAATAAACAAAAGTAAATAAATAATTTATTTGTAATTAAATTGTATTATTTTAAACAATGTACATTGCTTCCATCATCTTCACAAAGCTTTAGTACAGGCTGAGAAACAGTAGGGGAGAGGGGGAGGTTGTTGATGGCTGTGTTGTGAGATGGTCAGAGTGGGTGTGGGGTGTCAGACCAGGCTTTTGCTTTTCAAACCTGCAGTAAAACTTGTTCAGGTCTTCAGCCAGTTGTTGATTGGTCCCAGTGCTGGGGGGTGGGGTCTTGTAGCTGGTGATTGCTTTCAGGCCTTTCCTCACTTATGTAGAGTCGTTGTTTGAAAGCTGTTTTTTCAGAGTAGTTTTTCTTTGCCATTCTTATCTCCCTATTCAGTGTGTATTTGGCCTCTTTGTACAAGGCTTTGTCCCCACTCCTGTAGCATCCTCTTTGGCCTGGCGAACCTGTTTGATTTTTGTACTGAACCAAGGTTTGTCATTGTTAAATGTTAAATAAGTCCTGGTGGGTACATACATGTCTGAATTTCACGAGCGCACCAGTGCGCTGCCCTCGCTTGTGTCGCCTGGAGGCGGGAGCACTTGTATAGGAACGCAGATCCTCTGACTAAAATGTCCAGTAAAACATCTGAATGTTCAAACGTCGGCAAAAGGCTATCTGGTGTGCTATTTCTTATGTCCAAGAGTTCGTTTCTAGTGAAGCTGATCGGAAAAACATTACTTAATTTGGCACCCCAAATCATCACTGACTTCAGAAACTTCACACTGGACTTCAAGCAGCTTGGATTCTGTGCCTCTCCAGTCTTCCTCTAGACTCCAGACCTTGATTTCCAAATGAAATTCAAAATGTACTTTTATCTGAAAAGAGGACTTTGGACTAGAGCCCTGCGTGGGACTGTTAAAACCAGCACCCGCCCACCCACATTGGGTATTTTTATTTATTAGCGTTATAAAACACAAACCGTTAAAACAAAGCCACAACTAGTGGCACCTCAGTTTTTAAACGTACTGCATGATACACACTCACCAAACGATTAACTAAACAAACAGTTTTACTGTTAACAAACAGTTTAAGTAAATAAGCCAAAGCACAATATGAAATAACTTAAACTCATTAAATAAATAAACGTATATAACTTGGAAATTAGGTATGTCGCCTCAGGGCAGAGGTGCCAGATTTATGTCAGTTGTAAATAAACACTTTTGCACATTTATGGCTTACTAAACTTACTAAGTTGAACTCTTTCCCATTTTTTTCAGTGGCGATTGAAAGTTGTTTCCAGATGTCTGACTTGCCTTGCTTTGCTTTTGTCAAGTAAACAGTCGCTTGAATTTTCTTCTCAACTTCGTGTGTTTCAATTACGTTTCTATTACATTCCAAATCCCACCGTTCCCCATGGGCCTCCCGCAAAATTTTCTGACCACCCACTCCCACCGGCAGCAAAGGTAAAACCTCCCGCGAGATTTGCATTGGGTCCCGCTGGAGCCCAAACACAATGCAGCCCTCTACTTTGGACCACTGAGCAACAGTTCAGTTATTTTCTCCTTTTCCTGAAGATGTCTAAGCGTGGTGACTCTTGATGCACTGAATCCAGCTTCAGTTCACTCCTTGTGAAGCTCTCCCAAGTGTTTAAATCGACTTTGCTTGACAGTATTCTCAAGCTTGCGGTCGTCCCTGTTGCTTGTGCACATTTTTACTCAATTTCTTCCTTCCAGTCAACTTTGCATTTAATATGCTTTGATACAGCACTCGGTGAACAGCCACCCCAATTACATTCTGTGTCAATGATTGTCTTCTGGACCACTGCCAAGTCAGCAGTCTTCCCCATTATTGTGGGGATAAGACATGCGCCAAAATTTTACTGTAGGGATGGTCATTTAATGAAGCTCAAATGCAAATATTCTAATATTTTGAAATACTGGATTTTTGACTTTCATGCTCTAATCATCTAAATTAAAACAATAAAACTTTTGAAATGTTTTACTTTACATGTAATGAATGTAGAATATATTTTTAGATGCACCTGTATGTATATATATACATATATATAATATATTTTAAAACAGTTTTAAAAAATAACAGCACACTGTGGTCTTGTTCGTATGGCAGGTTGACTTGTGCTTATTTGTTAAAGTTACTGTAAATTTGAGCTTTACATTGGCTACTGTTAAGTAGCCCACTTTAAAGTTGTTAAGAATATCCCGTACGAAAATTAACCATGGTTTTACCACAAATAAAGTAAAAAAAACACGGTTACTATAGTAAAACCATCGTAACCACAAATTAACCATGGTTTTTGCTACACTAACCAACCATAGTTTAACCATGGTATTTGTAGTAAAACTGCGGTTATACAAATGTAATACACACAAAAAAACATGATTACTACACTTCAGTGGCGGCTGCTGATCTTTTAAAGAGGGGAAGCTCATTTTCGGCCTAAATCATAAAAATTGTCCATTTATTTATATGTAAATTCTGCCCTCGTTCCTCAAGAAAATGCTCTGTAACCCTGTCGTATCAACTAGGCGCCTTTTTCCAGTGACTTGACCAGTGTCCTCTCAATGGCCAGCAGCCTTGGCCCATTGTGTTGGTGTAGGACTTGAGCCGCTTTAAACAGGAGAAGCTCCTTTCTACACCTGCTGTGCAGTTTGCTAGCTAGTTCAGACTATATGAATTAATGAACAAACGATCTAATATATATATATATATTTAACTCAGGAAATGTGGGAATTATGTTAAACTGAAACAATGAATGTGGTGTGAAATTGTGTGAAATATACCATGAAGGTTGCAGCAGTTTGTCTTTCGACTACACATGCAAAATCCAGCGAAATGGGACTGAGTTGGAAATGGAGACACAGAGTGATACGCGTCATAATCTGAAGACCAACGCCCACACCAACCGTCTCTTTGCATTCTGCGCCTCCTTGTCATTTATTTATAACAAAAAAAAAAAAAATGTCTAAAAGCTGATATGTGACAATGTGTATAGCAAACAAGCTAAAAAAAAACAATAAATACGTTTTATAAGCTGTCGACCCCAAAAAACGAGCGTTTTAGGACATAAAAGTGGATTACAAAGAGATGACAGACCCTCCAATCATCACGCAGACGCCGGAGTCCGGGCCAGCCCACTCCACCATTCATCCCAGAGACGCTGAGCGTCCGTGGGCGGGACATAATCGCAGCATTATCCAATGACCGTCTTGTTTCTAAGCACTGAAAAAAACTGTTTAAAGCAGCCCCATTGAAGTCAATGGACGCTGGGCTTCAACAGAGTAATGCACTGTACGCTACGGGAATGAATGAGAAGGAAATCGAGTCAGCCGACCTAAGTAGCTGATTCTGAACGAAATTGTTTTCGTTCGAGATGAACGTGTTTAACGCATTTTTAGTCAATAAAATGTTAACATAATAGTACATATATTTGACCATTCATTTTTTGACAATTATAGGGGAAGCTGAGCTTCCCTTGCAGTCTTAAAGAAATCGCGGCTGCTACACTTCTACTACAATAAAAACATGGTTCATTTTCGTAAGGGATCTGCAGTGACATTTTTGCTAAGTATGCAAAAAAAAGAACAACGAATGTTTAAATCTATACTTAATTTGTTTTGTTTAAAAATAAAAAAATGAAACGTAATAACACTAAAATACAAAGATTTTTGTGAATAGAAAAGGTTGGGGGCTTGCATTATTGGTTTGGATAGGAAGGGTTCAGTTAATGGCCTCCTATACAGAGTTGCCCAACAACATCTGGCCTTGATGCGTGTCTAATGGTTGTTAGTTACTACGAACTATACTATTTTAATACTTTTATAAGCTATGTCCTGTGGGAACTGATTACTCGAGCTATTTTTCTTATAACAACCTAGCCTACTATTTAGTGCCATGCTGCAGATGGTGCTATTTGCTTTTCTCACTCTAAATTCTTTTCAAGGGTAACTCGCTATAATAACACACAGGACTCTTAACAAAGATCACAGACATCATGCAGTCCACGACAGCCTCAAAATAATATATGATCTCGGCGAAGTCTGACCAGCTAGGAGGATTTACCTCTGTCCCAGAAGTAAAGCTAGATGGTGAGATTAAAATGTTCTCACATCGATGGAGTTTCTAAAAATAGCCAGGCGTCGCAGAATAATGAGGATTCAGCAGCGCATCAGTAATCCAGCTGAGACAGCCGCTAGATTACCATAAAAATCACATCTGATCGACCTGACACATCGGTCACACTCTCTCAATGCGCTCAAGTTCCTATAGCGATAAGAAACGTTCGTTCGCTGCGTTTGGCTGAAGCTGACAGTAGTATCTCCGCCCACTGCTCAAGGAGATGCGAATATCTACATCTGCTGCTACCAAAAGAGCATTTTGTTCACAAACCCAACCCTCTCAATTTAGGATGTTTGGCTTTGTCACACACCGGAGAGGACAAAATGCAGACGGAGCTGAATTTCAAAACAACAACAACACTGTGATGATGAATATATTTTAATTTGTGACTACATTCTCCAACTCATCGAAAATGGGATTTCTTCACCAGCTGCACCTTCTCCTGTGGAAAAACGTGACTTTAAAGCGGAGAGGACCGGTAAGAGTGTTTTGTTTACATGTGTCGCGAGTATTTTTTATTTTAATTTAGGCCTTGATGGGTTTTTGGACGAGCAGGCGGGCGTCAGTCAGTCAGTCACGTTGAGGTATTGCAAAACACTGAGCCTACAGACAAAAAAAATACAGTTTCAGCACGATCTGGTCTTCTAAATGTTTCACATTTACCTAAACAACGTGGGCGGAAACGCTTATCTGAAAGGAAGTTGTGGTGTTGACAGCCGATCACCTACTATTACTAACAGGTTGTTTAGGAAACTAACAGGTTGTTGTCTGAACAAATCTTTTGTAAGAAATCTCAAGCAAGTCGAGGTGTCGCTAAACAACCTGTTAGCAAGGTGATAAATTAATTGTTACCAGCTGCTGACGTTGAGAATAAATATATACATTTTTATCTCTGAAGTGTGTTTCAGTGTGTTCAAGCGCAGCCCGTTTTAACGTTCAGATGCATATATACAAATGTGGCATATGCAAAAACGATGGTTTATGGCATGACACTGGCCTTTAACTGTAAGGAAATATGATCCTGGTGCTTCAAGGACTGAAGTACTGTACAGCAGTCTTAAACCAGATGACAAAATATTATTCTTATTGAGATATAGTAGTTCTGTCATTTTTAAATCCACATGGCTAATTTTGGCGTGTCTGTAGGAGTAGAGTAACCTTTATTTGTATTCTTCTGGGAGGGGAAATTGCAATTTTATAGCACCGAAATACTCAGTCTGGGCCCAGTTGCAACAAACCCCCTAAGTTTAGAAAACCTTTATGTAAAAAGTAAAAACTAGTGGTGGGCATAGATTATTTTTTTTAATCTAGATTAAAATGGCTCATTTGAATTCTGCCGAAGGCATTCAGAATATGTGTGCTACCCAAATAATGACTAAAAGTAAGTCTTTGAGAACGGGTGAGCGTTTGGATGTCCTGCCGGAGTGTATTATCACACAGACCAGCCGTTAACAATCTGTCCATCACGGACTGCGAGCCTCTAGTTTGAAGACTCGTTCTCGCCCTCTACAGTGCAATTCGGCTAGGTATACATCCGCGCTAAAATATCAATGTGAAAGTCATCATAGCTTGCGTAGAATAGACCCAGCTCCTAACCCAACTTTGAGAATAGATTAACGGCGATATTTTTTTTATCGCTCGATAAGAGTCTCACGTTAACGCAGCACATTAACGCCGATAACGGCCCACCACTAGTAAAAACCCAAATGTAATGGGTTTTATTACAAAGAGCTACAACTGGCCACAGAGCAAAAAGCAGTTTCAGTATATAGTGGTGTCCAAAAGTCTGAAACCACCTCAATATTGTAGTATTTAGAATTTAGATTTTTTTAATGATTTATTTTCACACTCAAATTAACATCACTTTTTCATTTGTGGTCTCAGACTTTTGGACCCCATTGCACACACAGTATACAGTGTACTGCGAAATATACATTGTGCCTAAATATATATTCACAAAATACAAAATGAGCTAGAATATAGGCAACATATTAATTTAGATGTTACATTTGAATGTAATATTAGTCTTAGAGCAAACCCGTAAATAGGTTTGTGAGTGATAGAGAACTCCAAAAATGTATGTACAGGGCATTTTGTTTTCCATGTATGTGCATGCTACAGGAGCCTTATACCAGATGACAAATGATTATTCTTACAGAATGAAAGTGTTATCTTGTATTTCTGTCATTTTTACCTCATAGGGCTAATTTTGGTGTGTTTGTATGAGTTGTGGTAGGGAAAATGCAATGTTGCTGCATCAAAATCTGGGCTCAGTTGCAACAAATCCCCTAAGTTAAGAAAGCCTTTATGTAAATACCTAAACGTTATGGGTATTTTTACCTATTTGTATCTGGCCTTAAAATGTGCTATTTAGATTTTCAGATCAAATTTTATGTTGATTGGTCTATTCTCTTTTCCCTAACTAATTAGAATGCTTGTAATATAATTTGTATGATCTTTTCAAAATAGATACATTTTCTTTAGAGGAAAGATTAATGTAATAAAAATATAGCCTATATGAAATTATAGTTCTGAAAAAAATATACATTGCAGGGCTCTAGACTAACTTTTTGCACTGGGTGCACTGGTGCGCCTAACTTTTTTTCTTAGGTGCACCAGCACAAAAGTTAGGTGCACCCAAATTTTTATATAGGCAATATTGACTAGTAAAACGACTAACTAACAATCTGGTCAACATAAAGTTCTTTATTTGAAGCACAATTCTACAAGAAAGGTAACTTACTGAAAAAGTGTTGGTGCTTAAAGTGCTTCACTGAGCAGAGATTTAAACCTAAAACATCTCAAGATAAATAAAATCTAAATTAAGTGTTTTAAGCCAAACTGAACATCTCATGGCTCAATGTATTATGGACTATCCTCCATTGCAGTCACATGCCCCTCGGATGGCCAACTCCTGTAGTTTGGCCTTCTTGATCTTTGGCCTCGGCTAAACCAGCTGACCACACTCTCTCTAGCATCAACATCTTCCAGACTTGACCCCTCTACACTGAGTCTTATCAGATCTTCCACTGTGTCTGAATGAAGGGATGCTCTAGTGCAGTGCTTCTCAAACCCCCCCCTTAAACCCATAAAACAATCCTGCGCCCCATCCCACCACAGACTACTAAATAATTGCACTAAACATAATGAAAAAAGTATTTACAGTTTTTATAACCAATTCTTACTATGCAAAAAAGAAGTATACTTAGGCCTTTAGTGTTATGTTAGAAGCATTTTTATACTCCTACCTTTTCTTGATTTAATATTTAGAATTTTTTGTAGCTTTATTTTCATTTAAATGTGATTTGAAATGTTGTATGCATTTGTCATGTTTATTTCATGTCTTTATCTTCTTAAATGTGTGTATATATTATGTATAGTTTTAACTTTTAATTTTAATTACTTCTTATTTGTAAGCGCTTTGGATAAGCGTCTGCTAAATGACAAAGTAAAGTAAAGAAAAAATAACTGTTCTGTTCTGTCTAATCGTCTCTCTGTGCTCATACTGTATTTTAATGCAGCCAAATTCTCAATAAAACTGTTTTACTTTATATATTTGACTGTTTATGTTGTCAGTCAACAGGATAAATATGAAATAATGACTGAAACACGTCCCTTTAAGAATTCATAACCAGCTCTCCCTTCCAAGAAGCTAGTCTGCACAAAAATACAAATTTATAATTGTATTGAGCCGTTGTCTGATGAAATCAAATAATACACAATATAAGACAAGACAATTCCAGTGCTGTGATTTCTTCTATATTTGCATGTACATTTAGAGAAGCAATAATATCTGTTTTAACTGAACGGGCTCCTCTCAGACGCTCGCTGAACAGAGCAGATGCAGAGAAAGCGCGCTGATCTCGCGCCGTTGCGGCGATCACAGAGACACTCTGAGAGACTCGATTTGTCACTAGTTGCTTTTTTTGGAATACAAAAAGTTGCTATGGGGGTCTACAAAGGTGCTAAATGTCGCTAAGTTGGCAACACTGCACGCATCTCTACTACTCACCTCTTTCTCTCTGTCTGACTGCAGCAGCACACGTGATGCATTTGTCAACGCGCGCACACACATACAGGAATATCTGGACTGCGGCCAATCAGAGGGGGGGTCCGCCCTTCACTATCTCTGATTGGTTTAGACCACGATATAAGCCTAACGGGAGTGTCTTTTGTTGAGTTTCTGAGTCGCGGATACTTTTTTTTCTTTTCTCGAATGGCTGGACGCACCAGTGCGCCCTGGGATTTTTGTTAGTCGCACCCGTGAGAAATTAGGTCGCACTCTAGAGCCCTGCATTGTGTCTGCAACATTAATTTAGATGTATTTTACTACACATTAATTTAGATGTTTTATTTAAATATTGAATAATGGCATTAATATTTGAAAGCTATATTAAGGCCCATTCATACCAAGGCCATAATAATAATAATGATAAAGATATTTTTTTAAATCATTCTAAATGTAAAAGAATAGCAGAGTCCACACCACAGCTATAACAATAACGGAGGAACAACATCATCAGAATCACATTTACAATGATATTTTTCCAGCTTATGAACAACAGAAAATTCACATTCAATCTGAATCTATCCTGCTTCAAAGAGCTTGACGAAACTGCAGTGTGTGTTTATAGTGTTATGGACAGAACATAATTGTGCATTGGGGTGAGTGTAAATATGGTTATAATTAGTTATCTTTATCGCTTTAGGTGTGAATGGACCTTTAAAGCAAACTGGCTCATAACTTGGAGTTTCTGGGCGTAATATAGCACTCTAAATATTTCTATAAAGGCCAGGCCATTTTTTTATTGTATGACTAAATCTAGCTGCATTTTAAGAATGCTTGTAACTTAATCCTTATCTTTATCATATCAGCTTTCTGTTACTGTAAACCAAATCTGGTATTGAACAGAAGTGGGCTCTCAAGAGCCCCGTCCTAACACTCAATTAGAAAATAAGCCACACTCCTTTAGCAGCGTTTTGACCTCGAGAAGATACTTTATTACTAAGCATTATTCCTATCTTTATGAGCCTCACTGCTCCATTATGTTATTTTTAGTACCAGTAGCATTTTATAATAGCTCACGTTTGCAGCAGACGTCAGGCTCCCTGGAGGTAAGGATCACCCCATTAAGAATAGTAACAGTTACGTCACTGGGCCAGTTTGATCACATAGGTCCATTTCAGAGGGAGTTTGAAGATTGATGGGACCCTGGGAAGTGGCTAGTCAGCAAAAGGTTCAGCCCGCTCTGTCCTGTGGATGCTAAATGAATGAGGACCAGTGAGCTCTCCACTGGCTGCCTGGCTTTATGTGTTACTCACTGCTGATATGTCAGTGGCAAATGCTGTCAGCTCTTTGTCAAGAGTGTGTGTGGTTTGATGGTGCAGGTTTGTTCAGATGTTTGTCAGAGATAGAGAGGTTTTTGCTGATTTGATGATGTAGTTCTGATTTACCGGGCAGTTGATGGAGATGCAGTTGTTGGTAGGGTTGGGCGATGGATGATGACATCGGGGTGCAGGGGTTTATGGGGTGTGTCCGAAGCATGAATGCATATTCAGAAGACACGGGAAACACATAATGATTGCTAAGTTGCCTGTTACATTACAGTACATAACATTTCACTTAACACATAAACAGAGTAAGGAGAGATGATTAAGGATGATGGCGAATTGTTTGCTGATCCTGAGCATCACTGACAAACATCGAATCTTGTAAAATGTGTGGTAAGTACTGCCACTCAATAGTATAAACAGTGCGATCTCGAAAGTGAAACTAAAAACTATTGTGCATTCAAAAGCAGTTTCAATGCCAGGCATAATAGCGGCTCCCTGATGCCCGAAATTGTATACAGTATAATTACCCAATGATATCCATCTTATTCTTTATTAAAATAATATGGTAAGACTCGCCAATTTACAATATCAAGCCGCAAAACGAGCGGTTTTGTACAGCTAAATATAGCAGCGGATGACACCGGAAGCCAAACACATTAAATTTCCAAATGGCCGCGCAGAAAAAAAATGTGGATAAAAGTATTGAAATATGTATTTTCCTCCCATCTCATATTTATTCCCTTTAGGGGTTCTGTAGTGCATGTAATTTTCTTTCCAAACACGTTATTGGGATGGTGGTTCACAGGTGGTTCATGTTGTCGGCTCAACCTCGCAATGTCTATCAGCCATCGGCGATGGATGATGGCATCGTCTATCGGCTCAACCCTAGTTGGTGGTTAACAGCTTTCCCCTAATGTTTGCAGTTTGATATGTTGATTTGATGGTGAGGATGCAGTTATATTCAAAGCACTGTCATAAAATCCCCTAAATGATAGCTTATTTGTCTCAGATGTCTGAATCCCACAGACATTTCTCTATAACCCAGTCACAATATTTGATCAAGCATAAGTGGCTCTTCATATTAAAAATCTGGTTTGTTAAAATTAGGACTAAATGGCCAAATTCCAGAATCGCTTAGCTTATTAAGTAAAAATAGTGCATTGACTACATGTTCCTTTGCTGCAGTGAATCAAATATAAATTGAAATGCATCTTTGTATTATTTAAACTAACTATGTTTAGTTTAAACTTGTATTCCTTGTGATCCTGTGGCTCAGTGGTTAGAGCATTGCGTTAGCAGCGTAAAGGTTGTGGGTTCGATTCCCAGGGAACACACATACTGACAATACAAATGCATAGACTGAATGCACTGTAAGTCTGCTTAAACCCTCTTCCCCACTAGACTGGGTGCCTATTTTTCTTTTTAAATCTCCTGCCCCGTCATAAAAAAAAGCCACATTTCATAGTCTGTGTTATGGATTGTGTTACAGTCCATGTTTGAAGGTTAGATGAACATTAACCCAAAATTGGTCTTTTAATGCACCGGCTGCCTTTACCTTATACCAAGTGCAACACAGGCTGACCTACTTCCTGCGAGCTTCAATCCCTGAACAATCGGTTCAAGCAGGGATGGGCAAAACTGTCTGCGTATCTATGGAGACAGAGATAGAAAGAGAGAGATAGATGGATAAAGCGAGTAAGAGAAAATACACAGCAGAAGTCTGATAACCGGACAGTCATCAAGAGAGCGAGTTATTGTAATGGCAGCTGTCTGAATTATGCATGCAGACTGTATGTTAATGAAATCACAGTATGTGTTCTGTGAGCTGGTTTTATGCTGTGATCTCACTAGTAGAAATGCAGGTACTCTTTTCATCATTAAAAATTCAGTTTGTGTATTTGGGGATGGTGGTATTGCACTTTGCTTTCCATTAAGAACAGCTACTAAAATGTGGGCTCAAATTTTCGATGACATCATAGATTTGTGCTATAGTAACTGTTTAGCCTATATGCCAGATATATTAACATTAAGCATTTTAAGACAATGTAAATAAATATGCTGACTGAGTAGCATTATAGAAAACCCTGTTCCTTTTACATTAGTTGCAGTAGCATCCTTTCAGTGCTGTGAGAAATAACAGAGGACGTCAGTGGTCCTCTGGTTTGGCAGACATGTAAACTGAGTTTGGCAAACTATACAGGGTTCCATTTTTGTGATGAAAATTAAATTGGTAGATCCATGAGAAGTATTTAGTGTTCAAAGATTGTTGATTCAGCAAGCAATAAAGTTATGCTGCACTAGCTAGCCCCTTTGGAGACTTAGCCTGCGTCAGTGAAAGAATCATATACGCAAGCACAAAATGATTCAATTACTTCAAAAGGAAGTTAATTGAGAAGCAGTATGTTTTTGAGATCCATTGGATTGTAATTAGAAATGGCGTTGTGGGATATGTTGTAATGCGGCGATATGGCAGCTGATTAATTATGGTCCTTCTATGGATATTTTTTTTGCACTACTTTTAATCCTTTTTTCTTCTCCATTAATTTCTGCTATTAATTTAGCCCAACTTGCCCATAACTCCATTCTAACTTTGGTTTGTACATAATTTTAAAGGATTAGTTCACTTCCGGAATAAACATTTCCTGATAATTTACTCAGCCCCATGTGATCCAAGATGTTCATGTCTTTCTTTCTTCAGTTGAAAAGAAATTAAGGTTTTCAAGGAAAACCTTGTAGGTTCATTGCAGTTTCAGTGCCGCTTCAAAGAGCTCTACACAATCCCAGTCGAGGAATAAGGGTCTTATCTAGCGAAACGATTGGTCATTTTCAAAAAAAAAAATGATATACTTTTTAATTATCTTGCTTTAGCTCGACCTTATGCATTACGTAATCACGTTGGAAAGGTCACGCGTGACGTAGGCGGAAGTACCGACCCTGTATTTACAAAGCAAACGTGCAAAGAAAGTCAAATGCCCTTTACACAAAAAGGTAAACCAATGAGGTTGGATGATTTTGAAGTTGAAGGAGAAAATGAGATTGAGTTATAACCTAGCTTACCTTTTTAAACCAAAGTACACAGGCAAAGAACTATGCGTGACCTTTCCAACATGATTACGTAATGCGTGAAGTTGCACAAACATGCGAATCGCAAAACTAGTGGGAGACAAGCATTTGTGGCTAAAAAGTTTTGTTTTTCATAAAATGACTGATTGTTTTACTCGATAAGACCTTTATTCCTCGGCTGGGATCATGTAGAGCCCCTTGAAGCTGCATTGAAATTGCAGTTTGGACCTTCAACCCATTGGCCACCATTGAAGCCCACTATATGGAAAAAATATTTCCTCAAAAACCTTAATTTCTTTTGACTGAAGAAAGACATGAACATCTTGGATGACATTTTTATTCTGAAAGAGAACCAATCCTTTAAGATTGAAAAAGGGCACACAATATATTGCTACCATATTGGGGGTACACGATTAAAAAAAGTGTATTCATTTCCATCAGCTAATGTTGGATATTTAATAGTGCATGCTGATTTCCCCTGTTTTTTGTATTTAGATTTCCTTTGCTGTCATCCAATGCTTATTTAAAGTTCATCTTAAAAATCTCTGATAAATGTAATAACATTTTAATCTTTAGTAAAAAATTATATATACATTTTTCAAGAATTTTTTAAATAAAGATCTTGAAAATCTCTTAATGGACTTCCACACTCAAGTGACAGTAAAGACATTTATAGTGTCTAAATTACTTTACGTATAGTCCTAAATTACGATTGGTTTCTTCTGTCCTGCATCTATTGAACCTACAGCACCTGTACACAGCAAAGATGCTGTAATATTTAAACACAGCAACAGAGAAGAGCACATTTTATGCAGAACCAAAGCCCATCTTCTCAAAAACTTTAGCATAGTGATTTTGATGACATCTGAGCACTAATATGTGCAAATGTATTCGTTATATATTCGCATAATGTGATTAGATGTTAAATGGTTTGTGTGGGATTGCGGCAGACCAGTACAGTAAACTGGCGTGCACAGAAACATTTACTACAGTAGGATGATTGTGTGACATGAATGCTGTTAACATTTTGTGTGATTATGGAGCTTTGTGACTCATTCACCGGTTGCATAAAGAAAAAGCGGCATTAAGAATAGCATGGATGTTCATGGACAGTTAACTGTAGAATGATCATAGTGATCTCGTCTGTAGAAAGAAGTGCTTTGGAACAGTATTGATGACTATCTGTGTGCTATTGGAGTAAGTGGGGCACTGAAACTTGCCTGTGTCCAGTGATGGTTGTCCTGCTAGCCCAGCATAGCTCAGACAGCCCCCTGAATTATTGAGATCTCTCTGTACTCCTGGGAGAACAGCAGCACTGAAGGAAGATTGGATGAAATAAACATGAGATAGAGGAGAAAAGGAATGAGGGATAGAGCGACAGGAGGAAAGTACTGTAATGGTCAGCCGTTCTGGAGGAGCAAGATTTAGGTAGGAGAAAGTTGATGGACGGAAATTACTTTTGTCAGTGTGGCGCTGACAAACGAGAGTCAATGAAGTGAGTGCTGGAGCGAGAGAGGACTGTAATGAGGACAGGTGTGTTAAATGAGGATCCAGCGAGACAATAGAGGTGTTAGTGTTTTAGGCAAAGGTGAATGAGAGATGTGAAGGAGGCATGAGACAAGACGGAAATGGTACAGGAAAGAGGGATTGAGGAGTACAGAACTCAAGAGGCAATGAGTTATCCTGTATTTCAGCAACAAGATCAGTTATAAAACTCTGACCTTTAAGCCTCTCGTTGTGTGCCTGCCTTAAATGAATGGCAATATGTGTCCGGAGTCAGGGATGGTCCCGCTTAAATTATAATTATTGCTGCAGTGTTAAGTTTAGCATGTTCTAGTTTGTTTCGTCTCAGTCGTATACCTCTGGCTTGTAACTTCAGTGGTTCAGTCCATAATCTTTCTGGCTTGTAATTGCCTTTTCTGAATTCTAAAGTTATAGAAGGATTCCATAATCAGACATGTCCACTTTGTGTTAATTAGGACGGTAATTAGCACAAGTAAACAAGCTGATTTTAGGTGATATTTATGACCTTAGCTCAACCATTACAGGATGTTTAAGGAAGTTATGCACCATAGTTTAAAATGTAATATTATAGACTTGTGTAAATCTATAAATCTACTGTAAGCAGGAGTTAAAGTGCTGCTCTAGTTACAGTAAAATAAGTAAAAGTAAAAATAGTAGAGTACAATAAAACAGTAAAAATGAATATATATTTCTGTCACATGAACTACCCCACCTATAATAAACATTTTGATAATATTGAGACTTTTGTAGGAAGTACAATTACTTCAGATTTACAGAAATAATTGGAAATAACCTTGAACTTGTGAAAATGGACCGTTATGTTATATACTAAACATACTAAATATAAAATGTCTTCTAAAATAAAACATTTAAAATATGTTTACCTTTTAAAGGTTTATGAACATGTCTGCTGGGTTAAAATTCTGTTGTTTTGTTATGTTACATTTTATATATATTAGTGCTGCCAAATGATTAATCGTGATTAATCTCATCCAAAATAAAAGTTTCTGTTTACATAATAAATATGTGTGTACTGTGTATATTATGTATAAATACACACACTTACAGTATATATTTTGAAAATATTTACATGTATATATTTATATTACATATAAATATTTATACTACGGGACCGTTGAATGCTTGAATCTGATTGGCTGACGAACGTTCTGAGGTGTGCAATTATTTTCAGGGAAACGCACGGCGAAAGTAGTTCCAGGCAGCTCTCTTGACCGCATTACAGTTCCGTATCACTTCGCCAAATGATTTCTGTTATTTCAAAGGTCTTACAACAGAAAAATAATCAAAACCCACAACGACACTGGCCAAACAAATAAATACAGTAAACAAAAAGATACAATCGACAGGTCTTGTCCTTATTTTTGCCACAAAATTACATTTTATTATGTACGGAAAGCACATAGCCTACTCTCTCTCTCGCGCTCTCGGTCTCTCCCTCACAGACACACATAATGTTATAGTTTTTACACACTTTAACATAAGCGCTAATGTAGTTAGCACTACTCTGAAGATTTTATCAGCGACATGATTTCTCACAAGCGATGTAACAACAACAACGGCTCTGTTCGTGAAGAAAATTAACTTAAAGTCTCACTATAGACATTGCTGCCAATCACTGACTCACAGAGGTAACATAATCTCTCTCTCTCTCTCTCTCTCTCTCTCTCTCTGTCTTAGTTATTAACTGTATTAACTGCACTAGTCCGCTATTAATGGCTGAAGCCTCCTTTATGGTTTAAAATGACGTTTTGGAATTAGCAAAGGAGGTGTTAGAAGAGACTCCGCTTCACGTCGTGGCCGTATCACCACCTCGGGTGTGCATAATTTTTATAATAATTCAACGGCCCGTCGTCAATTATTCCTTATGTATATATATATATACATGTATGTGTGTGTGTCTATATAGAAATAATAAATATACACAGTACACAACTATTATGTAAACAAAAACTTTTATTTTGGATGTGATTAATTCTGATTAGCCAATTAAATCTTTTGGGGGGATGATTAACTGTCTGTCACACAAGATAACTGTGATTTTCAGTTATCTTGTGTGACAGTAAATCATCACTCCCCAAAATTGATGAGAAACACAGTTTCAACAGCAATGCAGAGTCCCGAACCTTTTATCTTTTAAAAGCTTCAAAATGCTACTCTCTCACTGTCACCGCCCCAGTTCCTGGAAAATGAAAGAAAAGAATCGAAGCAGTCCATCAAACACTGTCACGGAAGAGTGTTATTGATCTGTTTTTGTGTGTGTGAGATTTTTATGATGGATATCAAGAGTTTATCTGTGTTTGTGTTTGTGTGTGTGTGTGTGTGTGTGTAAGCATACATGTTCCTTCCATATAGGGCTCTTCTCCAAGTCCTGCTGTGTGAGTCACCTGTTTTCCGTTCTTTAAGTGTGGATCTGTTTACTTTTGTTGTGTAAGTGTGGGAATATATTTAATAAAACAACTCAACTGACTGCTCTTTTTCCCTTAACAGTTTAAGATCTAAACTTTAAGACTATCATCAAAATGAATAAGCCTCTTTATTAACTTAATTGTAATAAAGTTTTTGCTAATATCAAAGAGAAACTGCATCATTATTCCTTTTACGTGCCCTGATGTATCCACCATGGGGAGTGTGAACTCTGCGACTGCCCTCTCCACTCATTCTCAAGAACACTTGTTCTCAGTTTCTCTTTTCCCACAGCTCAACTGCTCTTTTAACTCTTTTCTTCCTTTCTTCTTCCTGCTCTCACATTCTGTCTCTCTCCTCCTCGCCCTCCTCAGGAGGAATAATAGCATGTGTTCTTATTGAAATGAGGTGCAATTGCTCTCAGCCTGAGCTCATTTTGTCCTCATGTATAAAGCATTTCATTAAATATTTACCTCTGATAAAAATGAAATATTCATCTATTATAAATGTTCATTTTCACTTTAATTTTGTGATTTGTCATGCAAAGACCTCTGAGACAATTAGATCATTATATAATTAGAAAGACAGAATTATGCTTCACAGTCTTGACCAATCAAATGTTTTTCTGATTCTTTGATTATTCATGCTGTTTATACATTATAATAGGCTTTTTAAATAATCTTTTCTACTATTGATAGACAGCAGGGGGACTTTTATGGTTGATATTTCACTAACGTGCATTTGAATGATATAGTACAATTTTATATTAGAAAATGTGATATGCACACAATTAAATAAATTACATTGCAATAATATTTTTGCACAATATTTAATCAAAATTATATTTTTAAATCATAGTAACAACTACAGTCTTATCCAAACCTTAGCAGATCTTATAGGCTTGAAAGTGTTAAGGTCTTCCCAGAAGGCCTCTGTCATTGATCGGCTAGTATTATTATTCCAAGGCATAGCACATCAAAAAATGAGCCAATGAATCATAATATTCCTGGGTCAGTCACACTCCTCTGGCTACTTAAGTATCCATTTTGTTCTGTGCTTTTATCTGCAGAGAGTGTTTATGTGCCAAGATGTTCTCCTTTCACAGCCCAGCACTTAGAAATAGGGAGAACAGAGGAAAGGAAGACTGCAGTTTCCCTTTAATCAAGCCAGATGCAAAGTGAACACTGAATGGAATTAGTGGAGGGAGAGAGAGAGATTACTGAGTCAGAAAAGAGAAATGTTAAATGGAGGACAGTCTACTTTCAAGGGTTTGTTACTGATCCTGTCATCTTTGATTCACATTCAATATCCTGGTTATAAGATGATACATGTTCTCAGGAGAGTCATGTTGGTGCAGGTGTAATGGAAGCAAAATGGTAAAAGCCTAACAATACCAAGATTGCATCATCAAAAATACAGTAAAAATAGCAATATTGTGAAATTTTATTACAATTTAAAATAACTGTCTGTATTCTATTTGAATATATTTTAAAATGTAACTTATTCCTGTGATAGCTAAACTGAATTTTCTGCAACATTACTCCAGTCTTCAGTATCGTTATCCATCAGAAATAATTTGAATATGCTGATTTGGTACTCAATAAATATTTATTATAATTATCATATGCTTAATATTTTTGTGGATACTGTAATACTTTGTTAAGGGTTCTTTGATAAATAGAAAGTTTAATAGAACAACGTTTATTTAAAGGCGTCATATGATGCTATTTTAAAGATCATTATTATGTGTATTTGGTGTAACCGAATATGTTGACATGCTTTAATGTTCAAAAAACACATTATTTTTCAAATACTGTACATTTTTTAGTTCCTCTATGCCCCGCCTCTTTCAAATGCATAGTTTTCTATAAAGTCCCTCCTTCCAACAACCACAGTCTGCTCTGATTGGCCAACTGGCACAGTGCATTGTGATTGGCTGAACAACACAAGCACGCGTCGGAAAAGTTTTATCAGTTCAAGCCGACAGGGGAACAGAGTCGCGTGACATACACATTGATGATGTGACTTGTGACTTGCGCACATTCTGCAAGTGAACGCCGCTTTATTGTGCCATCCCAAAGAGGCACAAAAACACTTTCACTAACTTTTTCATTAAACGTTCCCACCTGGTGGAATGATCTGCCCAACTCAGAAACAGCTAAAACACATCTCTTCCGTCTTTTTTTTGACCTTCTGACTCTAGCACTCTCTATTCTAATTCTATTTTATCTGTGTCTTCTTTTTATATAAGAAAATGCATACACGTGACCCTCAATCAATTGCATATTTATTCTCTAACTGCTAGCTTTTCTTGAAAAAAAACTTTTTTTTCTATTAATCTACTTGATTCTCAAAAAACTAAAACAACCTTGCTACGTGTACTGCGTTAGGCTTACCGAGTCGTGTCATTGCACTTGCATGTTGTTGCTCTTTTGTTGGTTTGATTGCTTCTATTGTCCTCATTTGTAAGTCGCTTTGGATAACAGCATCTGCTAAATGACTCAAATGTAAATGTAATGTAAATTATGATGCGCATAGGTATTTGCAGTACACAAGCCGCAGTTAAGACGATTTCTGATGGGCTTTACACTCTGCTGTGATGTGACCCTGTTCCCCTCACACGCGCACACACACAAAACGCGTTACGCGCAAAACTCTGCATTTGAACAGTTAATAGCAAATACTAAACATACTAATACTATATGTAATACTAAACATAACTAATAACAAAACATACTTACAGTCGCTGATCTCAAGCTTTTTAAGAGTATGTGTACAAACAAATTGGCTGATTTAAAATAGTTATGTCATTTGTAGTTCACGGGGGTGTGAGGTTGCTGCTGAAATCTTTTGGCAAGTTTCTGTGTTAACAGCAACTTTATGATTGTGGGTATAGTGTAATTCTTCATCAGGAATTTTTCAATATAAACATGCTTTTTTAAAGAATGATGTTGAAATCACCCTGTCTTCTTTACTCTCAAAGTTCATGGTAGGTTCATATTGAGAGGTTCATTGTCAACATTTTCTCTAATGAGAAAATGAGGAGGATTTTTACTTTTCTAAAACCTGACTGTTGTGCTCTATTCTGGTCAGTTGTATCTCAAATGCCACCATTAAAATAAATGATGCTGCATAAAGATGATATGAGATTCCCCTCTAATTAAGCTTACCTTTCTGTGGCATGAGGTCTAATTTGTGCCTATGACAGCTGCTGTCTTCACTGCTGTATCCTTCATGCGCTTACAGAGTGGGAAACAGCCTAGAGGGACTAATGTGTCAACAGCACAGAGGTTATAGACACAAACCGGAAAAATGCGGTTGACTTCCCATGGGCAAAGAATGATAGTTAGATCTGTCTTTGCTGTCAGCAGGCTGCAGAGATGTACTGGACGTTTTTAGTTTTTGTGAGTAGATACTGGGTCATTCTATTGAGGGTTTCATATGTAAGAAATGTATCATGGAGCAATACAGAATCAAAATCGGAAGTTAAAACTGAGTTTCTACAAAGTATTGATAGAATCTTTCTTTACTTTTGCTTTTGACCTTTGCTTGCTTCAAAATAGAAAAAAGATTTGGTGAATTGTTATCACGTCCAAAATCCTGTTCTCATTGTGATTGAATCCTGTGAAGACTGTACGATTGCACTCATTATTACAGTGCAGCCTACATAGAGGCGCTCTGTGAGGCGTAGCGCCGTTAGCATAAAAATGCTAAATACTTCATTTATTAAAGGGAAATTAGTTTTTGAAGCTCTTCTGCCCTCCAAGAGACTCATATTCTACATGAGTCGATCTTAAGTTCTGCCTGATAGAGGGATTATCTATCTCCCTCAGTGGCGTTGAAGGATAGAGAAAGTGAAAGAATGTGATTATGGACAAGGAGAGACCGAAGCGGTCTGCAATCTCAGGAATGCTGTGTGGGAGAGACTAGGACAGGCTTTTGTTTTACACCGAAATGAAGCCTTGAATTGGAGAAGGAGAAAGAAAAGAACTGAGAATTGCTTGTATAGAAAAATTGTGACAATAAGGATGTGGAAATGAAAAAGATCTGTGATGGAGAGATGGGCTGAGATTCCCCCTTTTTACTGTCTTTGTGTAAAGTGCTTATCAGTGTTGGGGAAGCTACTTTAAAACTGTAGCTTGCTAAGATACTAAGCTACTTATTATTCAATTTACGTTCCTTAAAACGTAGTGAACTACATTAAAGATATTTAAAGTGATAGTTCAACCAAAAATGAAAATCTTGTCATCTTTCCAAACCTGTATGACTTTCTTCTGCAGATACTTTGAAGAATATTTGTAACCAAATCGTTTCAGCTACCCTTGACTTTTATTGTATTGGACACACACACACAAAACAGTGTGACGTTTCTTAAAATATCTTCTTTTTTTATGTTTTGCAACAGCATTAGGGAGTAAATGATGGCAGAGTTGTAATTTGGGGTTAGCTATCTCTTTAAGAGGACAGTGTTGTAAAGAATGTTGTAAAGTAATGAACAGTCCCAACGAACCAGTTTGCTAAAATGAGCTGGATTTCCCAGAGTGTGTTAAATTATTGCCTCAGCTCATTTTTGGCTATATACAGCGTGATGTATTGACCAGCAATGCAGCATTTGTGTTTCACTATACCATTACTTCTTGGAAATATGTATCGTTTCTGAAATAAGCTAATATACACTATATTGAAAACAACTGCATTTTTCATTAGCATGAACATAGCTTGTCTATGTTAGAAATATAGGTGCTGAAAAACCTGCTATTGTGTATTCCCAATTAGAGATCAGTTGCACACACTCTTTTTCCTTCCGTTTCAAACATCCTTTTCAGAAACAGGCTGTTAATTTAAATTTGAATAATTCATATATCTAAATAGTATGTTTTTCTATTATTTTAAATAGTTATAGTTTTTTCCTCATTTACATCACTGTCCTCTTTGTTTTTCTCGATCTTGTTTGCTCTCTTTCCAATTCTTTGTATTAGTTACATTTGATTGAACTGCAGTAAACAAAGGAAGCTGAGGAAGTGTGGAGTTATTTTAGCAGATGAGTGTATTTATGTTAGGGGGGTGATTCTCAGTCAGGTCTGCAGTAGATTACAGCTGCTGTGTCATCTGCGGGCTCCGGGCCTTGAGCTCCAGTAAGCGTTACATGTCTATTCATCTTCTCCAGGCCGTGCAAAATTCATGATTGGATTGACATGCTGTCCTTCGCCCCTTATCGCTCTCTCCTTTAAAGGAAGTGGCACAGTCGGGTTCCATATTTAATTTTTTTATTTTTCTAGACAATAGGCCCTTTCTCAACCTGACACCTGTCTTCGTACAAAACACTGAATGCCCACTGGAATTTCATGAATGGTTGCCTCATTTGCTGTCTGTCCATTTTCCCCTCACACTGTTTAAAAATATGAGACTTCAAGTTGTATTTTACGTGCAATAATTTATTACAATGCATAGTTTCAAAGCAGCTTCACAATAAACAATAAATAGTATTATTAATTAGACATTTCTTCAATTATGAAACAACTTTCAGTTGTAAATAGCTTTTAAAAGACTAGTCATTATTAATCCCTGTTTAGCTCAATGTTTATTCAGTGTAGTTCAACAACAGTGTGAATTGATTATGAAGAGAACACCATTCAACTATAAAACAGCTCTACAGTTGATAATAGTATCTAAGTTCATCTTAAGTCAGTTCAGTGTTCAAAGTTCATCAAATTATGCAGCAAGATTAATTCAGCTATAAGCAGCTCAACAGAAAGCAATAGTGTTGTTATTCAGCCCAAGTCAGTTGAGTGATGATTCAATTGTTCAATAACAGCGTTGATTGTGTATAATTGAGCATAACTGAGTTAATAATTGTGAAACTAATTCGATTTCAGATAAAACAGCTCTAGAGAAAACAATTGTCATTGATCCAGCCAATTTAGTTATTACTTCAGAAAATTAGTAACTCATCTCTTTATTTATAAAATAAAAAAAACAGATGGTCAAGCTCAAAAAGAACATTTTTGTGGACAGAATTTGATTTATTAAATGTGATTTTCTTAGTTCTGTCTTATCCTGCTAAATGTTACTGGGTGTAGTGACTTTAGTTTACCTATGTATATATAATCTGTGCATGCAGATCCCTCCAGAAACGATGTTCAGGAAATTGGAGCCTATAACATTCAAATTTCTATTCATTCTATACTGTACATCTTGGTTGTTCATTAAACAGTTATTTGTATTATGATGTATTATCTTGTTTTATGGTCGTGCTGAGAGATGGGAAGCTGTTATAAAGCTAGTCAACAAATATAAAAGATGCCACCCACCACTGACCTGTACTTAACCCTTCCTTTTCTCTCTCTCTTTCTCTCTCAGTCTCCTTCTTCTTAAATCATGTTGACTCCCACTCTGTTTAATTCAAATGCACAGTGATCCCACAGAAAGGGAAGACTACATACAATTTGAAACACATGCATGTAAATGTCTTGTCTCATTCTACCTCTTTTCTGATTCCTGTTTTCAGAAGCTTTTTATAGTTAATGGGTTCATCTGTAATGACTCTCTCCTCAGTCATTACACTGAGATGAATTAGCAACTGAAAGAACACAGAGGTTAATTAACCTTTAAATTAGGGGAGCAGTTTTCTGTAATGCTGCCATCTGTGTAACTGGCCTCTAGACACAGGGCCAGTGCATTTTCACACATACAGTTTGTGAATCTAACAGACTGTATATTTTATGTTATATCTGTACATTTTATTTCCACTTATCTGTAGGATTTAAAGTTTTGTTAGATTAATCAATTTTAAGCGGGTCTGTCAAAATGAGCTGTTACAAATTTTCCTCAGAAACTCTTCCAGCTCAATAAGGACAGGAGAAGCACAGCCCTGCTTCGTGAGTAACAGAAACATGATCTCTGAATAGAGCCTAACGTCATAGTAGATGAAGAACAGAGTCTTTTGAGAGTGAAACCTTAAGTATTGCTGTGTGGGAGGTGAGCAAGATCACAGGATCAAGAGGATTGACCTTGAGAAAAAAACGCTCAGTACATCACTCCCAGTGTCTGTCTGAGTTCATGGATAACATTAATATTAGAGATACACCAATATTACAAATCTAGGCCATAGCAATAAATGTCAGTATTAAAATGATGTGCTGTTTTTGTCTAAATAATTTAAGTCAAATGTATTTTATATAGCGCTTTTGGCAATACCCATTGTTTCAAAGCAGCCCAATACAAGTAAGTCTATTGAATGTATGTGGATAAAGTTAAACATATTTATATATCTAACTGTATATAAAGAGCTGGGTGATATAGTTACATTTTGCAATGAAATAAAAAAATTCCTGAAACATATCCTATTTATTGCTTTACATGAGTATACTCTATGTACTTAATGCAGGTAAAGTCGGATATATCCTACTTTTAATATATCACTGAGCTATAATATAGTTTACTCTTTTGACAAATTAATTACATATAAATCACCCAAAACTAAAACCAGTCATTTTAAATGCTACAAAGCCAATTAGGCATCACAACATTGTAATGTACAGTATAAAAAATGGATTTGGCAATGATTACATTTACCAGTAAATCATTTTTATAGATTAAGCAAATGTTATGTGAAGGTAATCTGAATGTAAAAATAGTGGAAATGTATCATTAATAAATACATAAAAAATCTCTAATATCAGCCAATAACTGATATTGCCATGCATCTTATTTTACTTTGTCACACTTTTTCAGTCTGCTTTAAAATATTGTATTGACTAGTTGTTATGAGTGATAACATCAGTCAATTGAGGGTAACATCCTTCAAACCTCAGGACATTTTAGGAAAGATTTATTAGAGACATTTGTACAGTCATGGCCAAAAATATTGGCAACCTTGGTAAATATGATATGTGAAATTAATCTGCATTGTCAATCCTTTTGATCCTTTATTTAAACAATTCACAATTCAATTCAATTCACTTTCATTGGATAATAATTTAAAATGGGGGTAAATATCATTATGAAATAAATAGTTTTTCTCAAATACACGTTGGACACAATTATTGGCACCCCTAGAAATTCTTATGAGTAAAATATCTCTGAAGTATTCCCATTCATATTCACAATGTTGAGCACTCCAGGGTGATTATGAACATGAAATTATCCAGCCATGGCTTCCTGTTTCACAGAAATAAAAATAGTAGAGAAAACAAAGCCCAAATTCCCTTAATCATCCATCACAATTAGAAAAAACAAAGAATATATTTCTGATGTGCTGCAAAAGATAATTGAGCTTCACAAATTAGTGAAGTGGCTTTAAGAAAAGAGCTAGAGCAAAATTTATAAACTGTTAATAAAAAATTAATAAACTGTTAAACATCACCACATGTTGTTTGGGAGGGTTTCAAGAAAAATTATCTGCTGTATTTTTGATGTTGTGGGCCTATATTTCTGCTGGAGGTTCTGGACATCTTGTTTAGACACATGGCATCATGGATTCTATCAAATACCAGCAGATAAAAAAAAAATAAGTGACTGACTCTTTTAGAAATCTTATAATGGGCCATGTTTGGATCTTCCAACCATACAATAATCCAAACATAAACCGCAAAAACAACACAAAAATGGGTCACTGAGCACAAAACCAAGCTTCTTCTATGACAATTCCAGTCCTCTGACCTGAACCCTGTAGAAGATGAGTGAGATGAACTGAAGAGAAAAAGCACCGTCATGGAGCTGGGAGTCTGAAGGACCTGGAGTGATTCTGGATGAAGGAATGGTCTCTGATCTCTTGTCAGGTGCTATCTAAACTCATCAGGTATTATAGGAGGACATTTAGAGCTGTTAAACTGGAAAATGGAGGTTTCAAAAAGTATTGAATAAAAGGGTGCCGTTAATTGTGGCCAATGTGTATTAGAGAAAACGTTTATTTCATAATGATATTTCCCCCCATTTTAAATTCTTATTATCCAATGAAAGGTTAGATTTTTGTAATTTAAACAAAAATATCAAAAGGATAAACAATGCAGATTAACTTTCACAGCCTTCTTTGATCATATTTACCAAGCATGCTGATATTTTTAACCATGACTGTATATTAAGCATAATCTTTTAAAACCATTAATTCCAAGATTTATAGCTGGCATACAAATGGAAATTCCACTCAATCCCACACATAAAAGGTATAAACGTTTTTTTTTTTACCTTATCCAGTAATCACAAACAAATGGAAAAATCATGTAAATTCATTGGTGCAAAGGTCGGGTGTGTCTAATGTCAGAGATAATTTTGCAAAGGTGAAATGCACAAAGCTCATTGTTAGTCATTTAACAAATAAGTTACATGAGCTAGAACCACTTCAACTTTAGAGTTTTTAGTTCTTAATGCACTTTGTAATCACTTTTGAATGTGCTGTTGTATTGGGATTTGAACAAATCCACCAATATTTATTCAGCTTTCATTGTTAGTGAAATGGGTTTCATTTTCAGATAAACTTGAATGATCTGCTCTCAGCACCTGAAATATTATATCCGAATATATAAGTTGAGTTGTTCATATGAAGCATTGCATGTTGTATCGAGGTCCCTTGTTCTTTGTTGTTTTCTGGGTGATTTGTTTCTGTATAACCTGATGGGATGGAAATGCAGCAATGTCACGGTGAGAAATATGTCTATAGCCTGGAGCTGCTGGGTATTAACAGAGGGGAAGATGGGTAATCAATCCAGTGTGAATGACCACAAATCCATTCTTCAAGCCCCGGCTGCCTGGAGTGAGAGGCTAGAGTCGAGGAACAAGTAACTGCATTACACCTTTTAGATGAAGCACATTCAACACACTTGCCATTAATACACCTTTCTCATTTTAGTTCAGTTTAGATTTATTTGTATTGGGCTTTTAACAGTCGCATTTTTCTCGCCAAGCAGCTTTATATTCTCCTAGTGTCTCCTAGTGTCCAAGTCTTGCATGTACAGCTAGCCGGGGTTTTTACAGATATCTTCAATCTTTCCCTCTCTCTGTCTGTGGTTCCTGCATGCTTCAAACTTTGGTTGTGCCCATACCAAAGAAAAACAAAATCACATGCTTGAATGACTGGAGGCCCGTTGCTCTGACCCCCATCTTCAGCAAGTGTTTTGAGAAGCTCGTCAGAGAACACATCTGCTCTGTGCTGCCTGCTTCACTGGACCCACTACAATTTGCATACCGCAGTAACCGTTCCACAGCCGATGCTATTGCCTTCACCCTGCACACTGCTCTCTCCCACCTGGAAAATAAGAACACCTATGTGAGGATGCTGTTCGTGGATTATAGTTCAGCATTTAACACCATAGTGCTTGCCACACTGGTTGCGAAGCTTCAGAGTCTGGGACTGAACAGATCTCTGTGCAGCTGGATCCTGGACTTCCTGACAGGCAGAAGTCAGGTGGTCAGAATGGGCAACAACACCTCATCTCCCCTGACCCTCAACACTAGTGCTCCACAGGGCTGCTTCCTCAGCCCACTCCTGTACTCCCTGTACACACACGACTGTACAGCCACACACAGCTCCAATGTCATCGTCAAATTTGCCGACGACACAACGGTGATAGGCCTGATCACCGACAACGATGAGACGGCCTACAGAGAGGAGGTGAGTACCCTGACTAAATGGTGTCAGGAGAACCACCTCTCACTCAACATCGTCAAGACCAAGGAGCTGGTGTGGGTTACAGGAGACAGAGCAGAGAACACACACCCATCACCATCGACAAGACACCTGTGGAGCGGGTAAACAGCTTTAAGTTCCTCGGCGTTCACATCACCGAGGATCTCACATGGTCTGCTCACACAGATGCAGTGCTGAAGAAGGCACATCAGCGTCTCTTCTTCCTGAGGCGGCTGAGGAAGTTTGGAACGAGCCCCAGAATCCTCAGGTCCTTCTACACCTGCACTGTGGAGAGCATCCTGACCGGCTGCATTACCTGCAGCTTGCTTCCCTCCCTCCAGGACACCAGGCGGTGTATAAGGAAAGCCCGGAGTATTATCAAAGACTCCAGCCACCCGTCCCACAGGCTGCTCTCTCTGTTGCCCTCAGGGAGACGTCTCCGCAGCATCCGATCCCGCACTAGTCAACTGAGGGATAGCTTTTTCCCTCAGGCTATCAGACTAATGAACAGTCAGAACTAATTCACCCTACATCACACTCCACTCACACAACATGCCATGCACTGCACTCTAACACAGTTCTACCGGACTACACGCACACACTGCACTAATCTGCTATCACTGGACACCATACAAAACACATCCACGACATTGCATATGTATAATCTGTTGCACCTTTGCACAACTATCTGTTGCACAACCAATCTGCTGTAAATTTATAATCTGTTGCACCTTCACATATTACTATGTATAGATGTGTACATAATGTAGAATGTGTACATACGGTGTATAATGTGTATTGATAATTAAGTATGTCTTTATAGTACACTGTGTGCACTGAGTATATGTATGTGTTTTTTGCACATTGTCTTCTGTACAGTCTGTAAGTATGTACTGTCTATATGTAAATAGTTTTTTTGCACTGTCTGGAGCACGCTCTCAAGAATTTCACTCACCAAGGCACTTGTGCTGTGGTGATGTGACAATAAAAGTGATTTGATTTGATTTGATTACAGATATAAAAACAGGGTTGGAATCTAAATGCTGATTGGATTAACCATAAAAAGTGTTGCTAAATCGATTGATTACAGCATTGTGTACTGCATCAGTAATTATTTCAATAATAAATGTAACAAATTTTATTGGACATTGGTTCTATTTCTGCCATTTTAAGTAATAAATGCGCTCGTACCAGTGGAAAAATCACTGAAACACAGAGACTTTCTGATCACGCACAATATAATAATTACAAAACATACCCGTTTCAAAAAAACACCGCTCACACAAACAGCTCTCTGTGTCTCAATCCCAGACGACTGTGGGGCCTGTTTACATTCGTTGGTTAGAATGTAATTATGAATGCTAAATGATGTTTTGTGCATGTGAGTTTTATCTGATTATGCAGGCTCTTCATATGAGCTGTCTGCGGAGAGACGGGCAGAGAAAAGAGAAGACAGATTTTTCAGAGGTGTATATGGAGGTTTATATGAACCGTTCAACAGTTCTTGCACAGTAAAAGAAATTACATTTATCTCAAATTTACTTGACAGAAAACCTCATATCTCTCAGCATGCTTTGTTATTGGAGGATAAGTGTTTTAGCTTGCATTATTTGCCTGTTGGTTGGTGATGGATGCTGTGCTTGGTGGACAGAGGCACAAAGATGTAATTCAGTCATTTGGTGAATGGAAAGTGTGTTTTAGCAGATAAAGCATAAAGAGTGGACAGCTGAAAGACACCAACTAGACTATTCTAGTGCATAATGGTGTCTGGGTTAGGTCGGGAAATGTTATTGCACTGGTGTGTATATACATACAGTATACAGTGTTTCTCCTGCCATTATATTATACTAGAAGGTCAAGTTAATTTTATATAATTGTATTTTCTCTATAGCACCAGATCACAACAGAAGTCATTTAAAGCTACCTTTCCTGTAGAACAGGTCTATACCTTGTTCTTTTATTAAACAAACTAAACAGCTTTATGTTATTTATATCTTATTTACTCAACGGCATGTCATTTCTATCTCTACTTTACATATTCTCTGTTATCGATGAGCACACACACAAACACGTGCGCACACACAAGTGAGCACACTCCCACTAGTATTTGTAAATATTAAGCGGCAAAACATCTATTAAAATATACATTTTGCGTGTCTATATTTTAATGAATGGAGCAGACTCTAAATTTGTGTATTGTAGCGTATTCCAGCCTTAACTGTTGTTGCATATTTACATTAGACAAATTAGATTAATACCAAAACAAAATACATTTTTGGTTTCTCCACCGTTTTAATCCATTAAAGTCATAAAGGTCACAACATTTTAGTACCAGGACCTTCTAGATCTAGCTTCACCAAGCCATATGATCTACTCCCCTCTATGATATGACGTTGTTCAACGACTGCAATAGCAACCTGTGCCAAAATGCTGTGGTAACTCAACAATTGATTGTTTGCATGTCTCATCTGTCTTCCACATTTAAATTATGTAATAACTTTGTACAGAACAGTGTGTGATGTATGACAAAAATCTTGTTCCATGAGATGGGTCACGGTAAAGATGTATATCACAATAAAATAATCCAATCTGTATACAAATAGACTTGACTTCACTTGAGTATAAGAGCAGTGCTCATAGGCAGACACAATAGCTCCATAAATAATAGATGAATGAACAATACTAATTACAGTTTAAAACTGACTGTGAGTGAAGCAATGTTTTTCGTTGCCTCTTTAAAGCTTAAATAAGCCACATGACTTTCTAAAAAGAATCAAGCACTCTTTGGCTGGTGTTTACACCCCCCTTGCTCAGCACCGAGGGTCTCGTAAGCAAAGCTTTGTGTGTCGTGTCAGATGCGCCATTGTGTATTGTGAGAGATGCATGTAAAAGGAGCTTCTTGTTTGTTGTGACCTTCAGAAATGGCAGAGAAGGGGAGAATGTCTAACAGCGATAGAAAAACCTCTGCACCTTCTTTTGTCACTTGTCGACAGAGACGGGATGTGGGGTCAGCATGATGCTGTGCTGCAGTGAAAGACACATTGTGGTCGGGACAGGATGCCCTTAGTTACTGATCTGAGATCAGCCTCTCACAGTCAAGCACCGTTGGCAGCCGCACGCATTCGTGGAGGGAGGAAGAATATAAGAGGCTGACCTCAGTTCAGCTATAAATAGCATCTTTGGCTATAACCTGTGAGCTCCTAATCATGGTCTACACTTCAACCAACAGCTTATTTCTCAATAACTTCAGCTCAGATTTTCCCAAAAGAGCCTTCTGCAGAGAGCGAGAGAGAGAGAGAGAGAGAGAGAGCAAATAAGGAAGTAGTGGAAATAAATGTTGGAAGATGCCGCTTTTCTGCTGTACTTTGCACACTTTAAACAATGTGCCTGAAACCATTTGTCATCTCTTTGTGTGACTGTATGTGTGTGTGTGTGTGTACGCGTGTATGCGATATCTTTCATTTCTTTTTAATAATTGTTGGAATATGCTGTTCGGAAGCACTATCAGGTCTGTTGGCCAACCCACTATCAAATATTTCATGTTAAGCAAACTCTTCAATTGGCCAGTCTGTATGTACTGGATCAGTCTCTGACACTGGACTCCATCGGTTGCTCAAGCCCTCAACAATGAGATTTGTTTTGCCTGCTTATCCACTTGAGCCAGCCAACATTTTAACTGGCCCCATTATGAAAGAATATGATGTATGTTTACGACCTATATTTATACATTTATTATGCTCACGAATCACCAATGCTGCATCAAAAATAAACTACTTCAGTCTTCAGTGTCACATGATCCTTCAGAAATCTTTTTAATATGCTGATTTGGTGCACAAGAAACAATGTTTATAATTATTATCACTGTTGAAAACATCTTTAGTGTGTGACATTTCAGATGTTCAAAGAGGTTCACACCATCTGTAGTGAATCCAACTATGATATATGTATATAACCACCAGCAGCCACGGTGGCTAGTGTGGCTTTCATAATCGGTTTCTCTGTATGTTTATCTCCGCAGTGGGTTCTTGCATTTGAGATATTTATCCCTCTGGTGCTCTTCTTCATACTCCTGGGTTTGCGGCAGAAGAAGCCGGCCATTCCTGTGAAAGAAGGTAAGTTAAGTGACCGCACAGAGAGAGAAGGATAGAGTAGGAGGTGAGTCTTACCCCAACCCAGCTCACTCTCACCCTCCAGTGGTCAGATCACTTCTGATGTCACCTGGGGTTTTTATGAAGTTCACATAAAAATACAATAGTTTGGGTGTCTGAATTAGTTAGACTAGGCCCTTTATCCTTCATCAGTAATTAAAAAAATATATTATTCTCTCATCATTTACACTCTCATTTCAAACCTGTCTGTGATTCTTTCTTCGCTGGTTTGCCAACAATGAAAGTTAAGTTTTTGAAAAAGTTAAAACATTTTGCCTAACATCACTTTTTGTGTTCCATTGAAGAAAAGAAATTCAAACATGTTTGGAATGATATGAAGGTGATTATTAAATGATGACAGAATTAGCATTTTTTTGACGAACTATTGTTCAAAAAGTGTTGTTTGTGGTTCATTATAATAATTTGATAATTTGTGCATTTTTTGTCACTGTGGTTGCTTCATACAACTTTGCCAATCTGTCATTGATTGCAAAGATTTTTAACTGTTAGACCGAACTTTAGCCATGTAGTATTTTTTTTTCATTCACAGAACACCCTCATTTGTATGTCATCACAATGTCTGTTATTTTCAATGCTGAAATCACACCATGTTTTCTTTTATTTTTGTTTCTTTCTGTCATCTGTCCTCAATACTTTTGTATCTCTTTCTCTACCTCTGTCTTTCATTCTTTCTTTTATTCCTCACCGTGCATGTTAACTGCATGCTGGACCAGTGTGTAAGTCAAAATGTTTTTGTTTTTTCTGTGTGTGTTTGGCTGAATTCTTAACTCTTGAGTATGTGGGATCATTTTACTGTGTGACCTAATTGTGTGTTTTTTTCGTGGACTCCTAACATGTTTATTGTGCTGCTATTTTGTATTTGTTACATCAACTGTCTCATGCATCTATCTAATGGTAAAAGGGCACAAATGACTGGAGCCTGCCCATATGTCGACATATACACATACACATGATGTATTAAAAATAAATAAATAATAATAACATTGTGACATAACCAGGTGTGATGCATTAAGATTCCAGCGATATGAAATTTGCACATCCACACTGAAGACACATCCATGTTTGACTTTAATATACTGTGGCCACAAAATGTACTTCCAAGCCCAACATTGGAGTTTTAGACAGTGTTGGCATAAATCCTCAATTTCTTGGCATAAATGCATTAAAGTAACTTGTTATTATCTTTAAAGACCAGTAATATTGTTTTTATGCATTAAATAATTCTGGCAATATACAGTACACATAAAATCAGACAAGCCCCTTTATATATATATATATATATATATATATATTTATTTTACATTACTTTTGAAAAGTTGGGGGTCAGTAAGACTTTTTAAAATAAATTCATATTTTTATTGAGCAAGGACTCGTTAAACTGATCAAGACTGACAGTAAAGATATTTATAATGTTACGAAAGATTTATAGTTTTGAAGGATCATGTGACATGATCTTCAGACTGGATTAATGGAAAACTGGCTGCTGAAAATTCAGCTTTGCCATTACAGGAATAAATAACGTTTTAAAATATAATAAAATATAAAGTATTGTAACAACAAAACATGTTAAATTGTAATAATATTCTACAATATCACAATGATGTAATCCAAAACCTCACTCCACCTAGGGCGTTTTCAAGCATTAGTCACAATGCTGCAGAAATGAAAACTAGTCCTTATCACAGCTGATTTCAGAAACTCGGATTAGCATCGCTTTTATCGCTTGCCATTTTATTGCATCATGCCTGGTGTGAGAGGTTTAGGTGTTGGGCCCCCATGTGTCTATGTGAACACTAACATAATCCACAACCCACTGTGAACGAAAGACCTTTTATATGACTGCATGTTATTCAAACACCTTGTCTTGATAATGACACATCTGTGCTTTTTTCAACCAATGAACTGATTCTAATTGTCTGACACTCACACACATAAACACACACACACACTGAATTCATCCACTTACTGAGCCATCGGGTTATTTCCCCTGACTGATCTTTGCTCTTTTAATCCTCAGCTGTGTTTGTGGAGCGGGAACAGATGTCAGATATAAAAGTTAGGAAACCGAGGCAATAAACACAGCTACTTCTTTTGAGCAGGCAACCTGTCACTGGAACAGCAGAAATATAACACGCCTCAGTGCTAACGTCAATCGAGGGACGTTTTTCGCAGAGTCGTCAGGTGCCGATGGCGAGCGGTGTTTAGCTAACGCTGCTGGGTGAAGCGGAGAGTGGCATGTTGCAGCGGGGCTCTCTCTTTTTAGAGCGGGCAACGTTGGATGAGGATGCCAACTCCCCAGGCCACACGCCGCAGTGACAAAACACTTAGGAAAGGAAAAAGAGTCAGCACTTACCATTAAGTAACCTTCTAGATCCCTCCGTGAGTGCCAGCTGCCTCGTGTTTACATTTCAGTCAGGGCTGCCAAAGTGAAGGGAGGCGAAAGCTGAATTTGAATTGACTGATACTCTAATGGAGGATCACATCTCACAGAGCCATTCATTAATTAAGGCTTTGTTAAATAATCTCAGCAGTTATAGGCCTAATTTAGTCATTAGCAGATCAATGTAGGACAAATTCGTAGAAAGGGATTGTTGTATGAGAGAAGCGCATCTGAAAGGGAATGGTATTCTAGTAAGTGAATTGAGAAGTGAACAAATGTCACAGACTGTGTGATCATTGGACAAACTATTGGCTATTAAAGAATCATAAAGAAAGCAAGTTGTGAAAGTATATATGCGCTAGTGAAAAAATAATAATATTTGAAATATATTTATTTCATGCTAAGTATACTACAGATACATTTATGTACTTAAAAAAAATACCCTGTAATTGTACTGTTGGTATATTAAACTGGTATACTTAAAGTCTGCTAAATTGGAACTAAATGGAAGATTTAGATTAGACTGGTATTATTCAAAAATCATGCAATCCTCAATAGTGCCATTAAGACACATTTTAGGCTTAATATAAAGAAATGTGTATTGTACACAAGTAGTACTCCAAATAAAGCTAAATTATAGTTTTTATATCATTAAGTCTTGAGCAATATTTAACTATTTGTGAAATGAAATAAATGTATTATTAAATGTAATGTGTATATATAAATAGCTAGTATATTAAATATAATAAATGAAGCTTACTTGAAAAGACTATAATTTAGGAGAAAAGATTTACATGACCAAACTTAACTACATAAAGATCGAGAATACAAAAATTACACACTAAATGTGCGGCTTTTACACTTTGCTATTTTGTTTATCTAGGGTTAAAAACCTTCCTCCCTTTGTAATAAAATTGCCAGCCTGCATTTTATTTTCACCAGAATCACTCACTTCATGACAAAATTACGATTTGTGAACTTGGAACTTCCCAGGAGGTCTTGAAGGCAGCAGCTCCTGATCCATGTCACTCCTATAATGTTTGTGGCCTTTGAGAGACAAATATGATGATTTATCCCCATGCCTGAGATTTGACTCCATATCAAGTGTGTAGAGGAGCAGGTTGCGAAGTGAGGGAGTGAGGAAGTGAGTCATCTAAACACGTCTGTCCACTCCTGTATTCTATAAGACGTGACTGGCAGCATGTGGGTGTAGAAGAGCCGTGCTACACAGCGATGCTAGTTTCTCTCTGATTCGGTGACAGCTTGTCCTGTTAACCTCTGCGTGCGTGATGAAGTGAATAATTCGAAGGCCACTTGGAGTTTATCGAAGCGATCTGACATCTGAAACCCTCTCTGACTCTGTGTTTGCTCTCTGATATGTGACGGCTGCTTCTTTTTCTCTCCCTGTCTTTTAATCTCTCCCCAAATCTCTGATCCATGGACCTTGGAAAATATCATTGTCTTTGTTTGTTCTATTATCCCACATCCTATGATCCTGCTCATTCATTCGCTCACTCACATTCCCGGTCATAAATATTTATCTCCATCCGTACACTGCTCTGTTTTATGTTCCTCTCCTCTACATCTGAACACATCTGCAACTTCATCAAAACCATTTAAACCTCATTGCAATACTGGATTTCACTTTTCTGTCACCTCCATCCTCTCCGTTCCTCCACTCTGGTGGTCTGTTTTTCTCCGGTTCTGTCCAGCCTTCTACAGCGCGGCCCCTCTCACCTCGGCGGGCATCATTCCCATCATGCAGTCTTTGTGTCCGGATGGTCAGCGGGATGAGTTTGGCTTCCTGCAGTATAAAAACTCCACGTGAGTCCACCTACGCTCTGTTTCTGATTCTTCCTCTCTCGATGACTAAGATGGGCTCTAATGGATTCAGTTCTCATTATATGGTGTGGACAGCAGTCACATCACCACCTGTAATAGTGATCTTAGGAGGTGTTAGATTGTGTAATGGATCAAAGATTTGATCGTTTGATGGATTGCAGTGATAATACATACCTATGACCACAGCATGACTGGTCAGCAGCATCTCTTGGGTTTAGGAGTGCGCTAGCTTAAGTAGCCAGACTGCCTCCTTGATCATTTTTACGACAGTTGTTTTTCAGTTTTGCTGATAAAGAGCATGGCTATTCTCATCCATCAGCCAGACCAACACAAAACTACACTGGAAAAAATGGTGCAGAAAATGGTGTAGAATTCAGAAATTTCTAGTAATTTCACAATAAATTACAACACAATAAATTACAAAGAAACAGCAAATAACACATAGAATTAACCATTACATTCTTAAAGTATTTCATTATAAAACGTGCTCCAATAATCTTTCTTTTATTTACCACTTAGAAAAGTCATTGATCAACAGTGATATTATTACTCAGTATTAATGCATCTCAAAAGAACTAAATCTCTTTAAAATAGATTTAATTTATATATATATATATATATATGTATATGTGTGTGTGTGTGTGTGTGTGTGTGTATATATACATATATAGCATTGCTGTGTAAACTGTATGTATTGGTTAAAACATTCTAATATAAAACAATACCAAAATAATTTGGAAATGTTGCCTTAGCAACTAACTGAAATAAAATAATTTATACAATTAATTAAACTAAAACCGAAATAATAAAATCACGGTAAATAGGAATATATAAAAATGATAAAAAAAACATTACAGAATGACTAAACCGTAAGCTAAAATGAAAACTTAAAATGTAAAAAAGCTCATTCAAAATATTACTATACTGTAATATTATAAGTAATCCTAAAATAACAGTGCAAGGACCTGGTGATACAGTATTATGCCAACATCTAAATCTTGATATGATGTTGTGATTCTTTTTCTGGACTTTGGTGATTTGCGCTAGAATTACATTTGAAAAATATCATTAAAAATGTATTAATTTTGGTGTGAGATATAAACATAGGTTTGTGAGGTAAAATACTTTATCTATAACTTAATTCTCTAAATCGTATCGGTCAGTCTGGACCACACTGGTCTAAGCTTTTTTTTTTCTTCAGTTGGTTACTCCGCTTATACGATTTGCCTTTCTCTTCTTTTTATTCTACTCTTCTTGTTCTTCTGTTTTTTTTCATTTCTTTGACCTTTCTTCTCCTCCTGTTTCTCAGTGTGACTCAGTTGTTAGAAAGGATCAGTGAAGTCGTGGAGCAGAATCACTTGTTTGCGTCAGACAGACCCAGTCTGGGAGAAGAGCTGGAGTCATTGCAGCAGCACCTTGAAAGTCTGAGCTCAGCACAAGGCGCTCTAGAGAGCCACTACAACACCAGCCATGGTCAGAAAACACATGCATACATATACCAAACTTGACCATAACTGTACATGCAAATTAGAAATTAGAAGCAAATGACTATTTTAGTAAAATAGTGATACGGTTTCTGCTGGATTTCGTGTTTAAATCACATTATTACATTTCAAACACAGTTAGATTTCAGATGCAGTTTCAAATGCACACTTTCATGTGGCTCAATGTGATATATTCTGTGTATATTCTGTTGACACTATATTTTTGGCATTAAAAAGTTGCCTTATATTTCCAACTGTAATCATGCATTTGTATGAGGATTTTATTAAACATGTATTGAAGGGAATCATAGACCACACTGAAAACAACCATACAGCAAAACATTTTAGACAAACATACCCAAAGCGGCAGACATCTGGCGTTTTGAGTGTTATTGAACTGATTTCTTCCAGGTACCATAATAAAGTAGACAGATACTAAAGTCACAGTCATACTGAACTTTGTTCTCCATGCACTTTTATTCATACTGTATTAATGCGAAAGAGGAAGACTGCAGATTAAGTTTGTAATTTTTTTATATCACATTAATTGCTTTATACTGTACTTGCTTAAATTGTATTGAGCAGCTACATTAATAAAATGATCAACTTTTTTTGTATATTAAAGTTTTTAAAAGAAGTCTTTTATATTCATCAAGAAGGCATTTATTTCATTAAAATAGAAGTCTAAGAAAAGGCTTTTATTTCTTAAAATAGAAGACAAGATGTCTCAGATTAAGCGATTGAAGTGTTTAGTTATTGGATGTAATAATGAATATAGCAGTCGTCATTTACTCCTGACATCTGAGCCGCTGAAGAGGGAGAGGATTAACGATACTTTCGCTTTGAAGTGACCGATCCTCGATCTACATAAATGCAATCAAATCAACTTGTGTAAAATGGGCATCCGATGACCCCTTTAAAATGTTGTGTCCCCCCCTTATCTATAATTTAAATTCTCAAAACAGTATCGGCCATTCTGGACCACACTGACCAACAATAAACATTTTTGTAACCATGTTTAATGTCACTTGTAATTATTTATTATATCCTTGCTGAATACAAGTATGAATTTCTCTCAATAATAATTACTGACCTCAAATGTTTAAACGGTATTGTACGTATACGTCAACTGCACTGCAGCAAATAAAATGTTCTTTGATGAAAACTTTGTGCATGTCTCTGCTTCAGGTTTTACTGTGGGAAGTGTCCTCAGGAACCAGTCGATGTTCCAGCAGTTCCTAATCAGAAACCTTTCTCTGGCAAACGACACCGCCAGCCTGCTGCTCTCCTCCCCCATCAACCTGAAAGAGGTCTGTCTTCTCACTTCCTTTTTCCTTTTCCTTCGTCAGACAGCACTGCTTTTGAAGTCCAAATCATGACTCAGCGTCATGCTCCTCTGAGCCTTCTTCCTCTTTCATCCTCTTTGGAGTCTCAGCTCGGGTTTGCAGCACCATTAACGATTCTTCTCCATGACAACAGAGAGAGAGGACGTGCGGTAGAATCTAATGCTTTAGGGCAGAGGAGCTCCAGTGTAACGCGCTTTAATGTGTCGGGTTAACGTGCTGTAGTCGATGTAAAAGTGTTGAAGATATGCTCTTGTGAGTTTCCGAATGAAATATTAATTTTCCTCAGGGAGTTTCATTTCTTCTCTACTCTGGCTATTTAAGTATGTGTGGGAGATGGGAGTTTCTAAATCTGTGCTTTTGTGTGTGTGTGTGTGTGTGTGTGTGTGTGTGTACACTCTCATCAGGTGTATAATCTCATCTTTGGGACGTATCCTAAAGTAGGATCAAAGGTAGGAAAAAAAGATGAAGGACAGCATGAACCCCACAGTCCTGGAGACAAGCTTGTACAGCTTGAGGTACAGAATGACAGAAACACACATTTTCTTGTGCGTGTGTATATACACTTCTGTTCAAAAATTAAGAAACAAATACTTTTATTTAGAAATTATGAATTAAATCAACATTTAAACTTTTACATTGTTACAAAAAAATCTATTTCAATTAAATAATTGTATTTCTGTTCATCAAAGAGTCGTGAAAATAGAGAACAACTGTTTTCAACAAATATATATATTTTTGAGCAGCAAGTAGTAAGCATATTAGAATGATTTCTGAAGGATCATGTGACACTGAAGAGTGGAGTAATGATTCTGAAAAATCTGTTTTAGCATCACTGGAATAATACAAATTTTAAGTACATTAACATAGAAAATATATTAAAACTACTGTTTTACTGTATGACCGAGCCCACATTTTTTAATTGTAATTATTCGATTTTGCAGTTTTTGTGTGGTTGACACACAGCACACTGCATATTCATAAATAAAACACATTCTATAAAGATGCATTTATGGAGTAATGCCTTTTTCTTTTACGCTTTTTTATCTTTGCACAAATTCAATTCTCTATTGTATTTTTCTTATATGTCTCAAAGCATTTTTGTATAACAGCAACTTCTAATTGAATAAATATAAAAATGTATTTGGTTTAAAAATAACATACTGACTCTATATTTCTTAGACTTCATTAAAATGCACAAGAAGTGCAAACACTAAACTTAGAGTAATGCAAGTCTGCAATAATTAAATGATATAATAATTGTCCCATATTTTACGGACTTAATGCTTTGCCAGTGCTGCTGCAGTGCAGTGCCTTTCTCATTCATATGTCATACTTGTTGAGCTGCTGTAAGCAAATTTTTTTGAATGCCACACACATAATATACCTACTACTTGACAGATATCACACAGTCCTGAGAAATCACTTGTCTGTGGCCCAGCCCTCAAGACTGTAATCTGCAAAAAAACAGTCAGGGAAGCAGGCAGCACCCTTTTTTCTAAAGCATTTGCTGTGTTTTCTGATTTGTTGGAATGTCTTTGGGTTAAGGCTTTTTGAGAGAGGTTGTGAGGTTAAGATATCAGATTGAAATTATATTGGATTGTTAGAATGCTTAATAGAAGGAAAATCTGAAATATAGTAATATGCATTCTATTCATTTTAACAGGCATAAAATTAGTTTTGAAACCGATACTGTACTTTGATTTGGATTCAGTAGACCGTTAGGTGTGATCTCATTATGCATCAGTGCCATGTAGCAGACTACTGAAATGAGACAAAGTCCCTTCCCTACATGTGGGTATTTTCTTTTTGTGTGTTGTTTTTTTGGGTGAGGTGCGTTCCTATTTTCATAAATTCTTAAGTTCCGGTTACATTTCATGCTGCTGGGCCAATTGAAATTATTTTATAAACTTGTTTATACATTTTCATTTTTCATATGTTTATCATTTTCTAGTGCCAATTTGTTTTGCATAGACATTGCCTACTCAAAACAGGGACAAAACACCCCTGATATATATATACCTTGCAATTAAACAACAATATTGATGTTTCAGTCTCCCTTCTCATTCATGCTCAGAAGCAGTTACTTGGAGGCTGGCGTAGTTTGGAGGGGGGTCTGGTTCAGAAGGCATTGAGAGACCCAACCAAAGCTGCTCACCGTCAAGCTCTGCTCAAAGTCCTGTCCCAGGCGCTCGGGATTGCTGGAGGTGGAGGAGGCCAAAAATTTGATCCGCAAGCATTGCGTGAGATGGAGGTTGGTCTGCAACTCCACATTTTAACTCCACTGTTTTAAAAGTTAAATAGTATTTTTTTATTTTATTGTACATTTTGTCTACAGAAATCATACTCTTCAGTTTAATAGCAACATCCCACAAAGCTTCTTACACTTTTTCCTATTTTTTAGGGGATTCTTTTGACTGGTGCAGTGCTTGAAACCCTCACTTGTGGGGAAGGAGGGAACAGTGAGATAAGCAAAATCCTATCGTTCCCTGAGAAACAACAGGCAGCTTTACAGGCCTATCAAATGACTGTTTGTGGTGGAAGGGCGGAACAGAGGGCGGAGCTGTTCGGGAAGTTAAGTGAAGAATTGAGAGATCAGATTGATACACAGAGAGTGTTTGATCAGGTACGTGCAAGAATAGCATATCTTAAACAGACTCAATTTTGTATTTGCATTTAATGTTCCAGGGGTTCATTTTTATTAAAAAATAACATATACATGCATATGTATGAATAAAGAAATTAAACATATTAATATTGTTGTGTGAAAATTATTTATCAGTAACAGTCCCAGCTGTAATGTACCACATCAAAAAACAATTTTTCCAATTTAATTTGTGTATTTATTTTGTGTTTTAAGGATATATAAAAGCTAACTGTGAAACTAGTTTAGAGAGACACAGGAATCTGTCATTTTATTCCATTCAGTATTGCTAAAAATGTCATTTCCATCACTGTAATTGAATAAAAAGGGCAGAGAGTGCGATTAAACACAATATAGAATTTAAGATGTGCTGTAAATTACACTGTGGAAGGAATTTTTATTACTTTCAGAAAAAAAAGACTTGTCCCATATAGCTGGACATTATTAGTGGACAAATTAAATTAAACTATTGAGAGTATAAAAAGTGTAGAAGTCAAAAAGTGTCCATTAGTTGAAGAAACACTTATACTGTACATATTACTTAGGATTAAATATTACTCCTCTTTCCTTTCTCCGTATGTCACTCGCTCCTGTCCTCCTTCCCAGTTGCGTCTGGAGCAGTCCAACATTTCCGGTCTCTTGGATCAATCCCATCTCGGCGCTCTGCTGAAGAATCTGGCGGATGTAGAACGGCTCTTGAGGGATGTGGATTTGCTGTCAGGTCTGGCTAGACTGCTCCCTAAAGGGGCGTGTGCAGGCCACCAGCCTCCTACTATAGCCAACACCACTTCTTGGAGCTCCAACACAACAACATGGGGTCCCAACACAACAGACAGCCCTGTGGAGGAAGGAGAGGGAACTGCAGGAAATGAGGCAGAGGCTGAAAACCCTAGATCTCAGTTTTCTGCCTTTGTTCAACTGTGGGCAGGTCTTCAGCCCATTCTTTGTGGGAATAACAGGTGTGTCTACGAGTGTCACATGTGTTACCTTTCTGAATGAGAAATTACTTTTTTCAATAATCTTTGTTTTATCAGGATTATTGAGCCAGAAGCTCTGAAACAGGGCAATATGAGTTCCCTGGGCTTTACCAGCAAAGAACAAAGAAACTTGGGATTACTTGTTCATCTCATGACTACAAATCCCAAAATCCTCTACTCTCCCATTGGCTCGGAGGTGGACAAGGTCATACAAAAGGCAAGTCCAGACTCTAATGTGTTTCAAGGCTGAAAAAGTCTTACAGTGAGCAAAATTGCAAATTACTTACTCCTGAATCCAAATGATTTTTTTAAAACTTCCTGCTGGTCATTCTTTCATTTAATTTCGGTTGTACCCAATTAATAGACAATCATTTGAATAGCTGTACAATTTTTGATCAGATTTGTTTTCTTCTCTCTTTAGGCCAATGAAACATTTGCTTTTGTGGGGAACGTGACTCATTATGCCCGTGTGTGGCTCAACATCTCAGCTGAATTAAGGACCTTCCTAGAGGAGGGTAAATTACACAATCACCTGATGTGGCTCCAGCAGGTAACATTTTGTCTTTCACTCACTAATTTAAAGCTGCAGTCTGTAACTTTTTTGTGTTCAAAATGTACCAAATTTATGTAATAAGCTAGTACACCATGAATCCATTTTCCAAACTGTGTTTTTGGCTTGTCCTGAGTCACTACGCTACACCTATAATAAGTATTTATATTCTGACAATTTAGACCTGGTTCGAGTAGGTAACGCTGTGATGTAGACCGGTAATTGGTATGTGATTCGTCATAGACATGAAAATATAGAAGTAGTTCCGGCTACAATTTTCTTCCAAAACATGCACACAGTTCTGTTTATTTAAGGGGACCTATTATGCTCCTTTTTACAAGATGTAAAATAAGTCTCTGATGCCCACAGAGTGTGTATGTGAAGCTGTAGCTCAAAATACCTGACAGATAATTTGTATAGCTTTTTAAAATGCCACTTTAAGGTTATGAGCTCAAACACTCTGATATTTGAGTATGTTGCTTTAAATGAAAATGATTTGTTGCTCCCGGAGAAGAGGGCGGAGCTTCAAGAGCTCAAGTTCCAGCATTGGCAGTGCTAGCCTTTGCAAATAAACATTTCAAGATTAGTACAAGCCAGTTATCTTTACAGAAAACGTACTGTTTCAAAGTCAGTCATCTGATTATACTGTGCATAATAAATTCGCGTTTATGAATTACACAGACAAGGAGTGCAGGATAAAAATAACAACATAGCTGGTCTCATGCTATCACAAACTTTATAAGTCCCACTCGTGATTATGAGCTCAACAAACTCAAGTTATCGACTCACATTGCTTTCATATGCAACGTTTAACCACCACATTCCTATTCACGATCATTCATGAAGACAGCACCATTGAAAACAGACAGAGACAAAGGTAGCTTTAGCATCATTCATCTTACAGGGTGCCAAGAAGCTCTTTCAGAAGGCTCGCGCACGAAGCGTTGTTATTGATTCCTACACGTATTGGGGACTTTACTGATTTTTTCCAGGGCATTTCCTCAGACAATTAAACTTAACCACAGAGCCCTCAGCTCAGAACGGAGGGAGTCTATGGAGACTACTATGTTCGTTAGTGCATCCCAAAACACAATACTTGAGAAGCCTCTTTGGCGCTGACATTATAGTAAACCGTTTTAACATTTAAAACTTTCTTTTGACTATCCATAGATATCTCCAGCAGCTACAGCAAGTAATCAGTAATGGAGGCGGACTGCAGCTTCTCACTCAGGGCTGTGTCTATGCTTAAAGGACAGCGTCACAAATGACCGGGACTTTTTCCCCTCAGTGACGTGAACCGAGGGAGAATCTGAAACAGCTCATTCTGAGAGACTGTTTATAAATTGTATTATACAAAAATGAGTGGGTGGATTTTTACCATTACAGGCTGGTTGTTTTCACACACTGGGGCCACACAACACCACACAAGGTGTTCAAACACCTTATAAAAGTGATTTATGCATAATAGGTCCCCTTTAACCGCTAGAGTACCAAAAGTTACAGACTGCAGCTTTAAGAATTTTTAGTTTGAATAGCACTTTGTGTTGTGCATGTGCATGATGTCTTTTTGTTGTCTGTTTGTCGTAGTTCATTGCAGACCTGAAGAAGCACCATGAACTGTTGAACGTCTCAGACAGTGAGCCGATGAACAGTCTGCTGGAGGAGAACTTCACCCTGCCAAACACAACCACTCTACTGGAGCAGCTGCACACCATTGATAATGCTGCCTGTGGTTGGACAAACTTCATGTCAAAGGTCTGGGGAAGAATTTGATTTAACTTGTCCAATTTTATATCTATTACAAAAAAAACGTTGTCTGTTTTTCGGTTGAATTAGAATTAAAATGAACACAAATATTTGCCTTTTTATTTAATTGCATTGTTCATTTTGATACAAAAAATATATAATTCTGACTTTTTTCAACAATTCTTAAAACTAAATCTGTTCTGAATGCCTCAGGTCAGTGTGGATATCTTCAGAGGCTTCTCTGATGAAGAGAGCATTGTCAATTACACACTGAACCAGGCCTACCAGGACAATGTCTCCGTCTTTGCAAGTGAGTGATCACTTTTATTTCATTTATTGTGAATTTGGGGAAATAAAATTGTCCTGAAGATAATATCAAAATGCAATTTAGGCTTAATTTTTCTGTAAATGATAATTTTTTCATATGATTTTGTAGTGTAATATGACTCAGCTAATTCTTAACAAGGTTTTAGACACTGACCCATCCATTCCCCATTAAAATTACATTTGCATGATTCATTTAGCCCTTAGTCATACCTTGTTAAATGTAGCCTGTAGCCATATGTTTAATCTGTGCATCCTCGCTAGGTGTGATTTTCCAGACCAATAAAGATGGATCTCTGCCACCCCATGTTATGTACAAGATTCGACAGAACTCCAGCTTCACAGAGAAAACAAATGAAATCCGTCGAGCTTATTGGCGCCCTGGGCCAAACACGGGTGGCAAATTCTACTTCCTTTATGGCTTTGTGTGGATCCAAGGTACGATAAGAAGACTTAGCAAGACGTTGTCCTTTCACCTACAATTCAATTTGGCGTAGGATATCCAAAAGCAGATATTGTTTTGCATTTACTGTAAATTACTTTAGCTGTGAGCACTTTAAAATATTGATCTTAACTCACGAGTGTTAGTTCTGCCATTTGTGCAAAATTCTTTACAAAACTGTTGACAAAGCAATAAATCGCTCGCTCTGAAACAACATCCACAGAGTACTGAATTGGCATGGGAAAAGTGGAATGAATTTGATGTTTTATTTAAAGTGAAAGTCCTTCTGGTAAAATGTGTACTGGTTATGTAAAGCTTGGTGCACCAGTCAGTAAAGTGCTGCTTTGGAATTTCTGGAAGCACTTTTTTAAGAGCTCAGAAAATCCAAGAAGATCAAAGCTTTCACTCAGCGTAAAGCTGCAGTGTGTAAATTCAGCTTCAGCTTGTCTACTTGATGCTGTGTTGACATTTTCCATGTTTCTTCTTCTTAGATATGATTGAGCGGGCAATCATCAACACGTTTGTGGGCCATGATGTTGTTGAGCCTGGAAACTATGTGCAGATGTTTCCCTATCCATGCTACACCAGAGACGAGTGAGCTTGGTCTTTACTTTTGTTGTATATACATAGTCTAAAATGCTGTGTTTAAGACATGGTGAAGCGGAGATGTTCAGTTGTATTGCGTTAATGTGTGTTATACGCATTATAGAGTGGGATCTGAATGTTCTCAGAGCCAGAAAGAACACAGATGTTAATTTTAAGAAGAAAAAAACCATCCCTCGCTCCAGGCAAAATCACGCAAGCTCCCCGCTCTACTTCCACTCTGCATTAAATTTGCAGATGACACAGCATTAGTCAGTCTCCTTCAGGGGAAAGAGGACAATCATAGACTCATCTTAGGGCAGTTTACTTTGTGCTGTGATGCTTCTGGCCTACTTTAAAACTTTTAAGACCAAACATATGTGGGTATATTTTTAGGGAAAAAAAACTTAATGTGTCTTACTACTGTTAAAGGAGAGCCAATTTAGAAAGTCATAAGGTGTAAACGTCTTGGGTTTTATGACCTTATGTATCATTTGCACATTTGAAGAAAATACTCTGGAGAAAAAAACAGTTGAAGAGAATCCTAACCACTGCTCCTGTATCATCCACTGTATCCTCAAGAAAGGTATTCTAGGTAGCTCAGTAATACATTTCTCCTAGATCAGAAGCACCCACTTTGGATGGAATTGAATTGGGTGCTGCCTCAAGGTTGTAGGTTTAGCAAAAACCTTATTATTTAGCAAAAAACAATACTTTTTACTTAAACTGGATTTTTGTGATGTTTTTAAAAAGAAGTCTTTTATGCTCACCAAAACTGCAATAATGTGATAAACATTAGAGTAATATTATGAAATATTATTAGAATTTAAAATGAAATGGCTATTTTGATATAATTTTAAAAGTAATTTTGAAAGAATTTTCAGCAGCACTCTAGTCTTCAATGTCACTATCATTTAGAAATATATAAAGGGACAGTCAGGGAAAAAACATGATCCGTGTCTGTCAAACCGCTAGAATCCTAGAAAAAAAACCTGCCCAGCCATGTATTGTGACATTATAAATGTATTTGCTGTTACTTTTGGTCAATATAATACATCCATGATGAATAAAATTTTGTTTTCGTTTTCTAAGTTAATACTAGTGATGGACTGGTGGAGTACTGTACAAGTGCTTGCATTAGGGATCAATATTAGTCATTTTTTTCCATTTGCAGTTTTCTGTTTGTTATCGAGCACATGATGCCTCTGTGTATGGTCATATCCTGGGTCTACTCAGTAGCCATGATGATCCAGCACATCGTAGCAGAGAAGGAGCAAAGACTGAAAGAGGTGAGAGAATAGACTGAACTTTCTTTTCGAACGAACTGGTGTCACAAACTTCTGAGAGAGTTCAAGAGTAGTGCCATGGTTGACGTTGAAGTTTATTTTTCCACAGGTGATGAAAATGATGGGCTTGAATAATGCAGTGCACTGGGTAGCCTGGTTCATCACAGGCTTTGTGCAGCTTTCGATCTCAGTGACGGCCCTCACTGCCATACTGAAATATGGCAAAGTCCTCTTCCACAGCGATCCCTTTATCATCTGGCTCTTCCTTACAATCTACGCCATCACCACCATCATGTTCTGGTACTGGAGCCATATTCTGATGTGTACTTGCTGTTTCATTCTATTTGCATTGTTTTTCAATGAAGAACAGTGGTCAAAAGTTGTTGATGTTATGTAAAAGTTCTCTCCATTTCCTTTTTGGGAAGTTTCCTTGTGTCGGTGTTGTACTCCAAAGCCAAACTGGCTTCAGCATGTGGAGGAATCATCTACTTTCTGAGTTATGTGCCGTACATGTATGTGGCCATAAGAGAAGAAGTGGCTCACGACAAAATTACTGCCTTTGAGAAGTGCATAGCGGTATGAAGGCTTCCCATGAATCCCTTTCATGTTCCATTTTGATAGTAAATTGATCTTCAGTAAACAAGTGGTTCTCTCTCTGCAGTCTTTAATGTCTACCACAGCGTTCGGTCTGGGATCTAAGTACTTTGCCCTGTATGAAGTTGCTGGGGTTGGAATCCAGTGGCGTACTATCAACCAGTCACCTGTGGAGGGCGATGACTTTAACCTTCTGCTGTCTATGATTATGCTCACCATTGATGCCATTGTATATGGTGTGCTGACCTGGTATATAGAGGCTGTGCATCCAGGTAAGCTGCAGTGATGTCATTATTGTGCAATGCAAACACTGCCCCTGTTCTTGTTATTCTGTATCAAACTTAAAGTATTTGGTTTTGGTTTCTGTAATGTTCTCCTCCAGGGATGTATGGACTGCCCCGGCCATGGTATTTTCCCTTGCAGAAATCCTATTGGTTAGGAAGTGGCCGCATAGAGACGTGGGATTGGCCGTGGGGAGGCAGCACCAGGCTAAGCGTGATGGAGGAGGACCAGGCTTGTGCTATGGAACACAGACGCTCAGGTACACTTCATTCCATATTCATATTATCAGCTTACACTCTTTGATGAAGTAAAGATAATTGCACACTGAGACCGAAATATTAGCACGTTAAAAAATAATTACGACCTCACGTTGTGTCAATCACGTTTACACATTCACTGCCTCCGAAACTTTCGTCCATCATAAAAAAATTCGGATCAGGTTTGATTTTCTGCGTTTTCACATCCGTAGCATGCATTTTGTAAAACAAAATCGCACTCTGTGCAATGACTTTAGAATGTTTTGCGTAAGAATAATGTTATTTATTGAGAGATTTTTAGGCATGTTACTAAATGTATGATTGTTTGTGGCTCAGAGGAAACTCGTGGAATTGAAGAAGAACCCAGTCACTTGCCGCTGGTAGTGTGCATAGACAAACTAACCAAAGTCTACAAGATGGGCAGCAAACTGGCCCTAAACAAGCTGAGCCTAAACCTGCATGAGAACCAGGTTGTCTCCTTCTTGGGACACAATGGAGCTGGCAAGACCACAACTATGTGAGTGTTAGGATATTGTGTTTTGTAGTGTATCATGGTGGTTCTAGACCCATGCTGTGCTTATTTATGATCACAATAGCACTCTATGACCTAGAGGTTGGATGATGTGTGAAACTGATGTTTTGCAGAAAGTTGATTTAGTATCCAATTAATCTCTTTTAGGTCCATACTCACAGGATTGTTTCCACCCACCTCTGGCTCTGCCACCATATATGGCCATGACATTCGCACAGAGATGGAGCGCATCAGGCAGAATTTGGGCATGTGTCCCCAACACAATGTTCTCTTCGACAAGCTCAGTGTGGAGGAACATCTGTGGTTCTACTCGCGTCTGAAGGGCATGGCCGAGGAAGATATCCGGAAGGAGATGGACAAGTGGGTTAACGCACTCACATTTTGTTGACAATTACTCAATCGTACTCATTCCTGAGTTCATAAAGGCTGTGTGTCGGAATTCACAGGATGATAGAGGATCTCGAATTGTCCAACAAACGTCACAGTCTGGTTCAGACTCTGTCTGGGGGGATGAAAAGGAAGTTGTCAGTGGCAATTGCGTTTGTAGGTGGGTCCCGGGCGGTGATATTGGATGAACCCACGGCAGGAGTGGACCCGTATGCCCGTCGAGCAATCTGGGACCTCATCCTTAAATATAAACAAGGTGATCCTGTCATTACTAATCATAAATACAGTACGGTTTAAACGTTTGGGGTCGGTCATTAGTTTCCAAATATGTGATTAGTCCAAAACTAGAATCTGTGTATGAGCAGGTCGCACAATCCTGCTCTCCACTCACCACATGGATGAGGCTGATTTGCTTGGAGACCGTATTGCCATCATCTCACATGGCAAACTCAAGTGCTGCGGTTCCCCCCTGTTCCTCAAGAGCACATATGGAGATGGCTACAAACTTACACTTGTCAAGAAACAGAGTGACTCACACACTTCAGGTATATGTGCAGATATGTGTCTTCTCATTTGTGGACTTGCACATTTTGGAAAATTGTAATGATTAATGTCTGAGATGGCATGTTGGTATCCAGCTCCAGCTCACGTAATTTCCCTATTTGATTCCCTATTTTTCTCTCAGTACTCTCCTATCATTAAATTTATCAAAATGTCCTGATGTCTTCAAAAATTATGAATCAGAGTTATTTAAACTATCAAAAAATATTATTTTAAATAATGCTGAAATAAAATATAAATATTAGATGATGAAAAACTAAATGGAAATTAGAAGGGTTGTTGGCTTCCAACCAAACTAAGCTAAAACGTTAAAATTGACTAAAACATTTAATCTAAATAAAATGTATATTTAAAATAAAGTAATATTTAAAAAAATCTAAAGCAAATTATATTACACAATTACTAAAAATAAAAAAGTTTCTTAAATAAAAATGGAAACTGAAAATATAAAACCAAAAGCTATAATAATAGTATATACATAATCCTAAAATAACATTAAAAATGTATACAAAATAAATAATAAATAATAAGTAAACAAAATGTATATATTTTTTCTGTAAACCTACTATTTTTGTATGCGTTTTATCTCCATATTTTTTATGTAGTTCTTCTGTTCCTTCATTTCATTGTTTGTTCCTTTAAAATAACAAAAGAGCAGACAAAAAATCTCCTAGTTTTCCTTCTGCTCTTTCATCTGCCATGACTCAACATCATGTTTCTGTTTGTTCACAGATCAGTCAAGCCCGTCTCCCTCCTCTTCCATATCTCCATGTTCAGAGAGTAGAGTGACACAGTTCATCCGGCAGTACGTTGCCTCCTGTCTGCTGGTGTCCGACTCCAACACTGAGCTCTCTTATGTCCTACCGTCTGAGGCTGTCAAGAAAGGCTGTTTCGAGAGGCTGTTTCAGGTAGACCTACACATAAACATTTTTAGACCGTTGGAAAGACTTAATTTGATATAAGTAAAATCTTTATTAAACTGAATATGAAGCGTTCACTGATGTTGATATGTTGGTGTATTTTCTTCAGGCTCTGGAGCAGAGTTTGGACAGCTTGGCCTTGACCAGCTTTGGTGTGATGGACACCACACTGGAGGAAGTATTTCTGAAAGTATCAGAAGAAGATCTTTCACTGGAGAACAGCGATGCAGGTTAGATGGTCAGACAGATCTATTAAAGCAATGCATCTAAAGCCATGACATTTTATTTATGGTTCACATTTCATGTCTCCCTCTCATTTTTCTCTGTCAGATATGAAGGACTCTCCAGGTGGAGCGTCAGCTGGCAAGCCCTCTAATCTGTTAGGAGGGCAAGAGTGTGAGGGGGCACCGGCTGCTGCTGTGATCCGGCCAGAGGTGGAGCTCAGTAACCTGATGATGTGCTCCAGGCTGAGCCCAAGCCAAGCATCCATACAGTCCGGCTCTTCTCTCGGCTCAGTGAGAGGTGATGAAGGGGGCCTTTATTCTGACTTCTACGGAGACTACTGCCCATTATTTGACAATGGCCAGGATCCTGACTCAGCCAGTCTCAGAGGTGAGTAAATGGATTAAATAATAATAATAATAAATATTATTAATTAATTGTTATTTTGTTAATACATTTATTCAATTTGACATTGTTACTATTTCATTGTGATTTCTAAAAGCCAACCATCCAAAAGTGATTAGAACTAATGATTACAAACACATTAACATAATTACATATATTGTGTAGATTTTATTTCCTTATTTAAAAAAATCGGAATGCATTAACTACAGAAAAATTATAAAATATTTGAAAAGAAAGTCTGTCTGTTTGTCTGTCAGTCTGTCTATCTATCAATATTATTATCCTAAGTGGATAATTGTAGGTTAATAGCACATTTATTCCATTTGACATCGTAACAGTTTTATTGTGGTCTGTGTCATTTCTGATTAGAACCAAAAAAATTATAATATTAACGCAAGTAAACATTATCATATTGTTTCTTTAAAAAACCGAATGCATTAATTACATAAATTATTTATCACAGATCATTGGTATTAACATTTTTAAATGACAGCCCAAATTATTACAGCCAAAATTATTTTATTATCATTTGAATTACACTGATATTTTAGATGCTTTTTTCACTAATAGCTCAGTTGGTAGTTGTGTTTATAGACTGCAAAGGAACTCACTAGGAACTAGTTTATTTTGTGGTTATATATTGAAGGCTTTTGGAAAGAACATTGTGTCTAGTGCTGTTTGCTGCCTTTGGACACTAAGCGGAAGTCTGTCCAAGACAAATGCATCTCTGAATGGCCTGTAGGTAACAAATAAAGATGACCTATCTCTAGTGTACTATATACCCTCTGTGCTCCAGATGAAGAGTCCTCTCCAGAGCCGACCAAACTCGAGGGCCAGGGCAGCTTTAAGCTTGAGGGCTGGTGGCTGAAACTCCGGCAGTTTCACGGGCTGATAGTGAAAAGGTTTCACTGCGCAAAGAGGAACACCAAGAGCATTTTCTCTCAGATCCTGCTGCCTGCTTTCTTCATCTGTGTGGCAATGACTGTAGCTCTATCTGTGCCTGAGATTGGTAAGGACATGATGCACCTTGTGTTGTGATTTTTCATATGTTCTGTTTCTCTAGAGAATGTAGGTTGACCAAAATCTTGTATGACAGCATAAATAATTTCATATCAAGATAAATAATAGTACATATCATTGTAATCATATATATATCATGTTATATAAACAACTGTTTACAATTTTGGGGTAAACATTGTTTTATCAAAAATTGACAAGAAAGACATTAGGGGGCGATATCTTTTAAAAATATAATTATGAGGTTATACATTTAAACAGAGCAGTGTTTATCTGGCACAAAAAAATGATGCAGATCTTAATTAGACCTAAGTGAAGACTGTTCTGTTGGTCTCTTTTTGGCTCTGTAGGTGACCTTCCTCCCCTGATGCTGTCTCCATCTCAGTATCACAACTACACACAGCCTCGTGGAAACTTCATCCCTTATGCCAATGAAGACAGGCTTCAGTACAGGTCAGCCACCTGAAATAGCATTTTAAATATCTACAGGCTTCTTTTGCATTATAATGAAGACACAGACATTGTCTCTCTCAATCCCTATCAACCTTTATGTGCTCCAGGAGTAAACTTTCTCCAGATGCCAGTCCACAGAGGATTTTTAACACCGTGCGTCTACCCTCTGGAGTTGGTGCGACATGTGTACTGAAAACTCCCTTCAACAGCACTCTGGACCAACTGGCCCAAACCCTGAATCCATATGCCAACAACTCCAAAACCCTGGCAGCCCGCTACTTTGACTCTATGTGCCTCGATTCCTTCACACAGGGTGTGCCTTTGTCAAATTTTGTGCCCCCGCCACCCTCTCCTGCCCCCTCAGATGACCCAGATGCGCATTTTGAAGATGGCCTTTGGAACTACACTGCCGCTCCTCCCACGACTGTCAGAGGTCAGAGTTCACAGACTGGTGTATGGTTAAATATGCATGTTTTTTTTTTTATCACAGCTCAGCACATTGTAAAAATTACACAAAATGTAGACACTATAATTTTTTTTGTAATAATTTTTAATATTTGTAATATTTTAATACATTTTAAATGTAATTTGTTCCTGTGATGGCAAAGCTGATTTTTTGCAGCCATTACTCCAGTCTCAAGTGGTCTTTGGTTTAATTTAGCATTTTTTAAATAAATTCATTGTCATTTTTCTGGACTAAAATTAGACGTAATTTTAGTAATTGTGAGTAAAATTGAATGAATATTTAAATTTATGCATTTAGCAGACGCTTTTATCCAAAGCGACTTACAGTGCATTCAGGTTATACATTTTTTGTCAGTATGTGTATTCCCTGGGAATTGAACCCACAACCTTTGCACTGCAAACACAATGCTCTACCACTGAGCCACAGGAACACAGGAATATGACATCACGATGAAACTAAAACTATGACCACAACAAAAACTATGACCACAATAAAAAGCTAAAAAAATTAAAATAACACTCACTGGCAGCCAACAGATGTAAAAAAATGAAAAATATGATTTGATTCTGAAAGTTATGCACTTTGTATATGATATTAGGAAAAGCTGAAAATAACTCCTGTGCTGCGCACTTGCTGACTAATGCTAGAATTGAAAAAGTATTTTCTTGCACAATGTAGATTATTCTAGAACATCCTGTGCGCTGACTTTTTCCATGAAGCTGTGTTATATGGATTCTTCCACTCGTTTGATATGTCTCCTCACCCTGCTGTGCTCCCACAGAGATGGCAACGTCTCCCCCCACGCTGCCCTTGACCATCCGGGAGCCGGTACGCTGTATCTGCTCCATGCAGGGCACGGGCTTCTCCTGCCCCAGTGGAGTTGGGGGTCGACCGCCCCTTATGAAGGTAGTAACCGGAGACATCTTGGTGGACATCACAGGTCGCAACGTGTCCGAATATCTCCTGTACACCTCTGATCGTCTCAGATTACACAGGTAATCTTTTGAAAGTGTGTCAAAAGAATAATATTATATTTTACTTAATTTATTAACTGATAGAATTAATTTCCTAGTAGTAACGTTGCATTTTAGAATTAAGATGGCTTTTTTGCTACTTTTCACTTATAGACTTTATATTAAAAAATTATTGCATTTAAAATGCTTACTCTGAATTTGTGGGTTTGCTGCCAGGTCCAATCTTTTTTTTTAATGAGCATCTTTGTAATGCCAGCAAAGTGATGGAACAGACCAAGTTGCTGAATACTGAATGTAACGCAGTTGATATGTACGGGAAGAAGGAGGCGGGAACCGGCGAACATTCAAACACATTTAATAATCAAATAAACAAACATAACAGAAAAGCGGCAGCCCCTCACGGACGACTGCCGCAAACAAAACATAAAGTAAAATCCAGGCCTGGTCCTCTCTCGTCTTCCAATGTCGTCACTCCTCCTTTTATTCCTTCCGAAGCTCCTCCGTGGGACTCGAGACCGGTGAGTGGCGCAGGTGTCGTTCATTATCATTCACTCCACCGGCCTCGCTCCGCTCCCACGGCTCGGCCCCGCCACTGTCACATACCCCATCGCCTCGCAGGCCGGGGTACTCACGAGACTGCGCTCTACTTCCTGGGGAGCCCGCCAGGCGCCGCCGCGCACCTGGGGTAAGGACAGACGAGGCGAGAGAAAGGAGACGGAAGAGGAGTGACAGAGACGAGAGAGGGAGAGAGGAAAAAATCTCGGTCCGTTCCCCGACACACTGCCGCCGTCCTCAACCAGCTGAGCGGTTCACTCGCTGTGCCATGCGATGGTACTGGACCTCTTTGGTGGACGGCCCGATGCTCATCCCGCCTCCTGGCGGACGGCGCGTGGCTCCTCCGGTCGAGGGCAGCCGGCAGCGAGTCCCCTGCTCCCTGCTCCTCCCCAAACATGGCGGATGGCAGCAGGCTTGCCTCCAGGCGAACGGGCGACTCCTCCGCCCCTCTCTCGGACGGCAGCCACCCTCCTCGACCCAGGAGCACGGCAGCCAGTCTTCCGTCCCACCTGTTCTTCTTTGCTCCAGCACCACCGCCTGGCAGCCACTGGCGGTCTCCGCCACTTCCTGCTACCCGATCTTCTCAGCACCGCGATCCCACTCAGCAGCGAGGGCTCTCTGACAGCGTGTCCCTCCTTCCTCCCGGCTTCGCACCAATGTAACGCAGATGATATATACGGAAGAAGGAGGCGGAACCGCGAACATTTAAACACTTTACTAACAAAATAACCAAACATAACAGAAAAGCGGCAGCCCTCGCGACGACTGCCGCACACAAAACATAAAGTAAAATCCAGGCCTGGTCCTCTCGCCTTCCAATGTCGCCACTCCTCCTTTTATTCCTTCCAAGCTCCTCCGTGGGACTCGAGACCGGTGAGTGGCGCAGGTGTCGTTCATTATCATTCACTCCACCGGCCTCGCTCCGTTCCCACGGCTCTCGGCCCCGCCCCACTCGTCACACTGAATATTTAGTATGATGAAACAATATCATTGCTCATATGCAAGGTGCAAGTGTATTCATCCTTATGACATCACCACAAACCAACGATTTCTGAACAAACTGTTTTTGCGGTTCAGTTTTGATTAATGGACTTTTAGGCAGACTGGGCATTTTAGGTTTTGAACATTGATACAAAATATGACTCGCTTTGTAACAGATGTAATGTGACGTAGATGTTAAGATGCATGCTTTTTGACATGATCGACCGAGTTCGAAACCGCCTTTTGCCAAACTTTTTTTCTCCCTTTTCAAATCTCATATCGCATCGGAAAGGCATTTATTTTCAATAAAAATGAAGGAAATAATAAAAAAGTTGAAATTAAAGTATCGGGTAGGGTTAGGGTAGGTTTAGGGAGGGCTTTATTGTCCCAATTAGGTGGCATCCATTTAATAGCATAATTTGAATTAAAACTATAATTTACACTCAATAAGTTATTGCGTACTGTTTTATAATATACTACAATACTGAGGTGCAGATAATTGCCACTATTTGCAATAAGTAGTATATAAATAGCAGAAAATGTTACTATTTTAACATAGTGTATATTGAATCTATAGCTATTTGCACTTCGTATAAATAGAATATCATTAAAAAATACTACTATTTTCAAATAGTATCTATCGCTAAGAAAATATGCTATTTGCACTTAGTATAAATAGACTCTATCGCTATTTCCACTTATTTCCACTTAGTGCAAATAGCCGCTGCCTTTTTTTAAACCTCTCATTCTTTTGACAAGAACTAAAAAACGGCATGTTTTTTGTGTTGTCCTGTAGATATGGAGGCTTTACTGTAGGAAACATTCAGAAATCTGTCCCAGCATCCTTTGGGAGAAAAACACCACCTATGGTGCGCAAAATAGCAGTGAGGCGATCCTCACAGGCAAGTCAGAGCATCCTTACCCTTTATAGCTGATATATATTTCTGAGATAGTATTTCATCGTAATTTTAATGTTTTTGTCTTACTCTACAGGTGCTTTACAATAACAAAGGGTATCATAGTATGCCCACCTACCTTAATGTTCTGAACAACGCCATCCTCAGAGCCAATCTGCCCAGTAGTAAAGGAAACCCTGCGGCATACGGTGAGTCTGAATTAGCTTCAACTAACTAGCTAGAAGTCATCAATTGTTTTTCGATTTAATTGTGCATGTTTTACTGTTTTCTTTTTAAATCATCTTCATTGTGTTGTTTTTTGTCATAACGATTGTTTAGTTGTACTGAAAACCCTATATGTGCAAACATTTACAGGCATCACAGTGACCAATCATCCCATGAACAGAACCAGTGCCAGTCTTTCTCTGGATTATCTGTAAGTCCTCTCCTCTCTTCTTCCTGTTACAGCCCTCAAACACTCATTCCTTATTTCTGATTTCATATCCGCTCTTCTAGGCTCCAGGGCACCGATGTGGTTATTGCCATCTTCATCATTGTAGCCATGTCCTTTGTACCAGCAAGCTTCGTGGTCTTCCTGGTAGCAGAAAAATCCACCAAGGCCAAACACCTACAGTTTGTCAGCGGATGTGACCCTGTTACTTACTGGCTAGCAAACTACATATGGGACATGGTAGGGTGAAGGAGAGACTGTGTGGGATTTGGTGTCTATTCACAAACAAGAACAGTCCTGAGGGCTAAATTGGTTTACACACACATTTCTTTTGTTTTTTCTTCGTTAGTTGAACTACCTGGTTCCAGCAACGTGCTGTGTCCTAATTCTGTTTGTGTTTGACCTTCCTGCGTACACGTCACCTACAAATTTCCCAGCAGTGCTCTCTCTCTTCCTCCTTTATGGGTAAGCTCTTTCTGTCTGAAGTCTCAATCAGACGTGGAGAGACAACAAATAAAAACAAAAATGGTCAGTTTTATTCAGGTCTTAAAATGCCACATAAAATGTCACAATTCGCTCTCTCTTTCTAGCTGGTCTATAACCCCCATTATGTATCCAGCCTCTTTCTGGTTTGAGGTGCCCAGCACAGCTTATGTTTTCCTCATAGTCATCAATCTCTTCATTGGCATCACAGCCACGGTGGCCACTTTCCTCCTACAGCTGTTCGAGCACGACAAGGTAGGTCAGACTGAGAATTGTTTATTACTGATGGCATGGCATGTATATAAATTGTGTGTATATTCTGTATGACAACATTCTTTTGAGCTCATGCTCTATAGAATCAATTATTTATTATTTTATTTAAGTCTTTATGTATCTCACTTTCCACCCCCTTAAAGGGTTAGTTCACCCCAAAAAATTATATTCTGTTATTAATTACCCTCTTGTCGTTCCAAACCTGTTAGACCTCATTCGTCTTCGGAACACAATTAAGATATTTTTTATGAAATCCGAGAACTTTCTGACCCTCTATAGACAGCAACAGAACTACCCTGTTCAAGGCCCAGAAAGGTAGTAAAGACATCATTAAAATGATCAGTGGTCCAACCTTAATTCTATAATGCTATGAGAATATGAAAGCTCTTGGATTTCATCAAAAAATAATAAAGGTCTTACAGGTTTGGAACAACATGAGGGTGAGTAATCAATGACAGAATTTTCATTTTTGGGTGAACTATCCCTTTAAATTGACATTTTTGCCTGTCCCACCTCAGTAATCTTGACCTTTTGAACTGTATCCAATTATTAAAATCCTATAACAATGTAAAATTGTATCACTAGTATGCATTTGTTTGTTTTTACCTCACAGGATCTAAAGTTGGTAAACAGCTATCTGAAGTCCTGTTTTCTCATCTTTCCCAACTATAACCTGGGTCATGGATTGATGGAGATGGCCTATAATGAGTATATCAATGAGTATTACGCCAAGATAGGTGTGTTTATGCATTCTTCATCTCAGGGCATCGTTGAGGGCTGTTCTTTGCTCTTGTCAGATGGTTAAATGCCTTCTCTTCCCTGCAGGTCAGTTTGATAAGGTGAAGTCTCCATTTGAATGGGACATTGTGACTAGGGGACTGGTGGCAATGACCATTGAGGGTTTCGTCGGCTTTCTCATTACAATTCTGTGCCAGTACAACTTCCTCAGGAAAGCCCAGTGAGTGTGATTTTGTATACAGCATGTGTGCCTTTGACAGTTTAAAATGAAAATGTTCTAAAGGTCACTGTTTCATCTCATTGAAGGAGAGTGCATGTCAACAGCCAGCCAGTTGAGGACGATGATGTTGATGTGGCCTGTGAGAGACGCAGAGTGCTGAGGGGAGATGCTGACAATGACATGCTGAAGATCGACAACCTAACCAAGGTCAGACACTCCATGACATTTTAAAACTTTCCTTAAACCTAGTGCATCTGGCCTGAACCCATTGTTCAGTCCTCAAAGTATCCTCAGAGCCTGTGTTTTCTCACAGGTGTACAAGTCTCGCAAGATGGGCCGGATCCTGGCGGTGGACCGTTTGTGTCTGGGGGTCCGTCCTGGGGAGTGCTTCGGGCTGCTGGGAGTGAACGGGGCAGGAAAGACCACAACCTTCAAAATGTTGACTGGAGATGAGAGCACAACAGGGGGAGAGGCCTTTATTCAGGGACACAGGTGCTACATTCAGACCAGCTTTGATGTGTTATCAGATTTCTAAATCCTCCCTCTCTTCCTCATCCTTCTCCCTTTTTGGCCAGAATATAGAATACAGTATCTCACAGAAGTGAGTACACCCCTTGCATTTGTGTAAATATTTGATTATATCTTTTCATGTGACAACACTGAAGAAATGACACTTTGCTACAATGTAAAGTAGTGAGTGTACAGCTTGTATAACAGTGTACATTTGCTGTCCCCTCAAAATAACTCAACACAGCCATTAATGTCTAAACCGCTGACCACAAAAGTGAGTACACCCCTAAGTTAAAATGTCCATGTTTATGTTTATATATTAAATATTAAAACAAGGCAAAAAAAAAATGTCCAAGGAATAAGAAAAATAAACTTAATTTAAAAAGTCTCATCTTATACAATTTTCTTTCACAAGTAAATTCTTTTTAATGTTTTTGATGTTTCATCAAAATGTAATTTTTGATGCTTGTAAAAAGGTAATATATTTTAAATTAATTTAATTGCATACTAAGTATAGTTCAAATCTATTGAGATATTTACTGACATATCACTTGAGACTTAATGATATAAAAATAATTATTACATTTATTTGGAGTACTTCTTGTGCCCAATGCTCGTTTCTTGATATGAAAAAAATGCTATTTAAAGGGATCCTATTATGCTCTTTTACAAAGTCTTGATTTTGTTTTGGGGGTGTACTAGAACATGCTCTCATGCTTGGTGGTTCGACAATCGCATTATTTTTCACATTATTTACATTATTACAATATCGTTCTCCCCAGCCTGACACAAATGACTCGATTAGTTCCGGGTTTGATGAAGGCCCGCCTTCCGAAATACAAAATGTGTTGTGATTGGTTAGCTGTCCCAGTGCGTTGTGATTGGGTAACAGCTTAGACGGCGTTTCAGTACTGCCCCGCCCCTTTCCAGAACAGCAAGTTCGTCAATATCAATTCAGACTTTGAGAATATTGAACAAGAGGATCGTGCAGAACCTTTGCACGCACGGATATTGCAAGACGTATATTAAAGTGGTAATGTTATTGTAGTATTTTTAGTTTTTTTGGCTAAAGCAGGTTTTAGATGGGATGTCTACAACAGCTTAAAAATAACTGCATTGACTATGTACTAAGTGCAACGGTAATATGTATTATGTTTATTGTTATTTAATTCTAACATTATAACATGAATTGCACTGAAACTTTTATACAGTTGAATATATACCATAGTCCCACAGACTTGCATTATTTGTGGCCGCATATATGCAGATTAATTCTGTTGTAGTGGTAGAGAGCGAGGTTTCCCCGCTAAGTGTACACAAATCAGAGCTCCACTCACAAACGCCGCTTTTTCAGACATTACATGCAAGATGAAATGAAAATGACATCCATCAGAAATACAGTGATATAAAAAGACCAGCACAGGTTTTGAAACGTGCAGAGCTCAACCAAGCGTTTTCACCACCTGCCAATCAGTCAAATTTCAGTAGGCGGGATTTACAATTTGTGATGTCACAAATAGAGGAAAACAACTTTGTAGTCCAAACGAGCCATTCGCTGTAGTTCTTGAAAAGGAATTTAAAAAACGAAATATCTCCCTTTGGAGTGGACTTTGAGATTTGTAACTTTGTAGATCGTTTTATACCCAAACATACACACTACACAATGACTAAAATTCAAATAGTGAAAAAGCATAATAGGACCCCTTTAATGTCTCTCTTGATGAGGATTTTATGATCTTTGAATTATATCTTTAAATACAAGATATTTAATGTGTACCTGAAGTATACATGCAATAGTTCCACTTGAGCACAATCAAATATACTTCAGTATATCATTAGTTAGACTTCAAGGTATTTACAAGATATTTTCAGCAGAATGTAGAGTGTATCTTGAAATATGTTTATTATTTTTACCATTTTTTGTGATTCTTCAAGCATAAACTCCCAAATGTTGGCAAATGTATGCATATAAAATAAATAATTAAGCAGTATCTTAGGCTATTTTATGTATTATGAAATTTTGATGTTTAGCATGTTACTATGCTAACAAACACTACTGATTAATTTTCAGTTCAGGTTATTTTTTGACAGAATATAGAATATGTCTTGAATTAAGATGATTGTTTTTACCCTTTTGGTAATTTAATAAGCATTTAAAAAAAATAAACTATTAAGAAGGATTCTTCTCCCAAGAATTAAGAAAAATAAACATAATTCAATCAAGTCTTACTGTCTAAATTGTATTACCGCTTATCCCTAATGCAGTTCTGTGTCATTGATTTGAAGCTTAATTTTCTTCTTTATTTTGCATATGTATACTACTAATGTGAATGGCTTGATCAGAATGAGTCTCTCATTATCCTGCAGTATCTTGCGGGAGCTTTTACGTGTGCAGCAGAGCATCGGCTACTGCCCTCAGTTTGACGCTCTATTTGATGACCTGACTGCTCGAGAACACCTGGAGCTGTACACACGCCTCCGCGGCATCCCCTGGAAAGATGAGGAGCGGGTGAGCACACACACACACTCTCTCTGTGTAGTCCCACGGCATTCTGTGAAAGGTTGTTATGCACTTATCATTGATAGTCAAGTGTATAAGAGCTCCTGAAAGCTCTCTTGAAATCAGTGTAAAAAGTGCAAGAGCACTTAACAATCTATAATTGTCAGCTGCAGTTTGAAATTCATTGTTCTTGTTGTTAAGAATAAAAGCTCTCACTCTCTCTCTTTGTGTCCTGAAGTTGGTTCAGTGGGCTCTGGAGAAGTTGGAGTTGTCCAAGTATGCTGACAAGCCTGCTGGCACCTACAGCGGAGGCAACAAACGCAAACTCTCCACAGCTATTGCTCTGATTGGATATCCCTCACTCATCTTTCTGGTTAGATCTCGCTATCATTCTTTTCTCTGATCCTGTTTCACACTCTCTGCTGCATAAAATGTCATATTTAATCAGTATTTTGTCTTGATTTATGGTTAAAAACATTATTTTTACACTATTTTAAAAACAAAAATGTCCCACTCACTTGGCCAGAGAGACAATTGTAGTGTATTCTTATTAAGCACATAAATATGTAAATGTGTTTATTATTATACTTAGCATGAAATAAATGTATTTCAAACACATTTTAGTATATTTATTCTTCACTAGGATATGCTAACGACTGTATTGCTTAATTTACATTGTTTAAAATGCAAGGTATTTTTGTATATCTCGAAATAAGTTTATTGTTTTTTACACGATTTGTGATTCTTTAAGCATAAACCTCCAACAAATGTTGCTGAATGTATGTGCAATTACTATATAAATAAATAAACAAGCATTATCTTGCACTATTTGATGTTTTATTTTGTAAATTTCTATGTTATCGTGTTGCTATGCTAATTACACTACTGATTCATTTTCAGTATTAAAAACACAAGGTGAGAATATAGAATATATCTTGAATTTACTCTATTGGTGATTTATTAAGCTTAAAACTCCAGTAAAATGTGCTGTGTGTAAAACAAATTTTACACTCATTTAAAAACATAAATCCACAAGATTATGTTGGATTTATTCTTAAAACAAGAAAAAAAACTATTTGCCAACAGGGTAAGAAACTAAAACTAAAAATATAGTATCTGAACACAAGTCCCTTCTAACAAACGTGTTAATAAAAAGTTTTTACAGTAACTGAATATGTTTTCTAGTAAGGAATATTAAAACAAGACTGGATAGGATTGTGCAGCTACTGTAAGATGGTCTAAATAAACATGTTTTCATGATCTATTGTTTTTGGTTATAGGATGAGCCCACCACAGGTATGGACCCAAAGGCTCGTCGTTTCTTATGGAATCTGATTCTTGACATCATCAAGACCGGACGCTCTGTGGTGTTGACATCACACAGGTGTGGTAACTATATCAATCTTAATTTCTGTTTTACATTTAGTTTTAATAACACTAATGTACTGATGTATTTGTTTGCAGTATGGAGGAGTGTGAAGCCTTGTGTACGAGACTGGGCATCATGGTTAACGGCAGGTTCAAGTGCCTGGGAAGCACTCAGCATCTCAAAAACAGGTTTGAAAAGTCTCAGCTACTATAATGTGTGATACAGGAGTGGAGTTGTCTTATAAATTGCAGACTCACTGTTTGTTCTTTTATGTTAATTCTTTTCAGATTTGGGGATGGATACATGATAACAGTACGCACTAAGACCACCGCTAGCGTCAAGGAAGTGATACGGTTTTTCAACAGGAATTTTCCAGAGGCCATCCTAAAGGTAAGATTGAGGAGATTTTGATTGGAAATACATATAGGTAAGTTTAAGGACATGAGTTTAACTGGAAATGCAAATATTTTATATTTGCTGTGCATCAGCTGAAATTTCTCCAAAACAGATGGCCGTGGTATACAAGTACCTCCATGTTGTCAGTTTGGATTGTAATATATAAGACAATGAGTTTTCAAAGTCTCAATGTGGTGTTTTTGTGCAGTGCTGACAAAACTAAGTGTGCATGCGTGTATATTTTGAGCTTGCTTTGCTTGCAGTAAAAATAGTAAACTTCTGCATATTCTTTCACATAAGGAGCGGCACCACACAAAGATTCAGTACCAGCTGAAGTCAGAGAACATCTCTCTGGCTCAGGTCTTCAGCAAAATGGAGCAGGTGGTTGAAGTGCTGAGCATCGAAGATTATTCTGTCAGCCAGACCACTTTGGATAACGTAAGTATCCTCAGTGACTAATAATGAAAGAAAATGACTCAATATTGAAAGTGAACAGATATTATTTATTGATGCAAAATAATAACTAAATGTGTGAAATATGAATCCAAAAGCTACATGCTGTAACAAGGAAAAGTAGCATTTTCTTATTTTCTATTCTTTTTTTTAGGTCTTTGTTAACTTTGCAAAAAAGCAAAGCGATAACTTAGAACAGCAAGAAAGTTCCCCATCTAGTGCAGGTCAGTCGCCACTTCAGCGGCTGCTCAGCATCCTCCGGCCGCGTCCCGCTAACACAGAACTCAACGCCCTCGTTAGTGAAGAGCCAGAAGAACTTGAGAGTGATGATGATGATGGACTGATCAGCTTTGAGGAAGAGAGGGTAAGACTTCTGACACGGGCACATCAAATCTATATTTCACTTGATGAGAGAATTCAATTAAATCTGCTTGGCACAGTCTACAAAAGACTTTGGTTATGAGTTATAAAGACATTTGTTATTAGAAATCTTTATTCTATTGAAAAATTATAAAACAAATCAAAATTCTTATGGATTCAGAATCAGGCTGTGGCCATTGGAATGTCACAAAAAGTAAATGAAATGGATTATAATGTTTAAGAATCTCACAAGTTAACATTAACTTTTGTAAAATGAGGTAAGATAGTACTATTAAACGTTCAAAGGTTGTTCTACATACTAAACTAAATATTACACTACAGCTCAAAAGTTTGGAAATTGTACGTTTTTGAAATGGGTTTCTTATTCTCACCCAAGATTCATTTATTTGATAAAAATGTAATTACAAAAACAATAGAAACAGTAATGTTATGAAATATTTTTGCAAATGTAAGTAACTGTTGATGATGGCAAAGCTGAATTTTCAGCTGCCATTACTTCAATCTTCTGTCACATGAATTATTTTAATTACACTGAAAAATAAAGTTTCCAAAAGGGGGTTTCCCCAAAGAACCTTTCAGTGAACAGTTCTTAAAATAACCATTGTTTTCTTAGTCTGAAGAACTTTTGAATAATCTTAAGAACCCTTTTCCACTGTAAAGAACCTTTTGTGGAATAAAATGCTCCCATGAATAGTTCTTGGTGGAACCATTGATGCCAGTATAGAAACGTTTTGCTGATTAATATATGTGTGGAATCTGGGACTTATTTTTTTCAGGATTCTTTGATGAATCGAATAGAGTTGAATTAATACAAGACTATTAAACTACATAATTGAAATACATCTCTGTCATCATTTGTATTTTTCCTTCTCACAGGTGCAGTTGTCTTTTAATACGGACACTCTTTGCTGAAACAGCTGTTAATCTCACAGACAGAGAGATTAATAAGACCCGTGTCTGTATGGTGAAAGACAGTTGTGTGTTTTTTCTCTCTGGAGAGGATCCGTCTCTCTGGATGTGAGTGGGTTGATCTGGTTTCCATGTGCACTTCAGTAGCAGAGCGAGAGAACGGCTCTTCTGGGAACTCTGAACAGATGCGGACACGTGATCGGGCCTTCTTCTCCTGTGTTTCAGAGATGATGGTTTATGAAATCGTGTATTACTGTACTTTATTTTCAAGCCTGCTGGATGGGAATTAAAGAGAATGTATTTCTTAGGTTATGAACCGGCCGTATGGTTTATTTTGGTATCGATTTAAATTAGAATATGATCATACTATCTTTAACGGATCACATGTTGAATTGTTTTAATTGTAGTGTTGATGTCATATAGGGCTGGGCGATAAAACGATAACGATATGTATCGCGATAGACACGTGATCGATATCAATTAAAAATGTGTTCGATAAAACGTTCGATATTTTGTATTCTTCGTCGGAAGAAAACAGAGGTTGCGAAGCAAGTTTGGTTGCATTAACAAAGGCACTCGCTCTCTGGTAACCTAGCAACGTAGGGAGTGACACGCTAACAGCCAATCATGTAACAGTATCATGTTTGGTTGCGCCATATCGTTGTCTCGTGCTGGTCTGCTGGATTCCTTTTCATAAGCAGAAAATGAGTGCCGCAGCGAACGAGGAAATTGTAAATAAAAGAGGAAAAGTCAGCTCGCCAGTATGGCAGTTTTTTGGATAGTATAAGTCTGACCGTAGTCAGACCAATGTTGTCTGCAAATTATGCAAGACTGTCGTCCCCGCCAAGACTGGTAACGTTAATACCACGAACTTGATGTACCACCTTAGCCGCGCTCACCCTTTGGAGCACAGCCGTATTCAACCAACAACAAATGTTAAGAGATAATTGTTAAGTGTTCATTGTGACTTAAGACTTATGTTTACATTTGAATTATTTGAGTTTTCCATGGTTGTTGACATTTCTGTCTTAATAACTGAGGGGATTATGATCAGAGGAAGGTTAAGTTTAAAATAAAAATGTTTAAATGTAATATATTTATCTCCTGGTCCTTATTTTAAATGGGTCATAAAAAATATCAATAATTATCGATATCGACCGATATGAAACACTGATATCGTGATACAGTTTTCAGCCATATCGCCCAGCCCTAATGTCATAACATAATCATCCCTCAAGAAACAGGACTCGAATGAGTTCAACCTCTGCAACTTGTTCTTTTTATAACTGTTTATCCTCGCGTTGATTTGAAACAATCTTTTTTCTTTACTCGGACCTACTCTGTTGATTGAGAGCATGCTATAAAAGACAAGCCTGTCGTGTTGTGGGTTGAAGAAATTTACTATGCTTAAATGTTTTGAACAGACCTGTTGTTCTTGTTGAAGAATGCAAATGTACCTGTGCACCTTCATTGAAGTTTTGAAATGACTGGAGTAGGTCCTATCGATTCAAAGGCCTTTAGTTGAACAGTCTAACCAGCTCTTAATCTCTTGAATCTTGCACAGTTGTCAGCACTTAGTACTATAATGGTCTTATTTTTCTGACATAGCTGCGTAAAAGAGTATGATTGAGCTGAGTAATCCCAGATGTCAGTTGAAAGAGCTCCTACACCAGATGTCAGTTGAAAGTTCATTATAATTGTCACGCTATCACTGTGAAGCCAAAGGTGAACTCTTAGTCACTATTATTACAGATAGACACAAACCAGGTCATTGCTATTGATTATTGTATTTATGAGAACCCTTGAATTTTTTGTTTATTGAATAGCAGGAGGTTTTGACTTTGTTCTTTGCACTGTAATGTAACACAAGTGTACATTTTTCATTTTGACCTGAAATTAGTCGATCAGATTGTTCATTTGAAATGAGGGTTAGGTCTAACCGTGCTTAATCTCTGAATCTTGCACAGTTGTCAGCACTTAGTACTATAATGGTCTTATTTTTCTGACATAGCTGCGTAAAAGAGTATGATTGATATTTCGGAGAGAGGAAAGCAGAGACCGATAAGGAAGCCCTCGGTGCATATTCATGCACAATGACTAAAGGGAAATGAAGCAGTTTTTGAAATGTGTAAATGAATTGTGAAAACTGACCTACTGAACACTTATTTACATAATGATCAGGCGTCTAGGCCACTTCAGAATAGATTTCCTGCTAACGGAGAACCTCAACAGCCTAACTAAAGATCAGTGCAAGCTGCTTTTCACTTTGGGAATTAACATGTGCAGTGATTTAAGACACCAGCAAACAGGAGTGTGGTTCTGTATCATATAAAACAGCATTATGGTTAAGGAGGTGATTTAGTTTTATCTTTCTTGTAAGTGCGTTGGAATGTAAATTCAGTACATGTGAATATGATTCGATATTTATGAACGTTTTTGTCATCTAGTAATACCTGTGGTTAGGTGGATTCCCTTGTAACAAGATTGACTGGACCTTTTCAGCTTGTTTTCAATTACTTTTATTGTTTCCATAATCTTGTGCTAACTGGGGTGAACTGATGTTTTTAATATTAACAGGGAGAAAAGAGAAAAATTTAATCAATAAATTGTTAAATTGATTTTCGGACTCCTTTTTTTTGTCATCTACTCTTTTGCTGAAAATAACGTGAACGGTTATTTAAAAATATTTCTTTATTAGCAACACATTTCAAAAGGAAAAATACATGAATTATAATTTAGAAATGAAATTTAATAAAACATTAAATAGTACATGATGACTTGATACAATTCACACTGTGATTTCTATGCAAGTTACATTTTAAAAGCAGAGTGTTGAGTTGGTTAAAAATGTACAATTCATGTTTTTATAAAACACCGTGGTCGTGTTGACTTCATTCATCGTCAAAGGCCACACCTGTTGCAACTTTCTTTCTATAAAATAAACCGAAATGTTCAGTGAGCAGAATACCCTGCGTAAGGCATTCAGATTGTTATTCATTTGTTTTGGAGATTAAAGTCAATGAAAATATTCACCTTTTAGTTCCTGGGTTGATAAGAGAATCTCCAAGAAGGCGTTTTCTGACTGCTATTACTGGACCCTTATGTGGTTTCCTAGGTTCAAATTCTAGAACAATAAATGAACTTGGACAGTTAGACAAGTACTTCTGATATACAGTACACCTCCGATACTTCTGCTGTAATAAAATAAACAGAATAAACAAAAAAGCGCTTTTTACAGTGCATTTTAATTAAGATTGATAATATAACTAAATAATTGTAAGACTTATTAGGCCCCCCTGGATGTTATTTAAATCCATTTGACAACTAGCCTGATTAAAAGTTACTGCATGATCTTACCAGAACTCCTTTTCTGAGGACTCTTGACTGGACTAAATGAGGACGAAGAACCTAAAAATGATCAAACATTTAGTATAACAGGGTTTTATTATTTTGAAAATAAGTGAGTAGAATACATGAAAATATCTTTGCTTGCCTTGACTTTCTAGCTGCTGCAAGCTGTCAGCCATTTTAAAAAGCAGTTCCTTGACTTCTGTCCTTGCCTCCGAGTCTTTGAGTTTTGACAGGGACAGACTGAGGTCTGTGGGCTCCGCTCCTAAATGCAGCACAGCACTGTCCTCCTGCAGCTTCACAAACGCTCTGCCAGCTTTACACGCACATCTGTCCACATACACAAGAGACGGTTCTCAGAGAGGACAGTACACCTGGTCAACCGAGACATCTGGTCTTTGATTCATCAATTGGCCCTCAGATTGCCACTCACTTGAGTTTGAAGGTATAATCCTCTGTGGACTTCAACGAAAATGTCTTCAACTGTAAAGAAATAAAAGCATTGTTTTATTGTTATAAGAAACAAATATCTGTCATAAAGAAAGAAATCCTTACAAACTGTGACAGAATCTCCTCTGAAAGATGTGTTTTCCAAACATCTTCACCATTGGTAAATCTACAGGAAACAGGACATCATGGTACATACAATTATAAGCAATATATACAATTCATAATATTATATATTGTTATTATGATAAATGTTGTAGCCAACTAATATGAGTGTGTAATTTAGTATTGTCACTGTTAACAAAACATTATATACTGAATATAAGTTAATTAATTATATACAGAAAATAAAATTGAAATAAAATAAAATAAAAACATAAATTAAAGCTAAATAGAAATATTTAAATAATAATAGTAATGACCAAAAAGCAAATTCAAAATATAAATAAATACAATAACAGTATATAAAAAATACTAAAACAACACTGGTTTATTTAACTTGAATTTATAACTGCACACACAACAAAAAATGTAATATGTATAATTTAAAGTAGTTTTAAAAGGAGTATGCATATCAAACTGCTTTGACATCAACTCACCCTATGTTTATGTCTCCTGCTGATCGCTTTTGCGTAAAAAACACATATTTGGACTGATCGTTTTTATCCAGCAATGTGCAAAGTACAGATTTTGACTCGGAGTTTTGTTCCATACTGATTTAACGTAAAATCACATTAAAAAACACTGAAAACTACATTCTTCTCAACCAGGAACTGCTCTTCATATAGTCAGACCTCAGCAACCCGGAAGTTGTTGTGCCATCCGCGTCCTGTTTACCTCGAAAACGATAAAAGGCGAAGTTACACGAAAATGTTATGACCTGGAAACTAATATTCGACAACAATTTATAATATATACTATTCATTTAAAATAAAATTAAAGTTTTAAATAACAGATTTAATGACAGCTGGTCTAACGTGCGCATGCATGTAGGGGTCACAGACTGACAGTGCGCGCACAGTCCGTCATTTCTTGCTCAGTTACTGCGCTTATCCATTCTAAGTTGCTTCGTATTATGCCGAGCCGCTTAAATGGGTTGGCAGTCTCGAACCCGAACCCTGCAGGTGTTTGACACGGAGTTAAGTGCTGATACCGTGGAGTGGTGCCCATTACCACAGTGGTCTCATGTTCTGGCATGTGGGACTTACCAACTTCAAAAAGGCGACGAGAAGGTAACTTACTGCAAAATATCTGTCGGCTTTAATTTATGGTATTGTGTGATATTAACTGGTCAATCCTAGATTGAAACTGTGTTTTCTGTTAACAGCAAACCGCAGAAAGCTGTAGTGCACCGAGCAGAATCGGTCGACTTTATCTGTTTGACTGTAATCCGCGAGCATCGTTCATCCCTCCACTGACTGAGACTCAGAGGATAGACACTCCTGCTATACTCGACCTGAAATGGTAAGTGAATCTCACTATTCATTCTGCTCACTACAGTTCACTCTTCACCTACACACTCCGTATGTATATCGTACTGTATTTTGTACAGTCTGTGCATATGCATGTTATTTATTGTATGTGATGGCATCCATCCATTATCCACACCGCTTGTCCTGTGTAGATTAGGCAAGGAAACACTCTTGACAGATGGTCAGTAATGGAGTTTATGCGGAGTCAAACGCTTTATGTAACTGGCCAATTAACATGAGTGTTTTTATTTGCTGTCATTTCTCAGGTGTCACGTGCCGATATCAGAGCGCCCAGTGTTGGGGATGGCCACTGCAAGTGGAGAAATCCAGTTGTACAAGCTTATGGAACCTCAGGTGACAAACCACACATGGACTGTTCCTGATATAAGAAAAGTTCATCTCTATTTACACCACCAATATTATAATCATCAAAGAAGATCCGGCCACTTGAATTATGCTGAAATGTATAACTAGATGTTGATCTTTTAGTAGAAATCACGCACTTAAAAAATAGTTTATATTAGAATAAAAATAAAATATGATTTTTTATTTTTTACAGCATTTTAATAAGGTTAGATAATTACATGTTCAAATTATTAATAATTAGTCATTAAATATATTATTTATATATTAATAAATCATGTTAATTAATTATCATATTAATAGTTCAAGTGTTTGGTTACCCACAGTCTTCAAAATATATTTTTATGTTCAACAGAAGAAAGAAATTCATACATGTCAGTTAATACTTTTCTTCATCAATCTATCTATCTATCTAATTTAAAGCTATCCTGCTGATTCCTTTGAGGAACCTTGGAGGAGAACCACTGCTTTAAACACTGTAGGCATTGGACGCTGTATTTAACTGTTGTATTTGTACTTCATTAAGTGTCTTCTGTCTGTCTGGGCTGTGTCTCCAGTAGCAGGGCACATGCGGTCTGGAGCACGAGTTGAGCACAGAGTTGGGTCCTGACAGACTGGCCTTGTCTTTAGACTGGTCCACAGGGAGAGGTGAGAGGTAAGGTGCGCTCGTCATTGATGTACTGATGATTTGGCATTGCATCGTCTCTATATATAATGTGTTTTTGCAGCAGTGATGTGCGTGTGGTGTCCAGTGACTCGAGTGGCTCTCTCACAGCGCTGTCTCTTGGGGAAGCCAGCTTAACTGCTGTGTGTCAGTGGAAAGCACACGACTTTGAAGCCTGGATCTCAGCGTTTAGCTACTGGGATACACAGATTGTTTATTCAGGTATGAGGAAAAAGAGCAAGCAAAAGGAGTTGTTTGTGGTGCTGTTGCATGTATGTTCATTTATTCAGGGTAATTTAAACTCTATTAAAAATCATTTTTGTTCTTTGAAATAAAATAACACTGCATTGATTTAAGTTTTTATGTAAAAGTATTTATCTGAACTTCTTAACGTTTGTGTAACTGCTGTCCCAGGCGGTGATGACTGCAAACTAAAGGGCTGGGATCTGAGAATGGGTCCCTCTTCCCCTACCTTTACCAGCAAGAGGTCAGACTCAAGCTATGGTTTTTCAGCCAGCAACATTACTTCTAGTATTTATTGAGTCACTGTTTAACTTATGTTCTATTTGACGATCCGTGCTGTTCATGCAGTCATTGTAAATACTTCTCCCCGGTCACAGACACACTATGGGAGTATGCAGCATACACAGTAACCCCCATCGAGAGCACATACTAGCCACAGGAAGGTAAGTGCTTCTCAGTCAAAAAACCCTCGACTGGGGTACATGGGAGACTGTAACAAATATCCTTTTTGCATTCCTGTTTGCTCGAGCAAAAAAAAAAATACTTGATTGCATTTCCATAATTTTTAAAGATAAAAACTATAGAGAAATGTATTATGGCAGTAAGAAGAAATATGTCAAATGTATAGTCACTCCCTCAGCAGCTGTATTAATGTGTCACATTTGTGAAATGTCCATTGACTGCTATCAACAGTGTAGCGGTTTATGTGTTTGTTCCTCTTGCAGCTATGATGAGAACGTGTTGCTCTGGGACGGGAGGAACATGAAGCAGCCCTTGAGTGAGACTGCAGTGGGTGGAGGTGTGTGGAGACTCAAGTGGCACCCCAGTCAAGAGCACCTGCTGCTAGCTGCATGCATGCATAATGATTTCCATATTCTCCACTGCCAGAAAGCTATGGGTAAGAATTATTCTTAATATATGGCAAAATGTACGATATTGGTCACAAGTATCGTTTTTTTTTTTAAAGAAATTAGTTATTTTATTCACCAAGAATGCATTGCATTTATTTATTGTTATTTATATTTCAATTAAATACTGTTATTTATTCAGTCATTCATTTATTTATTTTATTAAAATGTATCATGGTTTGCACAAAAAATATCAACCAGCAAGTTTTCTTCATTATTAAAAATTATAAATATTCTTTGAGCACCAAATCAGCATATTAGAATTATTTCTGACGGATCATGTGACACTGAAGACTGGCTGCTGAAAATTCAGCTTAACATGAATAAATAACATTGTAAAATATTAAAATAGAAAAGTTATTTTAAACTGTAATAACATTTGACAATATTGCCGTTTTACTGTAGTTTTGATCAAATAAATGCAGTCTTGGTGAGCATTAGAGATTTCTTTTTAAAAACATAAAAAATCTTACTAATCCCTAAGTTTTGAACAGTTCTTGATTTTGAATTCTACTTTATGCTGTTTTTCTTCCTAATATTCATGTTTGTAGAGGGACAAGATGCACCATGCCCAGTTCTGGCCTCCTATATTCTACACAATTCCTTAGCATATGGAGCAGACTGGTCCAGACTCCCCTTAAGCAACTCCACACCCCCCTCTCCTCTAGAACCTCCCCAAACCAGCGTTGGGCTCACAGGGTCTGGAGGTCATCTCAGGATCCAGTATGAATCACCCACTGCCAGCTTCGACACCTCTCTGGAGGATGACTCGGGGCGGTGCATACCTGACCAGTGTCCTTTACCAGAGAGAAGTTCAGTTCCAGACCCCGTCACCAGCCCTGCTAGAGACTCCCAGTCTCTGTCCTGCCTGATGGCTACCTGCTCCTTCTACGACCACATGATGCACGTGTGGAGATGGGACTGGAGCCCAGAGGACAAACCGAAGCCGCCTGAACCCGCTCCCTCTTCCTGAACACAGCTGATATTATGGGCGTTAAAAACCTTTTAAGTTGAGGTTATTTGGACCTGCACATTTCGTTGCATCGTGTTGCTGTAACATAAAAAGTATTGCTTCGTATTCAGTATATGCAATTTTGAGATACTGTATCTTTATAACTGAGTGTGATTTTATGACTATATATTTTAGCTAGAAAATGTACAGAACCTTTTCTAGTTTTACACTGAGAACCAGACATAACTTTTATAACAAATATACCATAACCCTATTAATAAATACAAGTGTCTACATGTATTTCATTGTAAAACTGTTTCTCTAAGGTAGGGGTTTTACATTTTTTTAAATACCCCAAAATATGATTATTCTTGGGAAAGGACCCCAATCCTAAAATTTAAAAGGCCTCTATAGTTTATATTTACATAATGAAAAATGTATTTTATGTCTAAAATATGAATATTATTTAGTTTCTATTTAGGTACACCGTTGTATTTTCTTTTCCTTATAATTGTACTGTTTTATTTGCTGTTTGTTTAAACTTTAGTATGTTATATATTATCTGGAAAATATGATAAGATAGTTCTCTTTAGTTACAGATATTTTCTTTTCCTAATCATTTCAGTAGTTTATAATAATTTCCAGATGAAGAGCCAAATACGAAATGGTTTTAATTTTCAGAAGTTTAAGAAAACATCACACACTTGTTTACAGTTCATGAGCAAACCAATGAAACACAAAGTCATTTAACGAACAAAGTTCCTGGGATGTAGCTTGAACAGCTTCCCCTCTTCTGTTTTATCTAATCCATATTTCTCAAGCGCCTCGTCATTGAAAGCCCCTTCCTCAATGTCTCTCTCGATCTGTGGGGCCACCACCTGATTGAAGAGCATCTCTGGAGTCAAGGGCGGCTCCGTCCCTGCAGGGGTCTTGTACGACACATATGGTTTCAGGTTAAATCCTTCCAGATTGGGCACTATAAACTCTGGTATCATGGCCTGTACAGGTATGAACTTTCTGCTGGAGGTGAGGACTCCCGTGGGTCTCGCACCTCTGCTCTTGTAGAATGTCCTGGGCCCGCGCTTGCTCGTGAACTCCGCCATTCTGTCGGCTCCTCGCACGAGCCCCCGCGTCAGCGCTGACAGCACCCCCATTTTACAGCGATTCAACCTGTTCAGAAGTCCGCACAATTTAAATGTTTTCAACAACTTCAGGAAATTAATTCTATTTTAACAATGTTACACTCTATTATAGTTTATATTTACTACGATTTTACAGTAATAAAGTAGTAACAAAAATCGCATATATAGTATGTTACGAAGGAAGCAGATGAACTGATGCTCCATGTGCAGTTATGGGTTGGTAATTAGCATGAACGCTGCAAACATTATATATTAACAACCATCATTAGTAAATTATGTATTTTTGTATATCAAGCAAGAACGACAACAAAATTAACATCTTTTAAAGGTCGTCTTATTGCATTCTAATTAAATGTTTTTAGAAACGCTGACGAATGAAAGCTATTAACTGTAACGTTAATAGTTGTTTTGTCGAAATCGTTCACTGCAATCACTTTTGCACATCGCGATAAAATATTGAAAACGTAGTAGGCCACATATAAAGTATAAATGTATATAGAAATCAATAAAAACACACTAACCTTGGAACAGTAGAAACGGCCAGGGTGTTACTGTGCCTTCAAGAAGATCACTGTATTCCCACCTTCAGCGTGAAAAGGAAATCAACTGTGATTGGACAGATCAGCCTAGCGATAGCCAATAGGAGCAGCGAATACTGAAAGGCAGCTTTGCGTTGGTCCTCAGCAGTGTTGCCATATACATTCTATATAGCGAGTCGTATTGTTTTTTTAAAATCAGAATGCAAACCAACAAAAGAGCAGTAATATGTAAGTGATGGGACATGTTTTGGTTAGTCTAACGCAGTACACGAAGTATTTATTTTAATAATTAATAAAATAAAACAAGTAACAGTTAGAATAGAAAAAGAATAGAGAACGCTGCTAGAGGGACCATTTTTTAAATAAATAAAAAGTAAATGATTTACGGTGAATACATCTGATCAATTAAATTAAGCAATTCTCCTTCCTCCATAATCCAAATCAACAAACAAAATGAACTTTAAAGATTATTTTGGGCCTGTTTAATAAGACAGTTTTTTGGGAGGATCTGGCAACATGTGTAATCGGTGGGGGGTACTGACATTGTGAATGGAACCCCTTGGAGACACCAAAGTGCATTGAAAGTGACCAAAACTATTTGGAAACGCTGTTGAGAAGGTATTTGCCATTTATCTATTGATATTAGTTGCATGTAGGATCTTCGCGTTATACAACCTCATAATGTTTTTACAATTATGTTAGTTGCTGTGATTGACAGTGTAGTTTATTACAAATGCGTGTTTATAGCCCCGGCTTTTGCGTGAACAACAGACCGTGTTTACCTCTGACCCAGAGCCACATTCCTCCTCCTACAGCCCGTCCTAAACCAATCAAATTCTCATTTCCGATGTTTCCATTCTGTGCAAGACACTTAAAACTGAAGTTTTAGCGTCACCTTCACCCTGCGGTGAGAGTTTATCCCCTGGCTGAGGGTCTCATGAATCACATCAACAGGGTGTCAGATTGCAGTGTCACATGATTCCCTGACTCAGCTTGTAGCAGACAGAATCCCCCCCACTGCCATTTTCATTTGTAGTTTGGTAGGGTTTTTTAAAAACAATGTTGCCATGTTGAAACTTTTTTGAACCTGTAGACATATTATGAAATACAGTAGTGAAATACAGGTGAAATAAATAAATGTGATGATTTTGGAAAGTGAGCTGCAGTTGTATGAATTTTTATATCATATTTATTAGAAACAGGTATTATATAATTGTTTTACTGTTTTAATTAACACTCTCTCGGGGTTAAGCATGTAGGCAATGCTTCATGCATCTTTAAATTGGCATTGTGTATTTTAAGAACATTGTGAGTTATAAAATAAGCATGATGTAGTTTATTATATATGTCATTTGTGTCAAATGTGTTGATTTCTGCTTTCTCCTCACTGTAAGATATGGAAGAAAAAGAACAAGATGATACATGCAGTATATTTCCGGTAAGACATTAAAAAGTTGTTGAATTCTCTGAATTGTGTATGTTTGTGAATAAAGCCATGCTATTATTTACTACTAATCTTTTACTGAAGTAATCAGCAGCACGGTGTGGTTTGTAAATGGAATGATGATTTTGTTATGATTTTGTTTATTCTAGGCAGTGCTGCCATCTGGGACTGAGATCAAGGCTCGAGTGCAGCACTTCATAGAGGATCAGTTACGGAATACCATGGTATATGACAGTTCCACCTGTGTTTTAGTGACTCGGTAGTCCGTATTGTTTGTCTTGCAGACAAGGTGTATTACTGTCTTTATTGTCGTTTCATAATACAGTGGACTGGTGTGCTGATTGGAGCTGCTGTTGCAATTTCATTTATCAGTATTGTTGCCTTTTTTCTGCACAGAAGATACAAGTTTGGTGAGTGTGAGATTGTTAATGATTGAGATGATTTTGTTTATGATTTTCACACATGCTTCTTAAATAAACATAATATAGAGGGGATAGCATGTAGGTGCTGTGTGATACTTCTGTGAAATATAAATGCCTAATATCCAGGTTTTGAGATTTTGGGTTTTTCATAAACCATTTTTCCTTTGATTTTCCAGGAGAAGAGCAAGATGAAGGTCCTAAATATCGTTTCAGAAAAAGAGACAAAGTGATGTTTTATGGCAGGAAGATAATGAGAAAGGTACCAGAACTTCTTACATTAGATGGGAAATTCCTTGTTTCTTGTGTTACTTTCAACAAACTATGATTAATGTGATGGTCATGGGTTGATTTTAAATTGCAGTGTTGTTATTTGTGGCCATTCAGGTCCAGACCTTATCTTTACCAGTCACCTCAGTTCCGGTATCTCAAAAGCGATCCAGAAAAAGAACGAAAGTTCTATCAATAGCTCGCAAGTACGTGAAAAGTCACAAACCAAGAAAATTCACACATTTAAAAGTCAATCCATTACCATCTAAACTTCCTATCCATCTCCCGATCAGAATCCTGCGTATCCGAAGGGAGCCACCAGCCCTGCAGCCGAAAGAGCCTCCACCTTCACTCTTGGAAGCAGATCTGACTGATTTGACATGCAGAACTCTCACCTGCCCTCTGAGGTCCTTTATATGTTGAAAAATGTGAGGTTGGTACCTTGTCATGCCATCCTGCATAATAAAAAACGCATAAAATCCAAGCTCCAATGGACTGGCAATGCTATTCAGAAGCTAATGTGTTGCGATTTGTCTGTTTCTCAGGGTTCTGGGTCATTTTGAGAAGCCTCTGTTCCTGGAACTGTGTCGGCACATGGTGTTTGTGCAACTGCAGCAAGGGGAAGGATTATTCCGCCCAGGTGACACTGATGACAGCATCTTTGTGGTGCAGGATGGGCGTCTTGATCTGTGTATCCATGAAAGTGTAAGAGCCAAACAAAATGCCTGTTTTTAATCTATCCTACTGAAAATGTCTTTGTTTTCTGTCTATTATATCGATTTGTATTTTTGTTTCCCTGGCTCAGGATGGGACTGAGGTTGTGGTGAAGCACGTTTTGCCTGGAGACAGTGTTCACAGCCTTCTCAGCATCCTCGATGTCATCACTGTAAAACCCATCTGGCCTCATTTTTGCCCACTCTGATATGCAAATGTCTGTCATCTGGCCTGTTTTCATGCTCACAGAGTTTAAAATGTGTCTCATATTTGAACCCGTTATTCTGCAGGGACATCCAGCTCCGTATAAAACTGTCTCAGCCAGGGCAGCAGTCCCAACCACTGTTCTCCGCCTTCCTGCACAGGCTTTCCAATCCGTCTTTGAGAAATACCCAGAGACCCTAGTCCGAGTTATTCAGGTATAACCTAAAGCCTAAAATACATCAAATGGGGCCGGTAAGATTTTTTAAATGCGTTTGTCTCTTAGGTCACAAAGGGTACAATTATTTGATTCAAAATGTACTTTGTTCATGTGATGACAGATTAATTTTCAGCAGCAATGTGATTCAAAAATCATTGTAATATGCTGATTCTGTGCTCGAGATACATTATTATCAATGTTGATGACAGCTCAGGATTCTTTGATGAACAGAAAGTTAAAATGAACGCCTTTTTTAGTCAAATATGAGACTCAGTCAAATCAGCTATTAGAAAAACCTGTTTTGTTTTGCTTATGATAGGATACAGCTTTTTTCTTTCTTTTGTTTTAGATCATCATGGTGCGTCTTCAGAGAGTTACCTTTCTCGCCCTTCACAACTATCTGGGCCTGACCACTGAACTTTTCAATAAGGTACGATGTTTATAAATCATGCTCTACTTTTGGGAAATATGTTAAGGCATTACAGTATTGTTTATAGTACATATGTCGAGTAGACCATTACTATCATATCATGTAGGAAAGTCAAGCTGTTCCACTGGTCTCAGTGGCCACTGTTGTAGGAGAAGCCAGTCCAGGCAAAGGACTACGCAGACACTCACAGACAATTGAGGAAGTTTCTGAAAAGGTCCCGCAGAGGTCAACAGACCGTTATAGTGACACAAGTCAGATGTACAGAGGAGAGGGTATGTGTGTATCTAGTTAAATATTTGCTATGATGTTAAAGCAGTATTTTAATCGGTACAATTTTGTTCTAATTCTAATTAATTTATATAAAAACTATCACTAAGAGTTATAAAACAGCCTTTATGTTTAATTGTTCTCTTTTGTTTTTTAAGATGGTGGGAAGCATCCTACAGAATGTCCTACCACTTTATTCAGGAAGTCTCGCTCACTGTCAACACCTTTCGACGGCACCCATGGTAGTGCTTCACCATGCACCTTTGACAAAATAGCCAATACTGACTTGGACATTGTACATAATGCTTGAATACATTCATAATGAAATTTTTGAGTGTGCTAATGTGTGCTTATCTTCCAGCTGGGTCTCCTGACCACAATATGGCCTTTGACAGGGGAAGCATTACAAAAGAGGAAGCCCCTACAAGTCCTATTGCCATTCATAAGGTAACTTGGCGTAATTTTATAACAGACATTAAAAAAGCCATAAACCATTCTTCTTTTTCTTATATACCTTAAGTGTGCCTTTGTTTCTCGTCCAGTCTGTACGGAAGAAGTCGGTGACATTGCAACATTCTCCTTCAGCTGTGTTTCAGTACTCAGACACTGGGGGGCACTCCAGCCACATGCACCATAGTAAAGTTAATGCCATTTTCCAAGCTGCCAAGAGGGACTTGCTTAACATTTTTCAGCTTCAGGTCAGGCCACATTTTATATATTGATCTGCTTAAGTAAGAAGTTTGATGTAGTTGTAATGTTTGCCCTGGATTTTTATGTAATTTAAAAATGTAACTGTGCTCCAGGACCCCAGTCTTCTGGATGATAGGGTGACTCTGAGACAAGTTAAGGCGGGCTCTGTTGTTGCCAGCGAGGGAGATCAGGTAGAAATATACCTGTAACTTTGACTACCCTATAGTGTAATGATCAATTTCAAGTCACATGTGAATCCGTTTCTTCTGTGTGTCTGTGACAGGATGTGAGCGTGCAGTTTATCATCTCAGGATCTCTCCATGTGTACCAGAGACTGATTGACAGAGAGAAAGAAACGTGTCTTTTTGTGACTCACCCTGGAGAGATGGTGGGCCACCTGGCCGTTCTCACAGGAGAGCCTCTCATTTTTTCTGTGCGTGCCCACCGTGACTGCTGCTTCCTGTCTATCTCCAAAACACACTTCTATGAGTATGTGATGCGCACCAAATTTCACTTAAGGCAATTAAAAAATCTAGCTTTTTGGGTTTATTAAACCCTACGTAGACAACTTTTTTATGTCAATGTTTTTCAGCATTTTTTATTACTCTTTGGCTATTTTGTGAGACATTAAATAAAAAAAATGTTTACAAAAAAAGTAAATACAAATAATTATGCAAGAATTTAAGATTTAGTTTAAAATTGTATACAATTATGTATAGTGTATCAGAACACTGCTTATCATGTCAACTGTGTGTTTTATTCACTAGGATCATGCGTGCCGAACCTCGAATGGTGTTAAATGTAGCTCACACAGTGGTACGGAGGGTCTCCTCCTTTGTCCGACAGATTGACTTTGCCCTGGACTGGATGGCACTGGAGGCCGGACGGGCTGTCTATAGGTAAGCACACTTTTCCAAACTTCCAGATCTCTATTTCTAAGGTCACTGTTCTGCTTTCCGATGTTGTAAGAACTTGAAAGTGCATGTAAAATATATTTCAGGTAATACTTTCTTTCTCTTTTGTCTTTCTCAGACAAGGTGATAAGTCTGACAGCACATTCATTGTTTTAAATGGACGTCTGCGTTCTGTCATCATGAAGGATGATGGGAAAAAAGAGCTTGCTGGAGAGTATGGGCGGGGAGACCTCATTGGTGTGGTAAGTGGGTGTGTGTGTGTGTGTGTGTGTGTGTGTGTGTGTGTGTGTGTGTGTGTGTGTGTGCCTACATATACTGGTGTACTCTCAAAAGTTGATCGAATCCATTTTTAGAAGATATATTGGCATCACTTTACTTAAAGCCTTTATATATAATGCATTATAAAAGTAGCTTTAATGCATTAAGTATGTATTGCAATGCACCTTATAATGCATTGTACAATTGCACGAATAATTGTAATTCTACAGTTAACACTTATCAATTCATTGTTACACTATTTAATTATAATTATTTACAAGATGTAATGTATTTCAATGTGCATTATAAATAATTTTATTGCATTATACCCTTTAATAACCCTTTAAAATACACTACATAAATGGTTTAAGTCAAGTGTTACCGATATATTTAAAATGTTTTAATAGGAAATAAATTCAAGGGGAACAAAATCATTTTAGATCATTTTGTGGAGCTGCAGTTTCCATCTTTTAAAAGTGTGTGTGCTGGTGTTAGGTGGAAGCTTTGACTCATTTAAACAGAGCCACTACAGTCCATGCAGTCCGAGACTCTGAACTGGCCAAACTGCCTGAAGGAGCTCTTAACTCTATTAAGAGGAAATACCCACAGGTTAGACCATTTAAAGAGAACTATTAACATGTATCATGATATTCTGTTGCATATACATTAACACATCACACTCCTTCATAGGTTGTGACTCGCCTGATTCATCTTCTTGGACAGAAGATCTTGGGCAACATGCAGCAAGTGAATGGTCCATTATCAGGTGTGTGGTTGTGAAACATTTCTATGTGTTTGTGGTTTGTATTTTCCCTAATGCACATGTATGATCTTCACAGTGAGCAGTCTGGGTTTTCACGCCCCTAGCAGTAAGTGGGACGCAGGCAACCCAGCCGCCAATCTATCTACGGTCGCCATACTGCCTGTGTCTGAGGAGGTGCCTTTGACCGCCTTCACGCTGGAGCTGCAGCATGCTCTCAGTGCTATTGGTCAGCTATTGATCTTTTCCCTCCTTAATTTGCCTCAAAGTAAAGCTAATACTAAGTTGACTGTCTTAACTTTTTAATTAGGCCCCACTTTGCTCCTAACCAGTGACGTCATTAGACAGCACCTGGGTGTTGCAGCCTTGGACAGGTGAGAGCTGTATCCATCTTTTTCTTCAACGCAGAAGCCTAAATGGTCAAACTGTTTGCACTACAAACCAGTGTGTTCATAATTAACATAACACATTCAAATAATATTGTCAGACACACCAATTTTCAATATCAAGCAGCAAAACAAACGTACTTCTAGCTAAATTAATTACCTTACTAATCTTTATGGCCTACTTAACGTTTACAGTCATGCAAACAAAAACACTGAAGCAACTTTTGCATTCCTTACCATTTTTCTGCAACTGAAAGAGACTAAAATTTCCACTGACTAGAAATCATATATTCTATTTTCAGTGGACTATGATTTGGAGAGCATTCATTCTAATCTCGCATACCATTTAAGATTGGTAGTATGCAAATTGGGATGCATTGTTTTTTCCAATCAAATGTTGTGTTTTTGTTTCCTCTGACGTACTGTTTATTTGATGTATTATTTCCTTTTCAGTGTTCATGAGTATCGTTTGTCAAGCTGGTTGGGTCAACAAGAGGACATCCACCGGATTGTTCTGTATCAGTCTGACAGGTCTCTGACTCCTTGGACTCAACGTTGCATCAGACAGGCGGACTACATCATCATAGTGGGTTTGGGGGAACAGGAGCCCACTGTGGGAGAGGTGAATTGTTATTAAAAAAGTTTTGCCTGTAAAGAGGTAAATACTGCTTTTGAAGCGTATTTTTAAAAGCATGAACTCACAGTAGATGAAGACACTTTAGTAATATCAATAGCCAAATAAAAACAGATTTATTTTACATATTGCGTCACAGAGGCTGACATGCCGAATTCATTGAATTAATGTTTGCACATACATTCTGTTGAATTGTTTGTTAAACTGTGCTTCTTGGATCTGTTTGTGGTATCAGCTAGAGAGAATGCTAGAGAGCAGTGCTGTGAGAGCTCAGAAGCAGCTGGTCCTGTTGCACCGTGAGGACGGGCCTCCACCAGGAGGAACAGCAGAATGGCTCAACATGCGCAGTTGGATCTCTAGACATCTGCATCTGTCCTGTCCCCACAGGGTCTTCTCCAAGAGGAGTCTGCCTAAACTGGTACCAATGTTAACATTCTATTGTTGGAACGACTTATTTTGTGCACACGATTTGCTTAAAAGGAGGGAACAAATGATTATATCGAATGCAAGATTTACATAAAACGAGGGAACAAATGAGTAAATTGTGCGCACAATTTAGTTTTTTCCTGCATGTCATGTGCGGGACTCCGTAACAATTAAATAAAAACACATCAACATCAGTGATATACATGAATCATACGTAGGGTCGTGGAGATGCTGGAGTCTAGGGCCATAGGCAGGAAAACACCGTAGCAAATTAATCTCACCATACATATAACCAATAATACATATTAAAAGCTTTGCTAAAAAGGTATGTTTGGAGCTATTTCTTATTGCTAATGCAGCAGGTAATGAATATCATTCCTTGGGAATGGAGACTATGACTGTCAAACTAAATTTTTAAATTTGCAGTGAATACCGAGACATTTCACACAGTTCAAGCAAAGTTATCGAATGGCTTCAGAAGACTTGGAACATTGTATAGACTACTGTGACTAATTTATGATCCTTTTATGTTTTTTCTTTTGAGTTGCACAACACTTGGGCTGCATTGCAGAAACATTCTAACTCTGAATCCTATCCTATCTGTTTAGTAACCATGGTAATTTCACTGAAGAAACAGAACTTTCCTAATCTTAAGTAAAGAAATAAGAAATGTTCTGTAATGCAGCTGGACCCCATCCACTTTTATTAAGTGAACATTCTTCAAAACTTTTTTTCTGTGTGACCTAATCTACTCATCATCTCATATCCGTGCAAACTCCCACTTTCCTCTTCTCCTGTCAGAGAGAGATGTATCAGCGGGTATTTGAGAAGCCTCCCGACCGGCATTCTGACTTCTCGCGTCTGGCTCGGATCCTGACAGGAAACGCAATCGCGCTGGTGCTGGGAGGAGGGGGGGCCAGGTACGACTTTATCTTCCCCTTCATCTCCGGTCATTCTGTTCCACCTCAATCCATGTGGACTGCTGCCAACAACATTCCTCACATACATAATCTAACAAAAGCATGTTGATGTTGACTTCTTCAATCATCTGTAGTTCAGTAGTCTCTTGAATGAATTATCCTTTGCATTAATAGAAGTTTGTATCCATTTAAGTTTTGTCATTTTGTGCTCATGAACTAATCCTAATATAGTGATTTCTAACTCATTAGTGTCATGTTGGGATTAACATTGTCAGCATGTCTGTGGTTTCTCTCGATGATAGCGACTCTTTGTCTACTCTCTGTCCCTGCCTGCTATCAGTCGTAATCAGCGACTTGTTAAAGGTGGGTCAAACATGATATATAACTGATATATCTACTTCACATAGTGGTGACAATTTTTCTGTTGTGTGATTCTGTAATTGCAATGATATGAATAGCATGTTATATGTAATTGTTTCTATGGTCATATTTGATCATCATTTTAAGTCTTTAATACAGACTTTGCTTACATATGAAGTATGTTTAAAGGTGAAGTGTATAATTTTTGTGTGACTAGCAGAACACGGATTTTGCCAAACCTTCCTGCTGCTCTGCCTCTTGTCAGTCCAACTGGTAGCCCCGCCCCAAAATCATGTGATTGGTTGATCCAGTCTTTGACATGTCAATGTTTTCAAAGAAAAGCTGGATCGATGTTCACATTCATTGAGGAAGTCAAACTACAAATGACTGACTTAGTTTTTACACACGAAACTAGGATGAGAAATTAAAAAAGAAAAATACTCACTTTACCTTTAAAAGGCTTTATAAAACAAACACTAATATTACACTATGCTCAACTAAGTACTCTAAGCCAATATGTGAAAATGATAACACACTATTCCCACAGAGGCTGCTCTCAGGTGGGCATCATTCGGGCGTTGAGAGAAGCAGGGATTCCTGTGGATCTGATTGGTGGCACTTCCATTGGTTCCTTGATAGGAGCGCTCTATGCTGAAGAGCGAAGCGTCAGTCGTATGACGGTTAGGGCACGCCAGTGGGCCATGGTGAGACCTTCAACCTGAACACTAACATTAATGCAGTACCAGCAGAGCCATGCATTGGGTTGCATTTGTTTGTGCACAACAGGATTTTGGATCCATATTTAAGAAGATCACAGACTTGACATACCCAGTGACATCCATGTTTACTGGAGCATCATTTAACTCCAGCATTAGTGGAGTCTTCCAGGACAAACAAATTGAGGTTCAGTTGTTTGACACTGCACAATACAGGCTGTTATAAACATCATATTCTTATTTAAGTCTAAATCTTGAGCATATATCTGTCTTTTTATGGTAGGACCTTTGGATCTCTTATTTCAACATCACCACAGACATCACTGCCTCCTCCATGAGAGTGCACACTGATGGTAACTTCTTTATCTCTAAAACATGTCAACTTTATTTCCCATCTTTTGTCACATATCTTAACATGTACGCTCTCTTTAGGTTCTCTTTGGAGGTATGTGCGGGCCAGCATGTCTCTCTCTGGGTACCTTCCCCCTATGTGTGACCCTAAAGATGGACACTTGCTCATGGATGGAGGCTATATCAATAACCTACCTGGTTAAGTGTCCTATTGTACTCTTAGGCTGCAGAATCAGAGTTTATTATAAGCTTTACATTTACAAGTTTTACCTCACCTAAAAATTTCATCTGTTAAAAATCATTTATATTTGCGCCAATTTTTGAATGTCCTATCACTCGGATCTAAACTGCTATTTATGAAATGTTAAAATGCTGTAAGATATTTTAAACATTACATTTCTGTAAAGCTGACACAGCTCGCTCGATGGGTGCCAAGTTGGTGATTGCCGTTGATGTTGGCAGTCAGGATGAGACCGATCTGACTAATTATGGAGACTCTTTATCTGGATGGTGGCTGCTATGGAAACGCTTGAACCCTCTGTCAGAAAAAGTAAAGGTCAGAAGATTTTTTTTGGAACCTGTAATACTCTTTTATTTGATTCTTTGATGAATAAAAAGTTAAAAAGAACAGCATTTATTCAAAATAGAAGTCTTTAATATCACTTAACACATCCATTTAACACATCCTTGCTGAATAAAAGTATTCATTTCTTAAATAAAGAAAAAGAAAGATTTACTGACTAACATTTAAATAGTGTTTATTTTAACACACAATTACTATTTTGAAAAACTTTTTAACTTTTTATTTATCAAAGAATCACAGGAAAAATATGAAGCACTATATTAACATTGTTTCCAACATTGATTATAAATCAGCATATCAGAGTGATTTTTAAAGGATCATGTGACACTGAAGACTGGAGTAATGATGCTGACAATTCAGCTTTCTTCACAGGAATAAATCATATTGAAGTATTTTAAAATAGAAAACGGTTTACATTTCAGTTATATATTTTTGATCAAATAAATGCAGCCGTGATTAGCATAAGAATCTTCTTCAAAAACATAACAAATCTTACAGACCCAAACTTTTTAATGGCACTGTATATACTTACTATATATAAATATTTATATAATATTTATCTGAAATAATTATATATTTATATTGTATATTATTTTTTTCTTTTTGCATTTTCTTTTTAAAACCTTTATGCATGGCAATATATAAATATATATATATATTATTTTTAAGCCCTAACTGCTTCCCATCATTACTTTACTCCCTTGCATTCACTGGTCCAAGCTGTTTCATCCGAAAATCATTCATATCCTCTAGGTGTTGAACATGGCAGAGATTCAGACTCGTCTGGCTTATGTGTGTTCTGTGCGTCAGCTGGAGATGGTAAAGGGCAGCGAATACTGCGAGTACCTGCGACCACCCATAGATCGCTATGGCACACTGGACTTTGGCAAATTTGATGAGATTGCTGTGAGTGGGCTGTCATCATCTCATAGAAACTTCTACTGCCTTGGCCTTGACTGCAGCAGTGACTTTTTTCTGTTATTGCAGGACGTTGGCTACCAGCATGGGAAGACCGTGTTTGACGTGTGGTGTCGGAGCGGGGTGAGAGAGACAATGCTCAAAGACCAACATCAAGAGGAATTCCACAAATCCAGGAGCACTAATGTAAGGGGGTTTGAAGGAGCTTTGCTTATTTCTTATGCAGCATCACAAACTAATTCCATGATTATCTATCTTCCAGGTGACCTGTCCCAATGCTTCTTTCACTGATCTAGCTGAAATAGTGTCCAGAATAGAGCCAGTGAAGCAGGCCGTGGTGGATGGTGAGAAATGGATGATATTCACTCATGTCCTTTCTCCATGCCGTTTGCTCATATTTGTTTTGTTTCTTACATTCACTAACACACACAGAGGAGTCTGAGTACCAGACAGACTATGATGAAGATGCAGTGCTATCAGAATTTGATCTGTCCAATCCCAACAGTGAACACAGTGAGCAAACTGAAGATGAAGAGGATGAGACAGCAGATACAGCTGATACAGTAAGATAATTGGATGCATGTGTTATTATTATTTTATATGGTTAATCATAATACTTATGATTTTTAACTTTTAAACAGGATGATGAAATGGATATCAGGACAAGGCGACATCGAGTACTCAACCACAACAGTCATCATACCACCTGACCTCAAATACTTTTTTCCAAGATGTTCAGATTGTTTTCTTCTTTTCAGTATTATGAGCCTTTATAATAGTTTTTAAGGATTTTAATAAGTAACATTATCAGTATTGGAATTGACTTACTTGAATTGTTAGAAACTAATTTGCACTTCAAGAAAATCAAGTATTATGGTACATCTACATTAAACCACTCTCATTTTTATTCTTTGGGAAGGATGGCTAACACAACACTAAGCTGTCTCAGAGTCCAGTAACAATTGATAAAACTCTGAAACAATGTGGTTTTCTTGCCTTTACTTTTAGTATTACATTTCATTTTCATGCAAGCAGTCAATGCAACCTCAACACGGTTTACTGTGTGCAATAAGCTGTTTTGTATCTATATGATCCTGTTAGTGAAGTTAACACTAGTCCAACTGGTTTATAACCAGAAGAGAATGATGAACTAGTAAACATAACTGAGAGATATTCTGATTTCAGTATTTGTAGCCATTTATATGTTCGTAAATAACTATATAAACTACGCGTCTATTGTGGATTGTGGGTGAAGTGTTGATTGAAGCAGCTGACAATGTTTTAATGCATTATTTGCTTTATTAAAAGTTCATAGTTGTCTGAATATTTGGTTGATTGTTAAATACTAGATATCTACTATCTCACATGAGGAATCATTTTCCTTCATCTTCTGAAATGAGAGTTCATTGTACTATGAAAACAGGTAGAGATGCCTGAAACATCTGGATCTGTACTGTAGTGTCTTCCTCAGAATGGAGCAGACACTGAAAATCATTTTCAGGACCTTGGACAAGGCCTTACAAAATGTTTTCATTTCAGTGTTGGGAAATAATTTATGAATAATTATGAAATATTGTTTGTTTTCATATTAAAATCATGATGCTGTCTCCACCTTTGTAACTCAAACTCAAAGTTAAGATGCCAAGACCCCTACACAGGCGATGGTATTTCCTCATTTACTGCTGAAGAACTTATGACAAAGGTTAGTGTTTTCAAACTTTATTCTTGTTGGAATGAATGACTGGCTCTTTATTGATCTGGCATTCTGAGATCTCTGAAATATTCTTCCTACCAAGGGTTTGATTTGATGAATGAATGAGCAGATTGATATTGACACGTCTCTTATTTTTGCCTTTCACTTGCAGTGATCTTCAGAATTAACTAACAGCATGACAAGACCAAATGTGCTGCAAGAGAAGCGGAATAAATATCAGACATGATCAAGGTTTCAGCCATCTCTAGAGGCAGGCAAGCTGTGTAGAGGTGCAGAGGTTTGAAAGGCAAGTACATATGCTGTTCATAAGCTGTTCATGTTCTGTGTTCGGGGAAACTGCACAAAATTGTAGAAATGTCAAAATCGTTGACCTCAGTGTGTTGGGATCAGTACGATTTGTTTTGTTTTTGAAAGAAGCTATTAATGCTCACAAAGGCTACATTTATTAGATTTACAAAACCGTAATATTGTGAAATATTATTACAGTTTAAAACAGCTGTTTCCTAGTTTAATATATATTAAACTGTAATTAATTCCAGTGATGCGAAGCTAAATTTTCAATAGCCATTACTCCAGCCTTCGGTGTGGCATGATCATTCAGAAATCATTCTAATATACTGATTTAGCGCTCAGGGAACATTTCTTAACATAATCAGTGTTAAAAACAATGTTGAAAACGGCTTTAAGGTTTTTTTTGCAAAATACTACTTTTTTTATTCTTTGATGAAAAGACAGTTCAAAACAACATTTAATAAAATCTGAATAAAGGTTTTAATTTATTTAAAAAAAAAAGTAAAATAAATTGTAAAAATGTACTGACGGCAAGCATTTAAATGGCAGCGTATACATATCGAATGTGCTTAAACATACGCCCAGTGTTTGAACAACTTAACTCATTCATAGAAGTTAATGGTGGATTTGTCCGTATTTATAATGAATATATAATACATTAAATTTTTTAACTAACTAAGTCGACCCAACCCGTATGTCAGTAAACACACATTTTGAGAAAGTGGAAGGAGGTTTCACCAAAACTTGATGAATTCTTCTCAACTTGTTAGTGAAAATGAAAGACCTGGAGGAATCACTGGAAATAATCAGTAAACCTCACACAGACTTCCGTCTGTGGCTCACCGCTCCACTTATTAAAGACTTCCATAACACACTTAACTGACTTGCATGGAAGTCAAATTAAAGTGACACTCCTCTGATTTACATTTATTTAAGGGATTTAGGTTTTTTACTTCTGTATAATACACTGTTAATGTGCAGGTCCTTGCCTTTAAGTTGTAGGAGACTCTCCAGCTGGACTGAAGCAGAGCATAAAGGAAACACATTTTACGATCTGTAATGATAAACTGGTGTTCATACCAGCCTTCCGGAGTCTTTATATGCTCCTGTAAAATGTTGTTCTCCGAGAGGAGCTAGAGACAGTCTAGACACAAGCTGGCCAGTCTGATGTTGACTGACTGCAGTCAGAACATTTCCCTACACATTGACCCTTCTATGAGCCTCTGTTCATGTAATACACGGCATAGTCTTCTGTAGCACAATCAAGTTAAGAGTGTCTGTCGTTGCTCGATATCTGTCTTTTGATCAATGATAAGTTTTATTATTTTCAGTCAGCTTTGTATGCTTCAAAGGATTGTGAGGCTGACCTTTTTACTGCCAAACACAGCATATTAGGTACTTAAAGTAAAAAAATATTGTATGTCTATAAACTTACATTTTTCAGAATAAAGATTTTAAGATTAAAATATATACAGTGGGGTCAAAAACGTTTAAGATCACTAGGCAAAACTACACTTATATTGCCTCTAATTTTAGAGTAATATGTTGTGTTTGCCATTACAAATTATAGACCTGCATAACAATTCAAGTGAAAAATGAATGGAGGAATTTCTAACTTTACAAATTTGCTTATTTCTCAGTTACACTTATTTACTTATTTTCTAGGTTTACATTTTTGTGGTCTTGGGAACTCATTTGACTCCCACTCTATATAGAAAATATATGATATATTATTCATTTTATATACACTACTGAGCAAAAGTTTCATATAATTCAGATTTTTTTAATCGTTTGTCTCTTATGCTCATCAACATTGCATTTATGTTTAACGAAGTTATTTGAAAAAAAAACAGTAATTGTGTAAAATAGAAAAATCTAAAATAAGTTTTATATTCTATATATACGTGTATGTGAGCGTGTGTACGACTGTGTGTGTGTGTGTGTGTGTGTGTGTGTGTGTGTGTGTGTGTGTGTGAGCGTGTGTACGACTGTGTCTGTGTGTGCGTGTGTGTGTGTGCGCGTTGTGCGTGTGCGCGTGTGCGTGTGTGCGTTGTGCGTGTGCGTGTGTGTGCGTGTGTGTGTGTGTGTGTGTGTGTGTGTGTGTGTGTGTGTGTGTGTGTGTGTGTGTGTGTTTGCACCACTAGGAGGCAGCACACTCCAAACTAGTGTCTTGATGTACCATTGAGCCACAAGAAGAAGCAGAAGGCAACTACTTTCTCGTCTGTTTGTCTGACGTCTGGACTCCTGCCAGGACAGCTCATGCACCCCGTCTCACCTCGATCTCCTGATCCCTCTACAGACCCTGATATATGTAATCTCAGAGGATAGATCTTTTATTTACTCTTCTGACTATCTGATTCCGCATGACGTTTCTGGCACCCATGGGCCTTCAGAATCATGGGGGATGGCTGCTTAATTACAGTCCTAACATTTCTTTCTCTAGATTATATTTCACCCAGGCATCCGTACCAGCTCCCATCTGAGGCTTCCCCCGGACCCCTCACTCATGGTCCTGTTCAACGGCACATTCTTCAACAAAACCTCAAAGACAAAAGCTCTTAAGTCAGGTTGAGAGCGGACATATTCTAACTTACGTACAGGATATAGGTATGAGAGCATAAATTAAAGAGGCTTGTCTTTTCATGTCTGATCTGCATATGTTTATGCTTCGGCTTGACATATGTCACATTTTTCATACATAACCTGTTGGTCACCAGAGGAATTCGACCCATTCTTATAGAACTTGATATATGTTTCCTGCTTCTGAAAACTCAAAGTTTGTCCAAGGAAAAAGCAAGCGTCTGTGGGGAAAAAAAGTGTTTGTATCAAATAGAGCACAAAGGAGCTTTTCCACCTCTTTTTATTCTTCCTCTCCTCTTTTTTGTCTGAGTCTGGCTGATTCTTTGTTCTCCTTGTTAAAAATAGATGAATTATGGCCAGGTGAGCCGATTCTTTATAATTAAGTGGGACAAAGTCTTTCCAACACAGTGTAGAGAACACACTGGCAGCTTTGCCAACACTAGGTTTAGAACGAAGTGCCCTCTTCTCAGCAAATCCTTGTTTCCAGAATGTTTAAAGTGCCAACAAGTGCTCAATGTTTGCACCAGGAACTCCGCTAACAATAGAGGTGACCACAAGGAACGCTCATTGGGGGCAATTTTAAAAGTTTACACAATCAATTCAAAGCTATAAAGAGTGTGTTTAACAACTCTGATGAAATGAAGCGGGAAACAGAAGAATTTTGACGGAATGGTAAATAATCAGGGGAAACAATAAGGTGGCTTCATTTATAGAAATTTTCAGGTTCAGTAAAGTTAAACTCAATTTTCATCATTTGTAGCGTAATGAAAGGAAACATTACACTTAGTGTAGAAGTGAATAGGACTTTGATTATTTAATTGATTTCAAAGCAGAAACGTTTTGTCTGCGTAAACTACAAACCTTTTCTTACAATTGACCAAGTGCAACCTTTTCCAGATAATCTGTTTCACTCTGAAGAAAAGATCTGTCACTATTTCTATAATATTACAACTTGGAAGTTGTTGCCGTAAAGTTGGTAATTTTAGATATTACTTTGTTTTGGCAACAATGCTGTACAATTAGATAAACCTTTCACAGAAATAATTAGCAAGTGATTTCTGTTTTTCACACTTTGTTTTAGATATCATGGCTGTGCCTTTTTATTTTGTTGTAAGTGTCTAACTATAATCCAAATAAAAATAAAATTGCATAAAATTTTATGTCAAGTCGAAATCAAGCCAAATGTATTTGTATAGCACTTATAGCACAAAGAAGCTTTGTAGAAAATCACAATGTTAATGATTGTAATATCTTAATATCTTCATTTTTTATAGTCACAGTTTAGCAGATTAGAGCTGGACAATAATTTGCATTTAAAAAAAATTTCCAACATTATTATGCCACAACAAGCTTTAATTTCTCAGTGGAGCAATGAAGACAGAAAATCAAGTAGCAAAACAAGAGTTTTAATTTAAAGACTACCGACCTATCTTTGTATTTCTTTTCAGAACCAGATTATTGTCAGCTGTCTTCCACAGCAGGGATTTATATTAACCCTGAAATGCTCCAGTGCCTGGTTGGCAGGACTGCTTTTTAAAATGCCACAGACACACCAAACGTAATGTGCTGAAATGTTGCTCACCCCCTCGTAACTTTACTACATGCTTCTTTTTTATTAAATCTGGAATCAGGAATAAAACCTATTTAATCAAGCACAGGATATGATGCACTAATTTTTACTTTCCATTGTCAGTACCTCACATCCTGCTCGTTAATTTTTGCGCTTTATTTTAGTCAAACATGTCAAACTGACAAGTGGCATCCCCTCAACACCTGCAGATCTTGTGTGATTGATGTCCCTGCTCCGAGCTTTGTTTATTTCTCTGGCGGTCGGGGTCCGCCGAGCGTAGTCACCTCGACCTCAGATATAGATGAGTGGGCTGGAGTCTGTCCTGCCTGCTGAGCCAGGTGTTTAGCTTGGACGTGAACCACAGTTTTGCGGTTTTCAGAAACCCCTTAGTTCCCCCTTTTCACCGGGCAGAGGAGAGGTTAGAGTAAAATGTGTTCTCGAGGTTCTCGTTCTGTATCGCTCTCTCCTCTTGCCCTGTTCTGGATGCTATCCAGACGTTAGGCTGTGCTTTGTCTTCTGGAGGAGGTTTTCATGTTATGGCAGTCGTATGACTCATTAAGACATCTGAACTGTTAGCAGATGAAGAGGCGAGACCGATGCTGAAAAGAATGCTTTAGCACTTCTTCTGATTATTTATCATTTATAATGGGGGTCAACCAATGAGCTGAGAAGGAAAAACATTTTTTTTTTTAATAAAATGCATCGTCAAGATGAAAATGTTTAATGTACAAGATGTACATTTTTTGACAGTGGTTCCACAAGGAACTTTAAACATTGCACAAAATGTTCTTTATAGTCGAAATGTGTCTTTTGATTATTAAAATGTTTTCATTCAAATAACATTTTTTCTTTTGAACTGTTTACTAAAAGGTTCTATGGGGAACCCAAAATGGTTCTAATATGACATTGCTGTGAAAATGTTTGGAACCTTTATTTTTTTATTGTAAATAAATACAAATTGGAAATGTTTCTACCATTACTTCATTAGTGAATAGAAAATGAAACAGTACCAACTTAAAATAATATATATAGAGAGAGAGAGAGCGAGAGAGAGAGAGAGCTATATATAAATCATTTGCTCTGGTATCAGTGCAGTAACAATGAAAATTATACAAATAGCCTATTCCTTAAGCATTAACTTTGTCTTATATGATTCACCTAATATTTCTTAGAAGATATAAAACATGCAAATGAAAGAAAGTGATGAACTAGAGTTGTTTTACTTTTTTAAATGTTTTAATTGAAAGTTTTGGAAGAGGAGATTATTTTATAGAGATCATATTGACTTTTGGTTGTACATTTTGGTATCTTGGATATTTTGAGCATAGTGTGAGACTCAGGTCGCTTCTGAACCTCAGGTGACAGGTGAGGTGAGTGAGATTGCTGGAGAAAAGACTCAATTAAGTATTGCTTGAAACTGTTGTCATTTCTGTGAGTGGTGATGTGCTTATTAGCCTCTCGGGCTCTTTCTGTATTTTAGACCAGCATAATTCCATGTGTAAAAGCTTTCTCTTGAAGAGCAGGGAAGGGGGAGTGCTGCATGAGAGGACAGAGGGAGAGGGAACTGGGCTGGCGGAAGAAAAAAACACTACACGGGCTGTGGGACTCAAGGCGACTATAAAACAGCTTTCTTGCCCATTGTGTTGATTGTAGTCAAGAAATATACCGTAACGTACAGACAGAGACGGAGACGGAGGAGTGAGGCGGGGCCGGTTTGGGTGGCTGCTAAGAAACGTTTGTCTTGCGGTTTGCGAGAAAACTTTGTGAGGAGATTTATTTGTGGCGGGGTTTGCCGATGACAATCCTCTGAAACTTTAACTATCGTGTTTGAGACGCAACAGTGCACATAAACAAGACTTTTATTATTTTAATGTTCGTAAGAGAAACGGCAGTCCAGAAATTAGTTTTGCGAGTCGTATATCTGTCCTCTAGTGACAGTTTGAACATAAGCGGGACAGTATTAGGAGAGGCGTTTTGCTGACTAGGTCTCCGTATAGTTGACACGGCTGAAATGGGAGCGGGTGACGGGCGCTCGGTGTCTGCGGTTCACCGGAGCTCTTTCCTCCTGAGGACGCTGCTGCTGCTCATACTGTGGCTGACATGCGTTCAGGGGACGTGGGGACCTGGAGTTTACAAATACCAGACCGGGACAGCAATCCACAAAGATCAGTCGAAGAGGTAAGTTTTATATAACATGACAGAAGTGACATGTTGGACAGAAGTAGAAGTTGTCAGTTGAAGTTTTACATTGTTTCGAGTAATGTTTGCCATTTATGTCCACTTCAACTACTTTTTATCGATAGTTTGCAGTCAGTTAGAACCTTAAAAGATTTCCAAGGGGAAAAGTAGCATAGGCTACGTTCTTTTCACTCAAAATAGACAACCGTTAAAATATTTAATCATGAGGGAAAACACGTTCGTGAATAAATAGCTGAGAAAAGTAAATTAATATTTCAAATGTTTGTTGAATTTTCTACATTCCCAGTTGAAAATTCAGCTGTGTGAAAACCTAGTAGTTTCTAGTTGTTCCAAGCTGGTCAGTAACTAATGGGCCAGAATAAAACTGCCACTGGTTAAGCTGGTTTCTAAAACATTGTGGCTGGTCACAAACCAACTGTTCCAAAACAGATACCAGTTTAAGATGGGTTTTCCAGAAGAGCAGCAGAATTGAATGATAACTGGTAACTTGCTATTAACTTTGGCAGTTAGTAGATGAAAAATGACTGATATATGGTGAGAATAAACCATTAATCAGTTGTATTCTACTCTGTTTGTACTTGTGTCCAAATGCAATGCTGATTTCCCTGCTCTCCACCTAATGCTCCTGTTGTGAGTCTGACAGTCTGTTTCCTCTTTCCTGAGAATGGGGGAACACCCATCTCTTCTGTCTGTACCTTTGGCCATGGTTTATTCTAGTTAAAACATGCATAAAATATATTGGCATCACTATCCAGACTTATTCAAACTTTAACTCAACTCATTCATCAGGATAGAGAGCTTTTGAATATTTGCATATTTATGCAGTCTTGCTTTCAGGTTTAGACACCTTTTTTAAAAATGCTAAATCAGACGAAATCCACTCTGTTTTTTTATCAGTATATCATCTTTTTCATTTCCCTCCTCTAGTGCTGGCTTTGCATGTGGTTGATTAGGCTTTTTTGAGACATAACAAGGCAAGAAATTAGGCAAAACATCATCCAACATGTAAGCCCTCCACTTCTTTCCAGACCTCATTACCTTGACTGACCTGTGACCACAGCTTATGGCCTTGATCTGACCCTCATATCTTCATGTAAATATTTACTCTGTTTGGGTAAATGGCTTAGAGTTGCTGTGGGTGGGATGTGGGGTGTCTCTGAAGTACGCAGGTGTTGAGTCGTCTTCGCTGTCTCTGTGGTGATGGTTTGATCTCTCACCCCCTCCTCCCGTCAGTCACAGACTGATGAAACAGACGGTGTTTACTAAACACATGCAGCTGCATCATCTACATGCTGTGAGAGGGAAGTGTATTGCACTGCTGTCTGATGATGCAGTGAGGAGAGGTCACAGACATCTGAGATGCCTTGGAAAGGCAGCACTGTTTACTGAGAAGTGCAATATACTTTTGATATAAAGAACAAAATCTGTGTTTATACTTTAGGCCAGTTGAAATACTCAAGATGCAGCTGCTTTGAGTTTACTTGTTTATAAAGTAAATCATGTTGAGTCTTTCTTTTTTACATTTATGCAGTGATTTATTCCTTACGACATTTATAAAAAAATACTTGTTTTTGTAACCTAGTCATTTAGGTTACCTGGCAAAACATATTTCATTGTGTGTTAGGGCTGATTGATTGTGTAAATAAATATGTTTATTTTGGTCATTACTAAGATCTTGATTATTTGTCTTTGGAAGCATTCATTTATTAAATATAAAAAAGCTTATGGATTAAATTGAAAAACAAATAAAAATACATGTAAATATTGACAAATATAACAAATATATGTAAAGTAGATCATAATAAATAATAAAAAAATATGTTATAGATAGTGCATGTATATTTATATAGTAGTTTAGTATGACTATAATAGTCATTTATCTTTTTAAAAATTTTATTTAAATGCTTTAATTCGACTAAAATTGAGAAACCTGACTAACAGACCTACATAATGTGTTTGTAGCTTTTTTCCAGCATTTATACTCGGTAATCAGACTACAACTGGTCTTAGCATTGTGCACTTGTTTTGAAAGATGCACAACATGTTTTTAATCCTTTAAATTTTCGATTACCCATTATGTTGTGTATATTTATACTGTAGTTCAGCTACACAGAATCTCACTTTATGTCAGAACTGCATGGCAATGTACTGTATAGATACCTGCTTAATTTAGTTTCCCACGCTAGAGCTCAGAGAAACTGTTTATTCTGGTTTCTAAAGCATCACTGAGAGAGGCTGAACAGGCATATGAACTTCTGCCATAAATCATAATCTAATCCATTTTGCACATAGCCAAGACAATGCCTGAAACTTAATGTTCTGAGAAAAGCCCCTTAATAATATCTGTCTAATTAGGGGCCGGTGAAACCGAGCGCGGTTGGGGGTTAAGTCAGCATCTATTTCCTGTTCTGCTCGGCTTCACTGCCCTGGAGAGCAGCGTTCAGGGTGGGAGTGTGAGACTTGGGGCCCCAGAGGGACCTTTAACTGCTGACCCATCAGCACCAACCAACATACCTCCACCTCTACCTCATTCTGCCTCCACGAAAGCAGGGACTCTTTGATGCTTCCATGGGTTATACACATTAGATACATTTTGTTTACTGTATTAGTTTTTCTCCTCTTTATTGTGAGTACACTGCAAATTGTAAAATAATATTTTCACCGATGATTCTTTTCAGGAATTCAGCTGCTTAAAGTTTTGTCTTCAGAATAATCTTAAGAAAAAATAAACTTAATAAGAAATGTTAGTGAATTACAAAATACTCTTGATTTTATTCCAAAGTTAGAAAATAGGAAGAAAATGACAGTTGACAAGAAGTTTATTCTTAAGATTGTTTCATGAATGTAGTCCCTGCTCTGGAAAATAAGGTCAGCACCCTCATTTGGTGTGAGATATAAATCAAGATTGTCACGTGGAGTGAAGAGCATGAAACTCAGATCAATCAATCAGGGAATCGGTTTCATTGTGAGGATAGAGATACTTAGGAAAATATGCACTGGTCATCTTCATGATCTATGGGTGTTTCTGTGTGTGCACTCGTTCATCCATATTATCCGCTTCAGGGCTGTTTATCCTGTGAGGCCGGCCCTTAAATCCGACTCTGGAGGAGGACTGTCTCCCACCATGGCCTTTGACCTGTCCTTTGAACCGTTCTTGTGCAAATCGCAAGAACAGAAAAGGGGTCCCTACTCATTTCTGCTTTGCTTTGTCATTCTTTCTTTCTTTTTCTCTTTTAGTACTTTTTGATGCTTTCTTTCAGCAGCCCATTAATCTTATCCATCCCTCACTGTTTTGCCTAGCATTGGACGTCATGAGCGCGTCCTAATTGGGTTGTCTTACCCCCCTAGTGAATCCCAGGAGGGCTTCATTACTGACCCGATGATTAAATGCTCTCTTTCCTCCCCTTCTGTCCAGCTGCCACAGCTTTCCATTGTCTTCTTGTTCAAATTTAATTTATTTGCCTCCAGAGTCAATAATCTTTGTAGTCTGTGCTACATTGCGGGAGTCAACATTTGCGTCTCAGCGTTGTCTCATGCGTTGTGGGTTGAAAGCTAGCATTCATGCTTTAAATGAGGCGCACTGCTTTTCCTTTTGTCTAAAACGAAACTTTTGTGATCTTTCCTCTGGTTTGTATGCACATGTGCGTTGTGCTGCTTTTATTTAATGGCCTTGGCTTGCTTGCACTCAGTCCAGCTCTGTGTGATTCCTACCATCCCTTTCTGATTTGAGTTATCTTCCCCTTAAAGCCTGTGCTATGATCTGCTTGCATTGCAGAGTTATTTATTACGTTTCTGGTCCCATGTGTGTATGTGAGGAAAAGAGTCATTCATTCGATCTGTTGGCCAAGTGCATGTTGATGCCAGTGAAATGTAGCATTGCTGGGCTGTTGAAAGCTTTTACACCTTTTAACTTGAATTACCTACCACATATCTGAGACCCAATGAAGCTAGAAGCAGTATTGAAGTCAATTACGCTTTTAGTGCAATGGGTTTTGAAAAGGGCTATAAATATGATGCTGTAATCGCTTGTGCTTCAATTGCCTTCATTTAGAAAGAAAAGTATGCTAGCATTCATTTTGCGATGCTGAATTCAGAGTACACTCTTTACAGAGATTTTACAGGGGCACAGTGGTTATTTCCAGTACATCACCTTTTCAAGGGTTTAAGGGCACGTTTTACTAAATAGGGCAAATTATGGGAGGGGAAATTTCTGTGGGTGATTTACTAACAATACAGAAATTAAAGAACACAGACGCAACATCTTATTTACATCTCGATCAATGCAATATACCAAGCACAGCGCAAATTAGCATAGTCGCAAATAAAGAAATAAAGAAGCCACAGTATGTTGAAAAGAACCGGATGCCAAAAATAAAGGTTTGCTAGAAGTTATAACTTTTGATCGACCTGGTATTGCTTGACTCCTAGTCGAGGGTTCCAAGTCGTCTTTTATTTCCTGAAGCAAATAAAAAAATATCATGGCTTGGCAAACAATATGTTTGGATAATGTGTTCTTCTGGCATTCAAAATAAATTAATATGTGTGGAAAAGCCTCTCCCTTCTACCATGCTCCCTTCTGTTCTCTGTGGTGCCTCCTCCTAGCAACAATAATTACAGCCATTTCAAGCACAAAATAGTTTAAGACATGCTTATTTGGGGCGTTAAATAATGGCGCAAATGCCAGTAATTTGACGAGCGCAAAGGTTAGTAAAACGCGTTGCGTGGTTTATTTGAAGACTCTCCTCCCATAAATTTTGCATCTGAAAGGGAAACTGTAAAAAGGCATATTCAATAAGGTCAGGCGCAAAAATAACTGTCTCCATGCCTTTTCAGCGCTAATTCATCGGTGAGCGTCTTTAGTAAAACCTGACAGTACAATTTTAACACCAAAAGACGGTTTGCGCTGGAGCAAGCTGTTAGTAAAACTGGCCCTAAACCTACAGCTGCGTGTGTAAAGGATTAATTATAGTTTAGAAGGCTGTTTTTGTTTGTTTGTTTCCATATCTTTAGGCATCCGTCTGTCATTGGCCTACATTCAATAGAAGTTGAGCTATCAAATTTTGCAATAAAATTTGTCAATCAGTCTGAAGTTTACACCGAAAACAGTAATATCTATCTAGGCCTATCTATCCATTTTTTTAATTGTTTTATTTATTTACTTAAAAAGTGCCCTTTATTAATGTTTTTGGTATTTTGAATGATGGAGATCATACTGGAAATGTCATGATCACACTGACACACAGTTTTGTGAGCACAGACCCATAGCACAGTTTTGTTTCTTTCACATTTGTTGAAGTGGTGTGAACCTTAAAGAACCATATCGCCAACTCAAATGATTTGTAACGACAAATGGTTTTTGATAGTTATTTACACCTCACATTACTGAACTAATTTCAAGGCAACTATTAGTGGAACTGTTATCATAGAGAGCATTAAAGTGTGGGTTGATAACTGGGTTGCATAATGAGCCCTCATAAATACTTTGTGATGGAGAGATGTTCGATTACAGCAGAGGTTCTCAATTCCAGTCCTCGCGCCCCCCCCCCGCTCTGCATATTTTGCATGTCTCTCTTTGTTAACACACCTGATTCAGATAATCAGCTTGTTAGAAGCATGAACTGTGTTCCGATTGACATGCTCCCTACACAGGGTCCATTGCTCCCTACTCCCTGAGCAGGGGAAATCCGCTGAATTTACTTTATTTCGGAACATTCATTCATGCATTGGCGCTGCGCTGCGCTGCACAACGTCTTCACGCACGGACGAGTGTGACATCATATACCTCTGTAAATATATACAATTTTAATTCACGTCTTGCACACGTCAATGCACTTTGAATGGAATTATGGCGGAATATCCTGTGATGTCCACTTCGCAGGGCACTTGCGTTCAAATAGAACAAACATCTGAAGCGATAAGAGTAACATAAGAAATATGCAGAGCAGGGGGGTGCGAGGACTGGAATTGAGAACTGCTGGATTACAGGAATAATGATCTGTGAGTACTGCTCCTCCTCTTTTAACCCCCTGTCTCTCCCTGCCCCGAGGTTTAAATCTGGATCAAAGCAGACTTTATCTGCCTTCGCCTCTATTTCTCTGTTCAGAAAGCGGGCGAGGGGTCATTTCCCATTGAAAGGCTTTTGTGCTGTGTGTTCCCTAAAAATCCTCTCATCAGTTCATATGGAGTTGGATTGTGTCCAGAATGTTTCCATGAAGGTCCAGAGAATGCTATGCACTGTGTGCTGTTTTAAAGTAGAGAGGATATTTTGCATGGTTTTTATGTCGTTTTGTGTTCTAGAGTAGAGGAGCTAATTGAAGTTACAGTTGAGGAAAGTACCAAATGAAGTCTGGATTAGATGAGAGAAGAGGGGGGTTAATGACTCGTACAAATCACCCTGTTCACCAAACTGGCATTGTGATTGGGGCAGTGTGGGAACTGTGCTGCTCTAGATCTCTATCTGTCCATTGCTTGGACGTCTCCTCCTACTGTGAGTGAGTTCGGCTCATTTCTGAACTTATGTAGCAGATTTGCTCTAAACTGATGATGAACGCACAGAATAAGTGCAATGGGGTTCAGTGCAACTGAAATGACTGTGACATATAGAAGCAATTATGTATGACAGTTTTTGCTCAGGTGAATTAACATGATTTAAAGTGTTGACAGAGGTGATGTGACTGTACAAATGCAGTTCACCGCAAGATTACAATTCTGTTGTCACTTACTCATCATGTCATTACAAAACCCATATGACTTTCATTCTTCTTTGAAAAACAAAAGATTATGTTTTTGTTGGATGGAGATTTCAAGCTTTGAAGAACATACTTTTATAATAATAATAATAATAATAATAAAATACATATGTTATATTATTGATTTGCTTTTTTAATATATATTTTCATTCTACTGCATTTCATTTTATTGAATTACATTGCATTTTTCTCAACCCATCATTGTCCTCTGATTGTAAGGGTATGTTTTGGTTGACAAGGATGTTGATGTAGGAACATGGCCTGCTTGGGTAAATTATGGAGAGATGGTTAATTTTTTTTTTTGTATAGTTTTTTTACATTTATTTATGGTAGAGTTTAGATGTGCATTTCTGTGTTTCCTAGAGAAGGGCAAGGGTATGATTTGTGGTATTAGGTTCAATAATAAGCAGATCACAGAAATAGCTCCATGATCTTCAGCTGTGGCCAGACGGACCCCTGTGTTTGTGTGTCCAGTCTGTGTGTGTTTGTTGGCTGGGCCGGGGCGGTTGGGCAGGTAGTAGGGCTGAACGGTTTTGGAAAAGAATCTAATTGCGATTTTCTTTTATTTTTTACCAATATTGTGATTGCGATTTAACATGCAATTTTTTTAAAGCTCTTTATATTCCGTATTATTCAACAAAGACAAGCAATACATCATTGTACAGTATGCAGTTTTGGGCACGTTACTTAAAAAAAATTATTAGTTATATTAATACTTCTCACAAATAGTAACTGAGTTACATCATTATAAAAGCAACGAATTACCAGGGAAAGTAACTTTTTAAATTAATTTTTTTTCAAATATGTAAAATAACTTGGATGCCCCAATATTAAATGTTAAATAGATAAAATGATCTCTAAATAGAATAAATTATTATTATAAAACTTTGTACACTAATCTACACTATTTTAATGTTTCTGTGGGACAATGTGAGAGACACCTATCAAATTGATTATTGCAATGTTCTTGGCAATAGAATCTCCATTGGCTTGTAATTTGTTTAGTTTACTCACCATATTATAAAAAATTATCTGATATACTGATATCATATATATATATATAAAGCTTATGTTGGTAAAGTGGCACAGTTTTTTTAATACTTCAGTAAACCAATGTAATATGATATTATGATAATTTAGCAAAACATTTTAGCATTATATGATAGACCTTTAGTAATTAGAATAACCTTGTATGAATGCATATTTGTCATGTTTTGAATTTGGTATTAGTGGTGGTGCTTAAGATATTGTTTGTCTTTTAATGTTTCTAAAAATGTGGGGGGGGAAACTACAAATAATACTGATAACAAAACTGCCACGAATTCTACTACTAATAACAAAATAAATCGCACTAAGGATTATTGAGCTGCTGGGTTCATGAATATTAATCACGTAGTCTGCGTTCGCGCGAATTGATTTGCTGAAATCAAAACAGGGATGATAATAGGTGAGCACCGGCCAATGAGATTGTCGTTTGCGCATTAGTTCCTCCCACCACTGTTCTTAAAAGCTGAAGACTTCCAAAGGAACTCGGACGCCTCCTAATGCTTTCTCTCGCCGTACGTAGATGTCATACGATCGTTATACATTACTCTACGTGTCACGTGACCATGTAATCGCAGCCTCTGCAGTTGAAAAATCGTGTTTTTTCATATCGCGATATTATCGCAAATGCAATTAATCGTTCAGCCCTAGCAGGTATTGAACGGATAAGCCTGTGGTCACTCCAATTCTGTTCCAGGCTGTGAGTCCCGGGGCCCTCTTCACAAGCAGGGCATGGAAACCACCTAAAATGCATAGGCGTTTGGACATTTCTGGAATATTTGAGGGCTGGTTCTGTGGGCCTCAGTTTTATCAGGTTTTGGGAATGGGATGGGAAACAGGCAGCACATATGAGAGTTGTAAATTTGCATGCATGAAGAAGATGCACCCCATGTTGCAGAAGTGGACCCCATGTTGCTTAATTTAAACTTAATTCCAATGATAAATGATACATTTAATATGTTTTATATTATGCAAATGTATTTGTTTAACTGTATGTATTATATCCTATTATAGAAGAAAGAAAATGTATGTACTTGTGTGCAACATATGTATGGTTTAGAATGATTTTACAATAGTTACGTTTGCTATTCTACAATAGCAACGTTTTATGAAATAAACACATAGCAACAAAACTTTATAATTTATTGATAACAAGTAACAGTTCTTCCACCAAGACAAGAAATTTAGTTCTTCATCTGTTTTTCAGAATGGTTACAGACATATTTTATTATTATTTATTATTAAGGACTGGAACTATTTGTTATATAATAATAATAATAAAGATTTATATTTGTACACAAACTATTTTAGTAATTATTTATATTTCCATAAAAAACTATATATTTAATGTAAAAGATAATCCTATTCAAGTATTATACAAATAAATATTTATAGATTAAAGAGAGGCTAATCTTGTACCTGTCATCTGGCTCTTACCTACACCTAGTATTAAATTGCATCATTAAAATGAATTTGTTTGGCTGTTTTGGACTGCCATGTTGTGTGTGCTTGAAAACACTGTCACAATTCCAGCAATCCCTAAAATTCTACATTCGTGCAATACAACAGACAGACAATCTACAGTAATTTAGGCAGATTGATGCTGATTATTGAGCAAGTACTGGCCCTCTGGCCTGTTTTCCTGGTGTGTGATCATAGCTGTGCATAAGCTGAGCCATTGATAATAGCCGCTGAAGTATAGTAGATATAACGACCTCCATATGTTACACGTGCATTGACTCTCTTTGAATTCTGCTCCACATCTCTTTGACTTATGTTTGCTCGACTTGAGGCATAATGGTTCATACAAAGGTCTGTTTGAGGTGAACTTATCAATGGCTCTTTGTTTCAAGTCGCTCTGTGTAAAAATCATGAGGGAGCTCAGGGGGAAAGAGATCTGATTGGTGTTTCTCTTTAAACCCACGTTCATTCCTTTCTTTTGTGACTTCTGGCATGTATCGAGAGTCTGGGCTTGGGCCGTGCAGCTTTGTATTGGTTCTCTGTGTTATTCCCTTCTCCTCTCCTCTGTCCTGCCTCTGGTCTGCTCCTCATCAGGGCTGGATTTGCCACTGGCTTCCCAATTAGAAAGTTCCACATTATGTAGGGAACATTTAATGATTACCATGGCAAACTTTCCAGATGACTTTTGTCTCCCAGGCTTGTTTCTCTTGTTTTCATTTTACGCTAAATAATGACTGAAACCATACCTTGAGTGAGTTTCTATGTCACAAAGCTGCCTTCAGGATTGTATATGTATACTGAATGTATGTACAGAGGTGGAAGGAAAATCGATACATTCGTATCATATGGCTGTATTATATTGAGACATGGATTCCAAGTATTGATCTTTAATCAGTGCTTGAATTTTAGTTTGGGACTGCAGATATTGGACAATTTTTCTCATTATGTGTATAATAGATCAGAAATTTCTCAGATATAGATAAGAAATTTATAATTTTCTCATTCCACTAGAAAATAGATCAAGTCAATATCTTTGTCAAATTGTATTTTGATGAATAGCTTGAGGGAATACAATTTTAATATTTACTATATTTATTAATATAATGTCAAATATTTTAATATCAAACTGCCTTGCATTAAGGCCCAATATACTTCAAATGAAATCGAAGAACGAACTGATATGACGTCATGTTGAACAAAATCAGGCCGAAATGATGTTTGTTTTGAGTTCAGTGGGACAGTTTTTCCCCCCCCGGTTCATTTCTTATTTAACGGCGGTCAGGCAGGAGAACAATATCTCCAAGTCACTAGCAACATAAATACACTGTGTCGAATAGCTGAGCTGCCACAAATATACCCGCACCTGTACGATCGCTCGCAGAGAGACTTTAAAGATTCAGAGAAAGCATTTAATTCCTCTAATTAATTGCAATGAAGCTTGGTGTTACCCCAGAGTTATGCAAAAAGCGACGTAGATAAACATCAGATGCAAGTTTTCCAAAGCCATGAAAAGAATGAAAGGAAAGAGTAAAGATATAAGGTTGCAAGTACCAAATACATGTGTTTCAAATAAATTTTACACCACACTGCTGCTGCTGCTGCTGTTGTTCTTTCAATAAGCAAATTGAAAAGGTATACAAATGAAATGCCAAAAGAACATACAATAAAAAAAACTTTGTTTTTATCAAATCATGACACCACATAAAATATAAAAAGGTGTAACAACTTATCCAGTTTAATAAAATAAATGAACACTAACAAAATAGAGTTACAAACAGGTTTGTGTTATAATAAACAAAATTTCCACATCATGCTAAAGTTTTCAGACTATGAGCCATTCACTCTTAAAGGAGTGATAATGGAAATGGTATGGTTCTTTTGTATTGCAAACATGATACTTGACTCTGAACTGCTGCTAGTCATTATTCTGTTGTCTATAATATTCTGACCATTGGTACCCGTCTCACACCTAGATACACCATCATTGCATCGTTGTTGTGCTTAGGGCATACGCGAGAGTGTCTCAACACATTCATTTATCTACACCCCACCTCCAGCAGCGAGGTGTTGCAATGATCAAAAACATCCCATCCAGAGGTACAGCAGACATGATATTCACAGCACGACAACTCCAAGAAAAATGCTGTGAATAAAGGCAGCCTTTGTATATGGCTTTTATAGACCTGACAAAGGCTTTTGACATGGTAGACCGCCAGGCCCTGTGGAGTATACTATCAATGTACGGCTGTCATTGGTGGTGTTTGTTTTTACTGTGTAACGATGTCTTGTAGTGTGTTTTTTTGTACTGTTATTTTATTGTATCTGTGAGAAAGTGCCTGAACTTATTCATTGGAAACTAATTTACCTTCGGGTACGAAATAAAGAAACTCTGAACTCTGAACTCTATACTATCAATGTACGGCTGTCATGACAAGTATATCAGAATACTGAGGCTTCTATATGACAGCATGGAAGTCACAGTGCTTAGCAATGGTGGCACCAAGTCTGAGCCTTTTACAGTGGAAACAGGGGTCAAACAGGGATGTGTCATTGCACCCACACTGTTTGCCATTTTCGTTGCAGCCATACTTCATCTCATTGGCGAAGAGCTTCCACAGGGGATTCCAATCATGTATAGAACTGATGGCAGACTCTTCAACCTTAACAGGTTTAAGGCCAAGAGTAAAGTCAACTACACCACAATTACAGAGTTACAGTATGCGGACGATAATGTTATCGCCGCACACTCCGCAGAAGACCTCCAGGGCATTCTGAATGCTTTTGCCAAGGCGTACAGAGCCCTGGGCGAAAAACTAAACATTAAGAAGACCAAGGTCCTACATCAATGTCCACCTTACCAGCCAGCCATCCAGCCAAACATAAAAGTGGACAACACCACTCTTGAATATGTGGACCACTTCCCTTACCTCGGCAGCATAATTTCCTCAAAAGCTGACATAGACTCCGAGGTTAACCATCGCTTGAGTTGTGCCAGTGGAGCCTACGCCAGGCTCAGGAGAAGAGTCCTCGACGATCGAGACTTATCAGCCCAAACAAAATTTCTGGTCTACAGAGCTGTCATCCTCCCCACCCTGCTGTATGGAGCCGAGTCATGGACCACCTACAGCAGGCATCTGAGAGCCATGGAACAATACCATCAAAGATTGTTACGAAAGATTCTGAGGATCAGCTGGAAGGACAGACGCACTAACATCAGCATCTTGGAGGAAGCAAACATGACCAGCATAACCACTACTGTAATGCAGTATCAACTTCGATGGACGGGGCATGTTATGCGCATGCCCAATACACATCTCCCCAAACAGATCCTGTACTCCCAGCTCAAGGAAGGCAGTCGAGCAACTGGTGGACAAAAGAAACGTTATAAGGACAACATTAAGGCCAACTGGGAACACATTGCACTGGACAGAAGTTCCTGGAAGAAATCCGTGCAGGATGGTGCAGCAAATCATGAAATAGAACTCCACCGTGCCGCAGAGATAAAGCGACAGCTTCGCAAGGAGAAAGATAAAAAGGCTCCACCATTATCAACACTTACTTCTCTTTCCTGTCCATACTGCACCAAAGTATGCGGATCGCGGATTGGCCTCTACAGCCATCTGAAGTCCCACAAGTAAACCCAAAAGTGAGGACAGTCATACTCGTTTCGAGTGAACGCTGATGATGATGATTTCTCTGTAGACCTTTATTACTTTTGTTAATCTGTCAAACAATATAAATTGGCACCTGAGTTAGGCTTTTGTCAGCAGTCACTAATGTTTAGCCATTTTTTTTGCTTTTGACTTAAATGTTTCTGGGCTTTTTCAGCTGTGTGAATTAAAGCCCTGATAAAAAGCAGCACAAAAGAACCACTCTTTCTCCCGAGGACTGTGCCTCTGCTCTGGTTTTTGGCTCAAGTTTCTAAAAGCTGTCTTAAATCTGGATAAGCAGCCCACATGCTCACACGTGCAGGACATCGTCCCCCACCGTGTCTTGACCTGCTTGTAGTGCTGCGGAAAGAATAAAAATGGGCGGATGTATATGGCTAGAGAAAGACCACAAAGTAAACAGAGCTGACAATGCTCTCATGCTGGGCATACAGATCATTTAACCTGCGTAAACATAAAGAGTTTTCAAAGAAGATGGTTAGACTGTTGTAGGACTGTTTTTACAGTATGTGGGAGTGGATTTATTATTCTTATGTCATCAGAACCATCCAGTACAGGATGGAGGTCAATTGGGTTGCTGTACTCTGATTCTCATATTTGTTTCTCTGTTAGGAACTGGTGTGCGCAGACAGTGACTAAGACGGTGACCTGTCAGGTGCAGAATGGCACCACTCTCCAGAGGGTCTATCAGACCTGCAGGTGGCCGCAGGGATGCAATGGAGGAAGGTGGGTTTATAATCAACACACACTCACTAGGTGTTTATATCATTTTAGGGAGCTCCCTTTGCAGCCTGTGCATTAAATGTAATGGCATTTTCCTGTTCAGTGGTCATGTACTAATAGGACACAGTTCCAAAAACATACCTAAAATTATTAAATGTTGCATGTGTAAAGTTATAATCTCATAATTCTGTTTTGCAGTTCTTGACAGGATTTTGTAATCCTATACATTTTTGCATAATATTCATGAAATTATATAAGTTTATATTACCATTGAAAAGTCTTAAAAAAATATCTATAATGGGTTTTTAGAGTAAAAATATGATAATATACTTTGAAACGGACATACAATTTTTGTGTGTGTGTGTGTGTGTTGCAGCTATCGCACTGTGGTCCGGCCATCCTATAAAGTCGTGTACCGCACCATCACCTCTCTAGAATGGAAATGTTGTCCTGGATACAGCGGACCTCAGTGTGAGGAAGGTAAGACTGACTGGTGACGTTAATTGCATCCCAAAACAGAACTCATTTAAGAAGGAATCTCTGTACTGGCATGTCATCAAGCTGCTTGTTTGAAAAACTGTTTTTCAAAAGATCAGATTAAAAAATCGACTATGCGATTATGAAACAATTTTAGTTTTTTAGGCTTCCTGGCCCAAAACTAATTTTAATTTGGGTGACAGCTTATACCGAATAAAACACATACCGAACTAATAGAAACACTCCAATTTGATTGCAGTGTTTGACTAAATCTGACTAAATATTTTAATATCTATTATTTTTTAAACATGAAATGTTGCACAGGGACTGTGTATTTTTTTATAGGTTTATTAAAATAAATTGCCTGACAGAACGAAAAATGAATCTGACTTCCCAATGTTACTTGAGAGAGAATATATTTCCTCTTTTACTTGGCTGTGTGCACAACACACTGTGACAAAAAGCAACTATGTAGGATTTCATCATGCTGCTCGTTGGAAAATGTTGCTGGAAAAAGCAACACTATTTTGGAGACGACTGAACTGCTGTCGCATGGCTAAAAAACACTTTGTAGCATTGCTACTCCTAGTAGATATTCCCTCTAGCACTCTCGTAGTGCAGAACTAGACATGATTTAGGAATGGCAGATGATACACAAGTGTTTGGGGTCTACAAGGTAGCCATATTTGTTATTTAATGTTTATACAGGCTCACACAAGGAGACCACCGCACAACTTATGTCCTGCCCTGGCCTCAGTTCATGTCTCACTTACTTCTTCTTGTTTGCTCCACTGTCTCTGTTTGTAAATCATGTCCCACTGTCAGGAGAGCAAATAATGGATAAGAAAAAAAATGAAAGGGGGATGGATGGCTATTATGAGATGGCGAAAGCATGCGTGTGTGTGTGAGGGAGTGTGTGATTAATGTGAGTGCGTGTCTCCGCTGTGTTTGTGTGCTGTTTCTGGCTGCTTTGCTCTGTTACTGTGTGTGTGTTTGGCTGCAATCTCTGAGTGTCAGCCAGAGCCTCATTATGAGTCGTGCTGGGAGTAACTGCGAGGACCAGCCAGCAGTTACGAGAGTCTCCTATCTTCTCCCGAATTAACCAGGTCTTGTGTTATCTGGCCAAAGTTGGGCTTTCTAAGCTGTTGTTTGAACCAGCTGTTGTTTGAACCAGCTGTACCCACTGACCCACTGTTAGTTTTTAAGTTGGGTTTGGACTCTTAAGGATTGCTAAATGATTTAATATGGCAGGCGATGCCAGGGTGGCAAGTCTTCATGTGACTGAACTTTAATTTCCTTTTATAGACAGGTTTGGCTTTAATGTGTCTTGTAAATTGCTTTGAGGGACATTAATGCTGTACTGTGTCTGTCATGTGGTTGTGTCTTGTTTGTCAAAGTCAAAGTCTGCTTTATTGTCAATTCTGCCACATGTACAGCACATACATACAGAGAATTGAAATTGCGTAACTCTCAGACCCTTAGTGCATACAGTTAACACTTAACACTAACAGTAGACGTAAAAATACAGTTTAAATATATGTAAATACAGATATACAAATAAGGATATTGTAAAAAAAATAAATAGATAGTGACGTAAGGAACATGGCAGATAGAGTGCTAACCCGTTAAATAAACAAAACTGTGCAGATATAATGAGTGTAGTGCAAAAAGAGCTTATCAGCCTGTTAAAGTGATAAAGAGCTCAGATAACAGTCTTTAATTAAACTGTCAGAAGAGGTACACTATATTGCCAAAAGTATTGGGTCGCCCCCATTTAATGAATGGTTTGACTACTTTAGTAATTTCCATGAGTATGAATCTTAATGTTTAAGCATATAATGATATTCTAGGGAATTGTGTGCTTCTAATTTTATAGCAACAGATTGGACAGGACCCTTTTCTATTCTAACATGACAGTGTCTCTGTGTATAAGACAAGGATCAAAGAGAAATGATGATTCAGTCAGTGTGGAAGAACTTGACTGGTCTGCAGAAAGCCAAGTCCTAATCCCAGCTGAACACCTCTGGTGTGACTTTAAATGCAGATCTTGAGCCAAAAACTCATCACCAAACACCAATAACTTGTACATTCAAAGAGGGGAGGGGGGGCAAGGTCGTTTAGCTTCCTGACAGCCTGATGGATGAAGCTGTCCTTCAGTCTGCTGATCCTGGCCTGGAGACTCCGCAGTCACCTCCCTGATGACACCAGACTGAAGAAGCTGCACTCTAAAAACTGCTGGGTTGAAAACAACCCAATTTGGGTTATTTTGGTAACCCAGCGCTGGGTCAAAAAGGGACGAACCCAACGCTGGGTTATTTTAACCCAACCATTTGGGTTATTATGTTTAACCCAGCAGGCTGGGTTGCTTTTTTATGGTTTAAAATTACTACATTGCTAGGCTAAAATGAACCCAAATCGAGCTAGATATTAAACCTACAAATCTTGTTCATTTTAAAATACATTTTACACACAAAGAATGACTATCAAAAGGTAAATATTTATTAAAAACAAGACAAAACAGTCAAAAAGTAACATGCATGTTAAGAAGAAATGTAGACAAGTATGGCATTAACAGCTACAGAGATTATAAATTAAGCATTAAACATTTGGTGAGGAACTTTTAAGATCAAAATCGACTTTTTTGGTAAATTTTATATATATTGTATAAAAATATACAAAAACACTATTATACAATAATTGTACAGTTAGTTAATAGTGAAGTTCATTACAAACTATTCTGGAATGAGAGTACACAAATAAACCACAACATTAACATTGATATTATTACATTTATCAGAAGCATATGTGTGTGAAAGAATGTGAGCATGTGTGTGAATGACTGAGTGTAAACTCCATCTCTACTAAACAACACAGAACAAGCATTTAACATTTGTTTTTTACAAATTATACACTTACAGTTTGTTTCATAGTTCATGAATACAGATCATGCAGCACTGCCAATTTTCATGATCTCTTTATCATAATTGATGTAGTCACGAAGAAGCCCCATCAGCACAGCATGCGACATCTTTTACAGCATCCAGGGCAGCGTCCTCCTTTAAAACCACTGTTGTATCAGTTTGGGGGAAATTCTCCTCTTTGACCAGCATTCATCCCAGTCACCGCCTGTTCTTCATCAGTGGCCTAAAAGGGAAAAACATTTAATGAAACTATCCATTTTCAGATAGAGGTGCATCCACATCAGTAAGGACAGGTAAATAGTCAGTTTGTTTAATGTCTGTAGGCACATTAACAGCGCTCTAGAATGCTATAATGGCAGCATTAGTGTGAGGGCATGTATTATTGTTTAAATGTATTGCTTTCAGAGAGTTTCTTCTTTACTGAAACATTAAAACAGACATGACATTCACATACCTTACAAATGTCCATGTACGTGGAGGGCTGCTCTTTAATGGGTTAGTTCACCAAAAAATGAAAATGGTCATAATTTACTCCCCATGTTGTTCCAGACCCATACAAACTCTGATCATTTTTGGAACAAAAATAAATATTTAATATTCTCTTAATTTCTGTCCTCCATGGCAAGTCTGGAAGACCAATATTTTCTTCTGAACAGACATGTTCACTATCATGTAATTTAAGATTTATACATATATAAATATTGGAATGTATATTACTTCTACAATAACTCTATTCATGAAGCTTGAAAATAATGATTATCTAGACTCTCAATGGATGAACAAAAAATTATGAGAATGACATAAGGGCAAGTATATAATTTTTTGTGTGAACTATTCCTTTAAGAAAGGAAGACCAAGAACGATGACTCTCCAAATCAGACAACTCCAAAGTTGGTTTGGGTTCTGCAATGAAAAACACAGACATCAATGGTTTATATAAAATATGAACACGTAATCATACTTTTGTTGCATTAAAATGTGAAGTAAACAAGCAGGAGACAACAGAAACATTTATTTTCTAATAAATAACTAACAATCTCAAACGAATGATGCTCTCCTGTGTCTCTGGCAATCAACATCTACAAAAAACAAAGAAACATTATTTTAGTCTTAGTAAAAAAATTGATAACATGAAATTATGAAGTTTACTTGCCTTAAACAGTCATTCCCTCTCTTCCAAAGAAGCTGAGAAAACCGCCTCCTCCTCACACAAGCAGGCTTCTGTGTCCTTAACTCCAAAGTTGGTTTGGGTTCTGCAATGAAAAAGGGACACCAATGGTTTACATAAAATATGAACACATAATCATACTGTTGTTACATTAAAATGTGAAGTAAACAGGTAGGAGACAACAGAAACATTTATTTTCTACAGAAACATTTATCACTTACATCAATCTCAAAATAATGATGCTCTCATATGTATCAGGCAATCAAAATCTACAATAAAAACAAAGAAACATTATTTGAGTCTAAGTAAAAACAAAGGGATGAAATTATGAAGTTTACTTACCTTAAAACGGTCTTTCCCTCTCTTCTGAAGAAGCTGAGAAAATCGCCTCCTCCTCCTCCTCCTCCTCCTCACGCACGCACGTGACGCAGGCTTCTATCCTTAACTCCCGGCGCGGGCACAACGAAGACACAAGCTCAACAAGTCTGAAATATTACATGCAAGACATTACTGTTAACAATTATCACTTCATCAGCCTCAAAATAATTATGCTAGTTTTTACATAACGCCGTTTCCTTTAGGAAACTACATTCAGTTTAACCGCGAACAATACAATAACGAATTAACATGTTAATAACCGTCTATTAACACCTCAAAGAGAGCAGATATTGTAAAATCTTATCTAAATATGACATAAGACACTCACAGACGTTATAAAAGTACGTTAAGCTACCTCTTCCGTTCAGTAAAAGAGACCGTTAAGATCTCCGTTTCTGAGGCGAAAACCACGTCCGCGTATTTTTAAATATAAGCTATTTTCGGACTATTTCCGCCTTCCGTGAAACCTAAAAACACTCCCGGACACAAACAATGAATGAAGACTTTACATTTTAATCTTTACTTACCATAACGTCTTTCACTCGCTTCTCGCTTCTTTCAGGCTGAGAAAATGGCGGCTTCTCGCACTGGTGTCGTCGGGGTGCCCTCGGATGTTGACGTGACGTGCGTGCTCTCCTTCACGTCCGCGTTCCCAACCCAGCGCCGCTGGGTTATGATCAAGACCAATTTTCAACCCAAAATTGGGTTAAAACAACCCAACGCCCTTACCCAGCGGTCTCAACCCAGCATTTGGGTTGAAAAAACAACCCAGCGTTTTTTAGAGTGTGTGTGTCGGGTGGGTGGGATCACCTGCAATTCAGAGGGCTTTGCGGGTGAGACGGGTGCTGTAGATGACCAACGATCTTCTCAGCTGCTCTCACTATTCGCTGAAGTGATTTGCGGCAGGATGCGTTGCAAGCACCATACCACACAGTGACGCAGCTAGTCAGAATGCTCTCGATAGTGCCTCTGTAGAAGGTGCACATGATGGGGGCCGGGGCTCTGGCTCTTCTCAGTTTGTGGAGGAAGTAGAGACGCTGCTGTGCTTTCGTGGCCAGTGCTGCAGTGTTGTTAGTCCAGAAGAGGTCCTCTGTGTGTGTGCGTGTGCTAAAATCTAAGTAGTTACTGTATGTTATCTGTACTTACTACTATTTGTCTGTGAGGCAAAGTGGCGTTTATTTAGCCTACAGCCAAAGCCTTTGTCCATCTGGAGCTATTTTTCTTCTCTGGGTAATATGTACACTCATCATTTTAATAAATTTTCAGAAGTTTAGTTCACTCAAAAATTGCTCTAGCATCATTTACTCACTCTCATGTTGCTCCACGTATGTGTCCAATCTAAAGCCAATTTGGTCCCATTTCACAAGATTTCAGTCCGACTTTATTTAATGGTTTGATTTAAATTAATTCGGTCATTTCATAATTTCAATTAGATTTTATTCAGATTTTTTATGTTATAATATCTATTTTGCTTGCATATAAAAAAGCTCTCCTTTTATATTGTTTTATGCAGATTCCATCCTTGAAAGCAATTATGAATTGATGTTTATTCAGTGACTGATCAGCTAAAATTTTTAAATGATTAATATTTAAGAGATAGTTCATCCTAAATGAAATTTCTGTCATCATTTACTTACACACATCTTTCCAAACCCATAAGATTTTTGTTCATCTTCAAAACAAATGAAGATTGGTAACAATTTATTTAAAGCAGTTATGTATAATGCATTATAAAATAAGTTTTAATACATTTATTATATTTTTAATGCATCTTATAATACATTGTACAAAATCATGAATAATTGTAACCACAGTTAATACATCATAGAACTTAGCAATTCATTGTTACACTATGCATTTTAAATTCAGTTATATTTATTTACGATGATATAATGTATTACAATGCACATTATGAATAATTATGATGCATTATACCCTTTAATAACCCTTCATAATGCATTATACATACAGGCTTTAAGTAAAGTGTTACCGATGTTTTTACCTGAGTTATTGTTTCCCCTCCATTTAAAGCTGATGAATAAATACAAAAATGGTAATACTTTATTTTAAGGTGTCCTTGTTACATATGTTACATGTACTTACTAATATAATAACAAAAAATGTATGCATAATTACATGCAAGTAACCCTGAGCCAAACCCTAATCATATAGTAAGTAAATGTAGTTAATTAATATTCGTCTGTACTTAAATGAATAATTACATTGTTACAAGGACACAAATATTACTCCTTTAACTCAGTTGAAAGACTTAAGAGTTTTGGGGTAAACTATTTCTGTTTTCAGATTTATAAAACAAATACAACACTGGCCTTTTAGTAGTGCTATTTATTTCACAGATGCACTCGATCCATGTAACTGTGTGAACTGAGTTGATGTGGTTAGCAAATCGAATTGATCTGAGAGGGCAAATCCGAACTTGATTATCGCATTAATAGTTCCTTATTTTTGAAATGAGTTTACTTTTATCCGAAGATGAAACAGCACAGACAAACCCACACCCACACCGCCAACCAAAATCTAAACGGTTCTCTTTTCACACAATTACATACCCCAAAGGCAGCAGACATCCATGAAATGGGAGATAAAGTGGGTGAATTAAGTTAAAGCTGTTCATCATAAGAGAGGGATGATGAAATGGAGAGAGGATACCGCCTTAAGTGGGACACCGTGAGGCCTGTGAACATTAATGTCTTATCTGTACCATGTGAGGCAAACTCTGATCACAGACACCCCTGAGTGGAACTGACAGCTCCGTTCTGTCTCTTTCTGTGTTTCTGACACCACAATTTATAGTGGGCTTCAGCACCCTCAAGACATGCTCATGTCACTGACGCAATACACTGTAGCGAGGAACAGAATCTAGAAAGCATGTTGTGTGTAATGCATGAACATTTATTAGTGTCTGGTAAATCAGACCGTGGAGAATGAGCTTTATTCTCTTATATATGGTGAGATGTACTGTCCAGACAGCCCCCACATCATCTTGTTTTATAACACTGTCTCTCTGTCTCTGTTTGTGTTTACATTGGCTCCAGGTCATTTTCATGCACACAGTATGGGTTGTAGTTTGAAATTTAAAGTGTATTGCTTCGGTCAAACATTATCTCTTACTCATCATCTCCACTTTAAAGCAGAGCTATTCACGTAATCCAAATAGAACAACTCCTTAGTGCAACAAAAATCTGCAGATAGCAGTTCTGTGATACTGTATACTATTTCACTGGTGTGTAAAACATCAGCGTTTATAGCATTATTGTTTGTCATGAGAAACGTTTATAGCTAGCAGAAAATTCTGACAAAATACAGACCAAAAAAAGATTTGGTAGTGCTCTGTTTGATCTGCAGTTTCTTGATCTGCAGGGATATTAATTGAACAGGCCTGCTTTAGAGTTGATTGTGGATTAGCGATACCAACGATTTCTCTTGTTTTCATTCAGTTTCGGCCCAAACACTTCTTTGCACTCATACTTGTAATATCTTGTTCTTTGCTCGTTAGTTTTCCCTCTCTCACCGGCGTCGTCTGAACTAGTAAAAACATTACATCACTGATAAGACACAAAAACATATTTGAAGTAAATGTCAAGCTTTTTCATAAGGATCAGTGTCCCACCCTTGTTCACACACACACACACACACACACACACACACACACACACACTGTACACAGATCTTTAAAGCTGTATTAGTGGACCACTTCAAATGCCCAGTGTTGTGGAGCATCATGTTCTGATATAGTTTTGCTGTCTGTTTTTACATACAGTACTTTGTGTAAGTATTTCAGATGAGGCAGTTATTCAGATCGAAGCGCTCACAGGATTCAGTCACAAACATCCAACGACGGTATCCAACTGACATCCAACTGTAAACCACTTGCTACATTTCTGCTCCATTGTTCCTGGTTTACCCCTGACATGTTTTTGTTTCTGTTAGTTCTCATCTGATAGTCTCTTTGGATAAATGTTTCTGTTAAATGACACAGAATTGTAATTGTAAGCAAGCATTAATGTATATCTCCTGTTATGTATGTCTCATCTGTAAAGAATTCATTGGAATCGCAAGCAAAAAAACAATAACAACCCTTGATCATTAAAAAAAACTAAGATTAAAATGCACTGAACAAATTACATCATGTATTATCCTGTAAAAATTAAATACTGTCTATCAATGCTTTGTCAACATATTGTTCAGCCATATCTGTTTTCAGTTCAGTTTATTATTTCAACAGAGCTCCACAGATTGTTGTTGATAAATGTAATGACCTAACACTTGTTAAATCATTATTTCCCCCCTCTGCGTCTCATTGTTTTTAGAAGAAGATTTCTCCACAGACCTTTAGTGTTTTATTCCAATGAATGATGAGGATTCATTCTGAGATGTTTATATTTATACACATTAACTCTTCACCCTACTCGTGTGTGTGTGTGTGTGCGCGCGCAAGTAAAAGAAACTGACTGACAGTCAGCGAGTGATTGAGAGGAAGTGAACAGCTTGTGTTTTTGTCGTGTGGGAGGACGTGTTGAATTAACACGCTTGTCTCAGAAGTGTGAAGGGCCCCGTATCAAACTCCGCCCCTCGGTCAAAGTGAGGCTGTGCGCTTTTGATGCACTAATTACCCGCTCGGCTCGCAGGCATGCGACGGCCGCTTTAAAGCCACAGAAATGTAATCTGTGTTTTTACAGCTCAGCTCAGCTTATCGGGGGTTCCACGCTAAGCTCTCACGCTTCAAACATTAGTTAGTTACACACACTCACTATGGAGGCAGTCAGCTGGGAGCGGTTTTTGGCTCTTTTTTAAGAGCACTTTTCATTCTGTGATGATTTAAGTTGTCCTTAATGACTTGGGAAAGGGCCAAACCCTCAGGAAGAGCCTCCTGCCTGTCTTTGTGTAAGCCAGTCAGCTTTGTGTGGCTCCGGTGTGTTTATGCTCCTCAAGCGATGCACTGCATGTGTGTGAGTGTGTGTGGGAGATATGAGGTGTCAAGAAGTGCATTGTGCAGCTGTTGTGCCTGTGTGCATTTGTACTTTGTGAGCATCAACTAACATTCTGAACGAACATAATGAACACACTTTGAATGCATTTTCTAAAAACACACTATGAACGAACAATCTGAAAATTGAACAAACATTCTGAACACATTATGAACAAACATTCCAAAGACACATTTTTACTTTGCGCTAATAATAATAATAATAACATATACATTTGACGTATTCAGTACCTTTCACACAGCTCAAGAACCGAGATGCACCCTATTAACACACATTATGAATTCTTAATTCACATTGCAAATTGCCCTTCAGCGGCCTATGGAGTCTTATTCTCTCTTTCAAATCTCCACATCTTCCATCTGCGTTACTGTAAACAACTTTGTAAATTGTGTGAGCTGTTTGTTATTCTAAATTCTTGCTGCCTGTTCTGTATATTGTATACTCGTGATGTACTGTAATTATTCCCTTTTCCTTTCTCTTCTCTGAGTTGTCCATTTCTTCCCAAGGCCCCAATCAATCTGCAGTATGACATAACCCACCTGCTGAAATGAGTATGAAATCTATGTATACTCGTTCGTCTCTGTATAAACCAAGACATTTCAGGTTTAACTGGCCCATCACTCTACATCCCACCACATGAACTCAAACAGGAAGTGCTGCATTGCACGGGGCCCCACTGGAGGAAGTGAAGGTCTGGAGATGGAAAGAAACAAAAGAATTGAGTATAAGGAAGGAAAGTACATATATTTATAGAGGAGACATTCTATTTTCTCCACTCTAAGCTTGCAGTTTCAAGCAGTTGTCTTAGTTTAATAGCGCTCTTCTTTTTCTAAAGATATTGGAGATCAAGTTTAAATCTTAATTCATAGAGTTAAATGATGATTTTGGTCTGGGGCTGCAGAGCATTTTTGAGAAAAACTAAGATTTGACCAAATCTGGGGTGTAAAAATTAGCATGCCAACTTGCATTATTAATTTATTTAATTGTTTAACAATATTTTTATGTGCAGTTTATTTTATTACACTTCTAGTTTTTAGCATTTAGAAATAAAAAGAAAAATGTGACGATTAGTGAAAAAAAAAAGAATCTGTACAACTGCTTTGAAACTATATTGGTTGTGAAAGTGCTAGACAAATAAGTTTTAGGTTTAGAAATGTTACTACTTTTTGGTAGAAGGTTGCTTTGGTACTAAGAAACTGTAAAACAATGTAAAGCTGAAATGAGCTTTATATGCTGTGTTCCAAATTGTTATGCAAGTATAATATTCAGATTTTAGTTTTTCCAAATAAACTATTTATTTTATTTCTTATCTCTTTGTATCAATCTTGTATCTTGTAAACTTGTATCGATCTCAGACAGGTTTCATAAATAGTTTGCCAGGTCTTCTTAGGTACAGTAAATGTAAAACCTGCTTGAAGTGGTTGTTTATTAGGCAAGTCATAGTTTTCATTCAATATGGGGAGGAAGAAAGATTTGTGATAAAGTTGAAAAGTATGAAACAATAGTATAACATATTGTGAAAGGCATGAAAACAACCAATGTGTAATATTATGCTTAATATCTTTCTTCACACACTATAGGAGGTCTTTTATTTGTTAAGGGGGCTTACTCGTATAAAGGGGTCATCATATATCGGGGGCCTTGGCATCATTAAAAAACATGTGCAACAATTCTCAGCCGTTTAATTTAATTTTCTACCTGTTGTTTCTTGCCTTTCTTCAATTAATAAAGGCATTGAAACAGAGGTTTGGTTGTTACACACACATCACATCGTGTTTGGGCTGTGTTTTGGTTTTATTTGGTTTGTTGTATTTTAAATGGCCCTGTAAAACTTAACCATGCATCTGCCACATGAAAAGGTTTTTATATTAGAAAGAAGATTAGAAAATCTGAGAAAACACAGTTTCTTTGTCTCTTGTTTCCCACGTCCCTTTCTAACCCCTGTGGTCGTTTGAGACTGACAGACAACCACAGAAGTCTTCATCTGCAGCGAGCGGTTATGATGTCATTCACATATTCAAATTATTTTGTGGTTGTCAAGAGCTCATTTAATCCTGACCCGCTGATTAAGCAAAGACATAAAAACCAGTGTTTCTTTGATGTGATTTGCAAACATTTGTAAGTGTGTGTTGGTGTGTACATACTGTACGTACGTGGTGGTGTAAAGATGGTTGTGATTAGTGAGGCAGGTTTTGGATGAGCTTTATTAGAGCCACGCTCCGCAGCAGTGCTGTAGAAACCTATAGGATAAATGGATTAAGAAGAAAGCGGGTGACCGCAGGGGGTGTTGTGTTACAAAAAACTGCAGTGATTCCCAATTGTGCATCGAGGGCTGTCAGATTGTATCTTTATTTTCTGCTTATAGATTATGTTTGAATTTACCCCCATTCACACAAAGTATAGTATATTTAAAGAAAATGTTATATTTTCCTTTATTAGTGATCCATGACAGAGCTCTCAAAGTAAATTTACACTCCTTACACTTGTATGCTGAGTGATATTATATGCTTTAATGACTACAGTACATTATCATAAGTAAGCTTTTGTGTCTTGCCACATCACATATAAATGCCTGAGTGAACAGATTTAACTGCATTTAGAAAAGCACTTCTTCAGAACCCGACCTGACTTGTTTTTTTACTAGCAGGATAGTAAATCGGTATATGTTTCAGTACAAATGATAAAGCCAGACGTAAGTGACTGTAATGTTAATGTTAGTCTGTTGTGTTGGGGTTTTAGCGACTGCATTATTGCATTAAGAGATGTTGGAGGTCCTGGTGCTCACAGAGGGATGATGGAGTTGCAGTATGCTATGTGCATTAGAGTTTTCTGCCTGTGGTTTTGGCCAGAAGTGTGCGGTGCTGACTTCATCTTAACAGAGAAAATCGGTGTCGGAAAAGAGATCCATCATGAAATGCAGCAGGAAATTTAAAGTGAACTGATTTCATGCGTGTGCTTGCTGATCTTGTGTGTGACTAACACGTGTGCCTGCATAGTAGTAGTATCTTCAAATATAACTTGAGAAGGTGGATTAAGGGGTAGTTCATCATTTACTGTACTTGACTTCATGTCATTCTAAAACCTGCATAAGGCACACAGGATGTGTTCGTAAATCATTTTTAATGTTATCTTTAACTTGACATGCATAAACATAAAAAAATCTTTTGAATGCTAATGCATATTTAAATTTTGTCCCTAGTGAAAAATAAATATACTAAAATGTATTTGACATGCATGTATTTAATGCTATGTATACTACAAATACATTTACATATTATATACTTAATAATAATACCCTGCAATTGGTATACTAAACTGGAATAAGAAAAGTTTTCTAAATTGGGACAACTAATTTTGTACTTAATGCACTTTAATTGTGCAGAAGTGGTGCTGAAGTCCAGCCAAACATACTGAAGTATAATTGATTGTGCTAAAGTGGAACTATTGCAAGTATGCTTCAGGTACACTTTAAATATCTTGCATTTAAAGACCGATATTATTCAAAGATTATACAATCCTCATTAGCAGTGACATTAATTTTTTTTTTGGCTAAATATTAGGAAATGTGCATTGTGCACAAGTAGTACTACAAATGAAGTTTAATAAAAAAATTTAAAGTGATATGTCAGTACATATATTAATAGATTTGACCTATACTTAGTATGAAATAAATGTATTTTAAATATATAACTTTTTACTAGGGATAGCTTACTACTTTTTAGTTTGACTGTAGTTTAACTAAAGTAAAATAGTTACTTGAAAAGCCACAGTTTCAAATTAGCTTCCCTTTTTACTCACACTCACTCGCTACTGCAGCTGCCTTTCTTTTTTGGAGACAGACAGTGATGGTAGTAAATCACTTTAATAGACTGTGTTGTGACATAATGTGTGCGGTGGGATCTGGACTCCCACCAGCCAATGAGAAGGCTCGCTGAGGGTTGCCTGAGATTCCACTGGATGGGACAGGAGTGTAGGGGTGGTGTCATTCAGCACTGGTAGGATGATATCTGGGTCTGTTATTTGGGCTGGACGTGTTCCACGTCGTCTGTCTTAATAACTGCCTCTCACACACCTGAAGTAGAAGGCAGTGTGAGTGTGTGCTGCAGAAGAGTCAAACCGTTTCTGGGCCTTAATCTGTCCAGCTGGAGTCAGTGACATGCTGGTCTTGAACTCTTGTTGTATTTATAGAGCTGATGTTGAGGCTTTGAACATGCAGATCAGCTTTTCCCATGCCAGAGTTTGAAGTATCAAGCTGGCCGGACAAAAGTATCCTTCATTTGATGACAGTTTCTGTTCCTACTTATCCTTTTGGATAAACCACTTGAACAAATTTACTAGAGGCCAAGTTATACTGTTTAAAAAAATGCATAAACAAAAGTTATTTTCAAATAGTTTTTATAAAGATGAGTTTGTTACACGCCGTAAGGTCCTGTAAATGCCGTATAAACGATCGGTTTTAGTTCCAGAGTGTGATAAAGGCTCCCTGTCTCTTTTTCTCTGCGTCATGCTATCTTTTCCCTCTCTGTCATCACGGAGAAAGAGCATGATGAAGGATAAGCGAGTGAAAGGCTGGGAAAATCCAAAAATACACATTTCCTACGACTGCTGCCAGGTATCAGTGCCGCAATAAGTCAATCAGCTCTCTCACTTTTTCTTTTTTCCTAACACTCTAACTCATTGTCAAGGCTGACATTGTGTTCACTTTGGCAGAGGCTCCTAAAGGGAAAGAGTCTCTGGGGATAAATGGTGATTGTAGCAGGGCACTTGGAGTGAAAGAAAGGCGAAGAGAGAGGAAGAGCAATAAAGAAAGATGGAGCTTTCAGTTTGTTGTGAGGAACGAGAGGTTAGTGTAGTCACGTCAGCGATCATGTTTTCTCAACAAAACCGAGGGGTAAACAGACACCATGCTATTATTTAGAAGGGTATTTAAACAAAATAGATTTTTTTCTTGCTGTTTTTAAAAATATTTTTTTTCTATTATATAAATTTAAACATATTGTACGTTTTAGAACCCAAAACTCTAATGGAATAAGCCCTTGAAATGAAACTAAGCTGTAAAAACAGCTCATTGTGAAAACATTGAATCTCTGCTGCCAGACAGTCAAATACATTAACATATGACAACCTACATTAACATGTCTATTATTACATTATTGCTATTGTTCCACTTGGCATGGAATCAGGTCCACATGCAATTTGTTCCTGCAGAACTATTATGTATTATTATTTTTTGTTTTATTCTTGATGTTTAATGTTATACAATTGTTTTTACCTGTGATGGCAAAGTGGAATTTTCAGCAATCATTACTCCAGTCTTCAATGTCCCATGATCTTTCAAAAATAATGCAGTTTTAATTCATATCAACTGCGACAGGGTAGTCTTAAAGGCTATTTATGGTCAGAGAGTGGGTAAAAGTTAATTCTTGTTTTTTTGAGGTTTTGAGGAAACCTCAAAAACATATGATATGAGTTTGTAATCATTTTGATGTTTAGTCTTTTGGGCTAAACAATGTGGCTGTCAGATTGCCACAAACTGCTAATTGTATCTACTACAGGTAGTCCAAACAAGCCCAAATTTAACTGAACACTGTCATAACAGCCACTTGCTCTTTTGGGCTCGGCAAATCAGTTTTATGTTTGGTGGAAGCTTCCTAAAAAACTGAAATGATTTTTTCTGGTGTATGTAGAGTACATATATAGTTGTGGTTTGTGCACGGTATATCTGATAGAGGTTTGAGTGTTATGAGAACGCTATGCTGTTTGGGACCGTGTTTCTTATTTTTTTAGACCCAACATGTAAAAGAGAATGTCTGAATGATAGGGCCTAGCCCACATGGCTTTTACACTATCATTAGAGCTGTGTTGATGATTGGTTTGGTTTGTGAAAGGATTTTAGATTCTTGGAATTCTACACTTGTACATGACAATGGATTTAGCCATGACTCCAGTCGTCTTCAAAAATCATTCTAATATGCTGATTTGGTGCTCAAGTAACAATTCTTAATATTAGCAATGTTGAAAACAGTTGTGCTGCTTAATATTTTGATAGATTTGTTTAAGATTCTTCGATGAATATAAATTTAAAACTAAAACAGATTTTTCTGTTTGCTAGCAATTACTATTTTGATCAATTTATTTTGTCCTTGCTGAATCAAATTATTCATTTCTTTACAACAATCTTACTGACTCCAAACTTTTGAACGATAGTGTAAATATAGCTGTAACAGTTCATGGTTTTCTCTGCATATTTGCATTTTATTTTAGACTTTATTTACATTTACATTCATGCATTTAGCAGACGCTTTCATCCAAAGCGACTTACAGAGCAATCAGGTTATACATGTATTGTCAGTATGTGTGTTCCCTGAGAATTGAACCCACAACCTTTGCGCTGCTAACTCAATGCTCTACCACTGAGCCACAGGAACACTTATTTATGTACATGTGTTCAGTTGAGCAGACAAACTTAGACTGTACATTCTCATTTATTCATGATTTCATTCTCTTCTTTATATTTGATCGTGCGTGTTCATGTTTGTTCATGTTTACTGCACCGCCCTCCCTTATCAAAATCCACAATCTTTTCATGATCTCTTTCAGTGTTTGTTTTGTGAGGGTGACTGTAATCTCCCTCTCCCACTTCAATCTGCTGATCTCTTTCACATGGCACTAGTGCCAGCCTGTTGTAGTCTTCATCTCCCACACACTGGCACCACACCTGGCTCTTCTTTTAAACATGCTTTTCTTGCACAAAAGGGTGCCCCCTTTTTTTTCAGTTCAGAGGGTTGCTTGTGTCATTCCACCATGGAGGGGAAGAATAGAGAGAGTCAGGTATGTGACTGAATCTGTCAGGAACAGCACCACCTTACAGTGCAACTTCTTTCTCAGAGGTCGTCTGGTTCAGCTTTTTCTGGAGCTTTTATAGGCTAGTCGTCTATCAAACCACAACCACAAAGTCTGACACCCTCAATGAGTCACGTCAGATTTTCAGATAAAAGCTCCTTCACCCACATTGCTCAGACATCCAGTAGCTTATATATCAAGTCTTCCCTAATTATGATAACCCAACAACCCTGCACACAATATGTGGAAAAGACATTTTCCTGCAGAGACAGCATGATGTAATTTTCCATTTGCCCAAACTGTCTCATTATCTGGCCACTGGGTGAAGTCATTTGTATTCATAAAGCTTAAACGCATCCATAAGTTAGTTTGAAAGGCCTTACCGCCCTGTTTTCTTAAAATCTTTATGAGTCGAGAGACTGGCTGCTAGGCAGCTGATAAAATGAAATTTGCTGAGTAAGACTGAGATATTATTTTCCTCTGTATCATTGCAGCTGTGTTGATGATTGGATTTTGTGAAACTGGATTTTAGATTCTTGTGAATTCTACACTTGTACATGCCAATGGATTTAGCCATGACTCCAGTCGTCTTCAAAAATCATATCTAATATGCTGATTTGGTGCTCAAGTAACAATTCTTAATATTAGCAATGTTGAAAACAGTTGTGCTGCTTAATATTTTGATAGATCATGATAGATATTGTTTAAGATTCTTCGATGAATATAAATTTAAAACTAAAACAGATTTTTCTGTTTGCTAGCAATTACTATTTTGATCAATTTATTTTGTCCTTGCTGAATCAAATTATTCATTATATAGTAGTCTACCATGTTTTTTAAACCCTCCAGAGCATGCTTCTCAGTGACCTGACCCTCCGGTTTGACTCACACGTGTATTTTGACTGGCTAGTGATAGAGAATCTGGGTGTGTTTTGATCCAGGACTCTCTCATAGTGAGATCAGTGCTGTTTGACATTCTTCTTCTCTTGTATTTGAATACCCCCTCATGGCTTCGCTCAACCCGCTCTTTCATCCACCCCTATATTAACACAAACACAAGGCTGTGTGGATGTTCTGCTGAAGTGGCTGCTTAAGATAAAGCTCAGATCTGTGGGAAGAGAGATGGTGGGAGAATCCATTTCAGTCTCTCTCACCCACCACTCACTGGTCTGGTCTGCTTCTTGTCAGTAAAATTGAGTGTTTGTATGTGCTGATGTTGTAGTGGGGACAGCTGAGTTAGATCAGACAGATGGACAATTTTTTAGATGATGCTCTTTCAGACAGATGGGAAGGGATTTGACTGTTGAAACTGAACCCTCTGTGTGTTCAAGTGTGTGTGTGTGTGTGTGTGTGTGTGTGTGTGTGTGTGTGTGTGTGTGTGTGTGTGTGTGTGTGTGTGTGTGTGTGTGTGTGTGTGTGTGTGTGTGTGTGTGTGTGAGGATATATAACTTTCTTTGATGATGATGAAACATTGAAGAATGTTTCTGTTTTGTATATTTCAAAGTTAGGGATTATAATTTAATTTGGTAAAGATTTATTTAACTATTATAAATTTACAAAAAATTGCTGTTCTTTTGAAGATTTGATTCATCAAATAATCCTGAAAAAATAGATCACAGTTTATACATACATATTAAGCAGGGCAGCTGTTTTCAACATACTTTTAGAAATGATTAGAATAGAAATTATATTTTTTCTAAGCATCAAATCAGCGTATCAGAATGATTTCTTGATAAGGAAATAAATGAATTGAACTGAAAAAATACATTTAATTTTTTACATATTAAAATGAAATACAATATTTGAAATTCTATGATTTCACAATATGTTTGTGTTTATAAAAACATTAAATGCAGCCTTGGTGAGCATAACAGACTTATTAAAAAACATCTTAAATTTGAACAGGATTGTTCATAGGAAGAAAGTAAATAATGTTCAAAACATTTCACCCCATTGGATTTTCATTGTATGAACACAAAAAGCATCTAGATATATTATTAAATACCTTTTTTATGTTTTGCTAAAAAAAATCATACAGGTTTCCCTAGTAAAGAAAAGTCATATATTTAATTATATTATATATTTAATTATACTTAATTATATATTATATAATAACATTTATTTCATTCTAAAAATAGTTCAAATCTTTTAACTATATTTTTAACATATTTACTGTTAAATCTTTTAACATATTTACTGTTAAATCTTTTAACATATTTACTGACATCTCTCAATAATTACTGATATAAAAATGATAATTAAACTTTATTTGGAGTACTGCTTGTGCACAATGCTCATGTCTTAATATTAAGCCTAAATGTGTTTTAATGTCAATATTGATGAGGATTATATGATCTTTGAATAATATCAGTCTTTAAATGTGAGATTAGTGTACCTAAAGTGTACTTGCAATAGTTCCACTTTAGCACAAACAAATATACTCAGTATGTTCAGTATATCTTTAGTTGGACTTCAACACCACTTCCACATAGTTAAAGTGCAATAGGTACAACATTAGTTGTTCCAATTCAGCAGACTTTAAGTATTCTAAAATTACAGTTGCAGCTTATTTTATTAAACACATATATGTAAAATAATTTGTAGCATACTTAGCATGAAATTAATGTATTTTAAATGCATTTAAACATTTATTTTCACTCAGTTTGAAATTATATGAGGGTGAGTAAATGACAAAAAAATATTTGTAGGAGAACTACCCCTTTAACTAGTTATAGTGAAATTGATCAAAGTTGTTGTATGTGTAGTTTTGCCTTTGTATGTCAAATTTAATTGGAATAAAGAGACTGGCAGGAAAGGTGGGGGGACCGAATCAGGAAATGATGTCAACAAGCTTGCAGAACATATTCAGTATGCCATGTGCATTTACAGAGAATTATGTCTGCGTATGGATAAAAGTGTCTGCTAAATAAATAAATTGAACTAATGTGAGCTAGTGCGTTTCATGGAAACAGTTATATATCCACAGTTATGTGTCCACTATGCTGACTACTTGTGACCACTGATCCCATCAGGTCAAAACCAGGTGTAAACAGACTCAAGTAAGTGTCCGTTTTTCCTGAAGATCTGACACTGACCGTATCTGACCACCTGAGATGCAGACCAGATGCAGGCGTGGAGTAAAAGGAGAGAAAGACAAAAATAAGGAGAAGAAGGTTACATGAGGTCAGATAAGAGATAATTACACCTGTATAGATAACACTGAGAACAAGAGGCTGCATGTGTGTGTCCTGATGGCAGAAAGAGGGGGAGAGATAAGAAGCCTTATCCCAGTGATAACAAGAGCTCTTCTCACACACATACAGAGTTCTTGGCACACAGCAGTTCATTCAACTCCTAGTGCTTACAACCTCGGTATTGTCTTGTTCCTACTCATCTCTCAGTGTCTGTCAGTCACGCCAGTAGCCTGAAGAGATATGAAGCCATATGACCTCAGGGATCATCTTATGTTCTGATTCCTGTTAAACTAATATGATGAGAAACAGCTGGGTTCTGATGGACCTCACTGCTCTTGTATAATGAGTCTTAAGCACTGTGATGTGCGCTACTACTGTTCAGCTGGCGGTCCATGAGCCAAATCCAACCCCTCACTATTTTGATACACATCTGATTTAGCAAAACATCAGCAGAGTTCACAAGTGGACTATGTTTTTCTGACTTCAGTTCAGCTATGATAATTGACTATGTTATATTCTGCAAACTATGATTCAGAATCTTCAGTCCTGAACGTCTTCAAAACACATTCATTCAGCACTAATAGCTAAGCGCTGCTCTGGCAATTCTATTGTTTTTTGTATGTAAAATGACAGTTCTGTGTTAGATTATGATTTTTATAAGGGTTGATATTGTAAAAGATTTAAATACTTTTTTCAGTTTGTTAACATTGACCCTAAAATGTAAAAATTATCATGTTTTTATTTTCATAGTAAAGTTTATTATAACTATTACATGTTTTTGTTTAGTTTAGGATGTTAAGTCGGATATTTAGATTTGTTTTTCATGTTAAAAGGTCCCCGAAAGGATTTATGGCTTACTGTCTTACTTTGCAGTATGTAGTATTTGTAATGTGCATATTTTTATATGCATAGAATACCCAGATGACTGCTATATTTGCCCAATTGTGCAGTTAAGACATTAGGGCACTCCACGGGAAATGCTACATCCTGCAATGCAACATGCTTTACTGTCAATGTACTGCATGACACATTTATATTCAATGCATTTGGCAGATACTTTTTAAAAAGCATCTAAATCATTTTAGTTATACATTTCATGTTTTAGCATTTTCCACTGGAACCTAGTGCTGCTAGTGGCATAGAACTAGAACTACAGGAACTAGAATGAAAAACATTTATTCTTCTTCTTCTTTCATTTTTTTTAAAGACTGGCATGATCTCAAAACTTAATTATGCAATTAAAAATAAAATATAGCCTAGGTTTTATTATTGTGATGATTATTGGGTAACAGTGACTAAATAAAACATACCGAGGCCATGTGACGCCACTGAAAATGTTTTGCTGCATGCTGCATATTATTTCACAAAACATAGGTTATTTAATTCTGAAAATCGATATATGGGCCTAGGCTTTTCTTGAATGTTGCATTCTGTAGTTTATGTTTCGTATGCTTCTATACTTTTTCTATACAGGTGTCTTTGCTCATCAAGCTCCTGCCAGGTGTTATTTTAGTGTTAGTCTCGAAGCTCTGAGTTCAAGCACACGGTTCAGATGAGGTGTCAGAATTCCTGTGCGCAAAGATCAAGCTCTGTAAGAGTGTGTGCATATGTGTTTGCCATTTCACGGGATGTGATTCTGTGATTCTTTGTTTTGACATTTCACATTAACCAGCCATTAGGGATGTTAAAAACACATTAAACAGTTGAAGCTGGATGATTGTTGCGGGATGGTTAAGATTCTGTGCTGAAAACACACGGATCTCAGAATCACTCCCAGATAAGATGACAAGATAAGATCCAAACTGATCCTACATTTGGCTACATCGACTTTTGGACATCATGGTTATGATACATTTAGTCATTTGAAAACCATCTGAATTATCTAACTAACTAACTAAAAGTATCTGAAGTTGCTAATTCCTCACAATTTAAGGTCATGATTAAAACACTTTTTGTCAAAACACATCAAACATAATTAGAAAATGACTCAAGACTTGACGCTGAGCTAACAATTTCCATTGTGTAAAGTCTGAATTCAGACAAGCTTTCACTGTGACCTTTGATCTAAAGAAATAAGACGTGTCTAATCCAGAAAAATGTACAGCATACAGAAATCCATTCAGGACACGATTAGAAAAGCAGCAGCAGCTCTTTTTTCAAGCCTTGTAATGTCTTGGCTTTGTGTGTAAGTGCTTTAATTGGGTTTTTTACAGAGTTAAACACAAGGAAACAGTGAGGTATGATTGTTCATGTGACTTACTATGGGCAGCCGCAACCACAAAGGACACAACTGCTCTTGTAATGGTTTATGGCCACCCTGAAGTTCACCGACCACTTACACTCTTTTTAACTCTGACTTTGAAACTAATTATATACACACCACACAGACACACTAACTGCCTTTGGCTGACTGGGTGAGTGGGGAACAATTCTTCTCGTGCCCATAGTTAATGTTAGCTTTCACATTTAAAGCATTACATAGAGAAAGGTGTTTTTTAAGAAGTGATTTTTGACTGGGTATGTTTCCGTTTTATGAAAAATATGAATAAGCGAGGTTTTTGGATGTCTGAGGAAAGAGGCAAAGTGAGAATGATTTGTCAGTTATTGTTACTCCTTCCTACTCTTGTAAAAAGTGGTATGTTTAAAATACATTTAATTCAGTTCAAATCTATTAACATATTTACTGACATATCGCTGGAGACTTACTGATATAAAAATTATTATGAAACTTTATTTGGAATACTACTTGTGCACAATGCACATTTCTTAATATTAAGACTAAGATGTGTTTTAATGTTACTATTGATGAGGATTGTAAGATCATTGAATAATATCAGTCTTTAAAAGCAAGATATTTAAAGTTTACTTAACCTGTTAACTGTCACTGGCCCACCGGTGGGCCCATTTGCCATTGCATGTTTAAAACAATTATATCCTATACTTAAACTGATCTAATATTGACAAACTATATATCGTTGGAAAGCTCTAAGTGTGTACTTTTCATATTTGACCACTGTTTTGGAGGAAATATTATGTAGTGACAATAATTTATTAATTTGTGATAAGAGAAGGTAGCAAAAAAATCTAAAGTATACCAGGAGTTATGAAAACACACTTACAATCACTTAAACTTCAGTTTTTATGTTAATAATCCAAACAAAATATATTTTCTAGTATTGGTCCAAAATATTTTACATCTTGAACATAATGTTTTAAATAATAAAAAAAGTATATCAATCTTTGCTGTGGTGTGAGGTCAAGTGGTCTCCAAGTGTCCTTTAGGAATCATCAATTGGACATGAATGTCACCTAGTGGCCTTTGTTAGTATAACAGCTCACAAAAATCTCATTTTTTATGATATCAGTCTCAAATTTGGAACACAACTTCTTTAGACCTATAGCTTTTATTCAGAGGTGGAAAGTAACGAATTACATTTACTCGCGTTACTGTAATTGAGTAGCTTTTTTGTGTACTTGTACTTTTTTAAGTAATGTTTTTAATCTGTAATTTTACTTTTACTTAAGTATATTTTGTGGGAAGTATTGTAGCTACATTTTAAAAACACATTAGTTACTGAGTAAAAAAAATCGCTCCGTGGAAAAACTGCAGCAAATAATGGGCAGAAGAAGAAACTGGCGCTAAAAAATAACAAGAACGATGCAGACGGACAAGACAGGCGTTTTAAGGGGCGCTCACATATCGCGTCTTTGCGCGCTTAAGTTCGTTATTTCAAATGTAGAGCGCGTGGTATGCGCCGCTCATAATGGAAGCGACGCGCTCGTTTTTCAAGCGGCGTCCGCGCCGCATCGAGATAAAAACATCTCAACTTTTCAGAATGCCGCAAGCGCACGCAGGTCATGTGACGAAATTTCCTTCTTGTAACGGAGAGCGCAGCTGATGGTTGCTTAGCAACAAACGCCTCCGGGCGCAACCGCCCGGCGCATTGGAAAAAGGAGAAAGCAGCGCCTAGCGTTTCCATGCGTTTTAGGCGCGATATGTGAACGGCCCCTAATGGTGCAGACCCAGCTGAAAACCAAACCCCGTCATATTCTGCTGAAGTTGAATTGAAGGAAATGAAGTGAACCCCTGGCCATATATTCATGCTCTATTATGCAGTGTTAGCTGTGTTTGCCTCGGGAGACCGAACTAGCAGCTTATAACATCTCGACATCAACCCTTCGCAAACATGTAGAGGTAACGTAATACTTACATCATTGCATTGGTGGTTAAAACGAAGCTTTTAGCAAAGGTTTTGCACAAATGAGCCAAAAAGACAGTGGTGCAGGGTGTGCAATATCATCTGAGATAATATAATAATTGTTGTTTTAACGGGAGTGCTTTCTTTCACTGCGTGATTCAGTCTGTTAAAATGCGTTTAGAATGATCACAAAATTGAAGATATAGAAGCAGAAAATGTATATATTTATATAATTTAATATAGTAAGTCAACATCACCACGAAAGAATGCCGTTTTCTCAAAAATCACCATGATTACATAGGCCTGTAGTTTTTCTTTTTACAACAGTTAAAAAAACAAGAAGTTAATTAAGAGATTTTAGACACCATATTGCCTGTTTTTGCTATATTTCGACAAGAAAAATAATTCCATACACAGTTTTGCGTCTCTGACTCTGAGCAATGACGCGTTTCATTCCTTGAATTAACCGTTCAAATGATTCTGTTCAATCGCAATGACTCACTTATGAGTGACTTGCTGACACCTACTGGTGGTTCTAATTTAACATTTAAAGTATCTTTTGATTATTATTATTTTTTTTATTTCTAATGACTATTTAACATTTGTGACCCTGGCCTGGAGCACAAAAGCAGTCTTAAGTCGCTGGGGTATATTTGTAGCAATAGCCAACAATACATTGTATGGGTCAAAATTATACATTTTCTTTTATGACAAAATCATTAGCATATTCAGTAAAGATCATGTTCCATTAATATATTCTGTAAATATCCTACTGTAAATATATACAAACTAGGAGCTTAATTTGAACAACTTTAAAGGAGATTTTCTCAATATTTGGATTGTTTGCTCCTCAGATTCCAGATTTTCAAATATTGTCCGATCATAACAAACCATACATCAATGGAAATATGATTTATTCAGCTTTCAGATGATGTATAAATCGCAATTTAGGAAAATGGACCCTTATGGTTTTGTGGTTCAGGGTCACATTTTATGTCTTATTTATCAAAACATTATTTCTGCATTTGTAACTGCAGGCTAAATGCATTCATGTCAGTGTGTAATACATCTATGCCACTTCAGATGAAGCTTCTGCGTTTCCTCTGCATTGCAAAGATGAATTTTGTTGATACTGATTTAATTTGCCTGGTAACAGCCCAAATGTCTTATAATTCTAATTAACTGATTCCTTTAATTAAAAACACCTAGTTTGAGATTTATAGGCCCATATCCCAGGTGTGTCAAACTCTGGAGGGTGTTACTGGAGGGCCACAGCCCTAAAGAGTTTAGTTCCAACCCTGCTCCAACACACACACCATGTAGTTTTCAAATAAGCCTAAATGGTTAGTTTAGCTGTATCAGATGTGTTTAATTAGGGTAATATCTACACTGTGTAGGGCTGTGGTCCTCCAGGTACTGAGTTTGACATCTTTGGTCCATACCATTTTTTCCTCCCTCTCATTGTTAAAATGTAACTAAGTAATTTTTACTCAGAGTAAATTTTAAATGAGCTACTTTTTACTTTTACTTGAGTATATTTTTAGACTGGTACTTTTACTTGTACTTAAGTAAAATTTCAGTAATGTAATGGTACTTTTACTTGAGTAGAATATTTTTGTACTCTTTCCACCTCTGCTTTTATTTCATATAATTTTTAGGGTGAACCAAATTGTTATTGATATGTTATTTTAATAAAATATTAAAGTTTATTTATTATTGCTTTTTTATTACAATAAACTTAAACAGCTATAACTTTTTTGTTAACTAATTTTTTAAACTACAGACACCTGTGCAAGAAACTTCAAAGTATCTTCTTTAAAACAAGACCAGAATGAGGATCATATTCAAAAGCGTTCGAATTATATTCATTTAAATTACGACATTACATTTGCAGGCCTACACTCAAAAATGGGCGTGACAGGTAACAGGTTAAAGTATACTTCCAATAGTTGGGATATCAAAGCAGATGGAGGGCAGCCTCCTCTTTTAGAATCCTTTTTGAGAGAAGAGGCTTAAGTGGTTTCAAAACCTGACACTGTTACATACTGAAACAAGCAGACAAGGATTTATTTTAATCATTGTGACATCCCAGAGTACTTTAGCAACCATCTACATAAAACACCCAGATAGTATATGAATTCATTAGAATTTCAATGGATTTTAATTGTGTGAATTTGTATTTCTGCATACTGTTTGCTGCCACAATTCAACTGCAGTTCAAAATACTTTTTATAATTATAGAAAATAATTCAAATAAAATGTAGTTTTATTGTAGTTCTTGCTGTGGTTTTCATTGGAGATACTGCAAGAGAGCTCATTATTTTTAGTTTAAAAAGTAAGAGAAACAAAATCAGAATAACAGGGCTCATGCACTCAGAAGAAAACAAAGCCTTTCTAAGTTTACAGTCTTCATTGCTTCATTGCGTCACCGAGTCACAGTTGTTAGTTAATTTTAAATGAAGTCCACTTTGTTTAAAATGGGTGGCTGAGAGATTTGCTGTTGCTACAGGATTAGTGTGAAACTATTTTAAGGTTAATATTTTCATAAAAACACAGTCCCAGCAACACAGCAGGAATGAAATTAAATTCACAAACACCCTTTTATTTACCTTTAGTGTATTGATTTGCTACTGGATCTAGGGTGGACTAGGGCAAATGTATAACAAAGAGTGAGAAGATTGGAGATATTAGAGTAATATTTTTGTACAAGTTTAAGGGCTGTTTGCAAGTGCACATCTGGATGCTTATGACAGGCACACATTTAGAGGATGGTGATTAACTGATGCAGGATGAGTGACAGTTGTCACACAGAAGACTGTGAAACCCTCATGTCTGAAAACTTTGTAGTACTTGATTGTGAAGATGGGCTCCAATTCCAGTCTGATCTTCAAGTCTCATTGCATTATGGGTAATCTGTGCAGCCAGCTACTGCTATGGTATTTATGGTATTCCAAAAAGTAGCAGGAGTCAAAATCTAGGTGACTTTAAACCTGAAAATACTTATTGATTGATTTATAGTTTTTTTTATTAATAAAAAGTCTTAGATCTTTGAGTTCAGCTCATGAAAAATTGGGGCAAAAACACAAGTGTTGCATTTATAATTTTGTTCAGTGTAATAATCCACTATTATTACACTATTATAACAGCGATAGCAACTCTTGTGATATTGATTATGGTTCCATATTATATTACATTTTCAATTAAAATTGTTATTCTGGTATTTACAAAATGCTAAATTTAAGCATTTTCACTAATGCTTTCAGATTTCTGGATCACATTGTACACATTAACAACAAAAGTAATTGCTTACTGTCTTTCTATAGTTTTGTCTTGCAGCAATGGCATTAGGTGTAGTCGGACTAAGGTGTTGAGTGCGATTCAATATGAAGTGTGTGGGTGTGTGTGAAGCCAGACTAAAGTGTGTGTCTGTGCGATGTTGACTGATGAGGTGAGATATATGTAGGAGGTGAGTTCGCCCCCCTCTCCTTCATTTCCCTCTGTCACTCCCTCTCTCCGTCTGTTCTTGGTTTTGGTCTGTTCCAAGGCTGCACCAAAGTTGTCATTGTATGTTTTTGGATCAGGTTTTTGGGTCAGGTGTGTGCAGCTCTTTCTCTGTCTGTTTTAAAGAGAGAGTTCACCAAAAAAAAAATGATTCTGTCATCATTTACTCACCTCATGTTATTCCAAATCTATATCACATTCTTTCTTTCCTCTGTGGAACACAAAATATATTTTTTTTCTCTATACAGAGAATAAAGTCAATGGGGTCTATAGTTGTGTTGTACCCTCATGAAGATGTGGGTTAATGTCCATACTGCTCAAGGTTCAATATCAGTGGTCAGTTTCGACCTTGAACTATGGATCTTATTTTGAATAGCTCAGAAACAATGTTGTCTGTGTGGAACAGAAAGAGGGAGACACGAGGTGCTTACCTCACTCTGTCTTAAAACACAGAGACTGCTTTCTCAGCACAAGCGACTCCCTGTAGACTCGACATTCTATAGGGCGGATCTTATGAAAAGAGAGCGAGCATGACTTCAAATTCTCTGTCCCACACACCCCCCCTCACACAGACATACACACCCACCTCACCTGCTATCATCACTACCACCTGGTCTCTAATGAGCTTGTGGTGCTGAGGGCAGCAATCTTCGCCGACAGAGATGGATGGAGACTTATTCTTTCATTTTTTGTGCTGTTCGTCTACATATGTGTGTTCTTTTCTCCTCTCTACTATACTCAGATTTTAATCAGGCTAAATAAAGTCTTTGTTTGGTTTGAAGCCAGTTGGACTCTAAACCCATAATAGTGCTCTAAACCTTTCAGATGTTTAGTCAATACAGGAAAGTGTTGTCTTTCTGAACTGACAGGATTTGGATGTGATCTTGTTTTAGATCATCTAATGAATCTAGACTCTTAAAGCTGATTGTAGTTCAGTATTAGGGGTACCAGTGAAGAGGAATAACATAATCATCACTTGCCATGATCATCTGTTTCTTACTGAATTAACCTTGCAATGCAGACAGTGACGCTTGACTCTTTAAATATGAGACCGTAACACCCAGAGGGAAATTAAAAAAACAAATAAAATTATATAAAAAATGACTTGTTTATACATTTTAAATGTATAATTAGAAATAATTTTAAGCATTGTTTTTCATGTATTATTTAATTATTTTAAATTTTCTTTAGAAACGGAATAATGTAATTTGACAAGAACTCCAACACTTTTATTTGCAAAATTGTACATTCTTGTTTTTGAGCACATTTTAGTAGATTTTCCCTCGTTCTTATCTATAATTTTCCTGTTATTTTAGTAGTTAATAAATCACTGCTCTAGAGGATGAACTTTCTGTGCCGTCCTGTGACCGTGTGCCTGGGTTTATTTTTGTTTTGAGGGGGGAATTAAGGGCTGACCTTGGGCCATTAATAATTTCAGGGCTAAACAAGGAACAATCTTCCTGTGAGTTATAGTGGCCCACTGCATACCCATAATTCTCCAGGCACACTCATATATTTCCTCAGCTGCTTGTATATAAGATCAGTAATGTCATTGTCCTAATGCCCTTAAACTGAAGAGATTGATCTCTTTATGACAGCTCTCTTTCTGTCCATTGTTTACAAAGGTGAAAGCTGTATGAGATTAGTGCAACAGTAACAGTAATTTTGTTTAATGTGCAATAGACGGTTGGTCAAAATAAGTGCACCCACACTTAACTAAACACATTCTGTAGTCACACACACTGCATCATAACCCAGGCATCAGATACACACACACACACACACACACACACTCTAGGCGCTTCCTTTCACAAACTTCTATAATTGTATATAAGCTGATAAACAGGAAAACCTCTCCGGATAAATACTCCCACACTTCATGCTGTTCCTGAAAGCAAAAAGAGACTCCAATGTCTTTTTTCAGTGCTTTCCCCGATGTGATATTTTAGTCAAATGAACTTGCCGATAACCCTGTCCAGCTTTTTCCCAAGCATCTTAACAGCTAGTGACCTCGCAGTGGTGTTAAGAGCACTCAACCCTTGACACACACATTCACAAGCGCGTTTTCTGACCCCTCAGAGCTGAGAGGGTTAGATTTTATCACATGCTCTGATGTCACCATCCGCTCTGCTCCTTAAAGTCTCAGAAGGAACTTGGATATTAAAAACCTGCTGATAAAATCGACGGCTGCTCCCACCAGTATACATCCACACACACCCAGGGGTGTGAGGTCAATCTCACATACACTTGCAGGTTGATGTGACTCTTGGCACTCATAAGGGGAAGTATATTAATAGTCCAAGAAGGGATGTTAAAAATCTGGGGGTGGTTGAACTCTCATCCCGGTATGCTTATGATGAATGTAAATGTGATGTATTCAGCTCAAATATTTCCATTTAAATAGAGATTTAGGAATGTATTAAAGGTATAGTTCACACATTGAAAATTCTTTCATCATCTGCTCATCCCTGTGTCTTTTATGATCCAAGAACTAAAGAAGATATTTTGTGGAACATCCAGCTGTTCTTTCCCATAAAACAAAATAAACCGCAAGTTCTAAAAAATTATGGTCACACTTTATATTAAGGTCCAATTCTCACTATTAACAAACCTTTAACTACAATCTTTGCCTCAATAAACTCCTAATTTACTGAGTATTAATAGTTAGTGAGGCAGTTGTTGTTTAGGTATTGGGTAGAATTAGGGATGTACAATTTGGTCATGTGGACTAAATACTTTATAAGTACTAATATAAAGCCAATATGTAAATAATTGGCATGCTATTTAGAAACTAGTTAATAGTGGAAATTGGTCCCTATACTAAAGTGTTACCAAAATGACCAAAAAGCACCATACAGTAAATCAAAACTGCTGCTTTTTTTTGTCCTTTGTGGACAAATGTTTGACAGCCCCTGATCCCTAAATACATTTGTAGTATAGATAAAAGCACTATGGACTACTTTTGTCTTCCACAAAGACATTTTTGGGTGAACTATCCATCTAGTTCCATTGCTGGGAGATGGAAGCACAATAGGGTCTGGCTGCAGACATGCACTTGCATTTTCACACTTGCACTCTGACACCCGCACAACCGCAAGTGACGTCACTTGCAGTCTCTTTTTATTTTATTAAAAATATATATATTTTATTGAATCTCTCAACATTTTACACAAGTAGCCATGTAATGAGACAAGAAAAGAAACTAAATAACAATGTCACTTGCAATCGCTGCTTGAACTCTTCTCTACCTGTGACGTCACTTGCGTTCCACACAAACCGTGCGTGTTGCCAATGGAGACCAGACGCTGTGGTAGTTAAACAAACTCATTTAGTACTATAACATACAGGGTTCTGCAAGTCATCTGTAGAAGAAAAAAGATAAGACCCGCAAATCCAATGCTATCTCAAGACCAATGCACAAAGTCTCTCATTAAGCGCATTAACATGGCATAATGGACTAAGATTATAAAGACCAGAATCAATATGGCCCTTTTCATTATTAAAACATAATTACAATGTACAGAAGCAGGTGAGCCTTATTTATAATGATTTTCTATGGAAGGAAAACGTTTAACGTACGTCCTACTTAACGCATTGCGTTCTGGGCTCATCTGCTTGCCTGCACAGAGTTGGTCCTTTTAATATCACTTAATGCATTTCTTAATGCACGTTCATGGTCTGTATAGTTTGCATTAACAATCAGAAATGAATTTGGTCTTTATCATCTTAGTCTGTTATTATGCCATGTGTTTTGCTGTATGGGAGAAAATGTGCTCATTGTGTTCATGGCCATATGCTTGCCTTGTAGTACATTAAATTAATCAACTATATATCGAATTTGATCTTTTAATAGCACTATCTTAACACATTAAACCATATTAAGTGTTTATGGTTTTCTATGGGAGGTTTAAAAGCGCATTGCGTTCATATTTTGCTGTTCTGTGGCCATGGATTTGCGGGTCTTGTCTTTTTCTTGTACAGATGACTTGCAGGACCCTGTATGTTATAGTACTAAATAAGTTTGTTTAACCACTCCATTGGCAACACACACGGTTTGTGTGGAACGCAAGTTGCTTTTGGAAAAAGACTTCATAGAGGTGGAAAGGTCTATATTTTAAAATCACAGGGACATTTGGAACAAAACACAACCATCAGTAAGAGCAATGTACTATGGGAAATTTCCTTTCTGTCTCCTCCACACACACACAAAGTAAATCAAAAGAGGTTCCTGAAGGGAACATTTATCCCAGGTTTCATAGTTTAACTACGAAACTCTTACCATTCCCCTTTTTCTGCTGGTGAGGTTTGTTTAACACAAAACATTTAGTCTTTCTCTTTGAATTCAGTTTTGATTTACTCACTAATTGGTGTTTTTCTATTGCGGTATATTTCTTACATCTTGACTTATTCATATGATCCCATTACATTTTCACTCGAAAACGAGACTCCTTTACCAAGTCTGAGAACAAGGCAGGTGCAGCTTCATTGGTTCTGATCCTGTTACTCCTGTGGTTTATCTACGTCCGAGTGGGTGAGCAGACTTCCTGTCCCTAGCCAGTAATGAAGCTCTGAACTGGGTCAGTTGTTTATATCTGGAGCACCTGAGCTAGCCACAGACTGCCTAATATAAGAGACGTTTGCTAAAACAGGTCAGTCCAGGGAGTATTAAAACTTACTACCTTGGAAGAAAGAGATAGAAGAAGAGAAAGAGAGAGAGGAGTTGGGGAAAGTGAATTGAGGTCCATTTGAACAGCACAAGGAAACCATTGTCTTTAAATGTGAGCCTATATCTTCTCGTGTCTGCCAAAAGTTACTTCTTCCTCCTCAAGATCACTCTGAAGATAGAAGAAAATGTCATAAAATGATTTGATGCAAGCCAAAATTAAACATATAATACACAAAGGTGTGTTTCTGTTGTGAAAAGCATATCCAGGTTTCTATCCTCTTGTGTACCCTTCCCCTCGTGCCAGGGTTCGGTGGGTTTACCTGTCAGGAAGGCCCTCTCTGCAGATATGAAGCAGCATTATCAGTGTTTTTCAGAGCGTAACTATCCCAATACACAGCAAAAGCCAGGAGTTAAATATATACTGCTGCTTGGCTTCAAATTCTACCCTAACATAGACCAGAAAAAACCAGAAAAAAAATTCTGGTTTCTAACTAAATGTGCATAGTTTGTTGGTGGTCAGTTGTATTTTTGGGATATTACATGATTATTCATGATGATTGTCACACTAAAGTGGCAACAAATTAAAATATTTGCATTTGCATTGAATTTCATTGATTAGATAAATAGGTAGTTATGTCTTATTTATATAGTTATGTATAGATAGTTGTCTCTGCAAAAAAAACATGTTAACCATAAGTTCTCTTTTCACACAAGTCCCTAGCAAAGTAACCACAGGTGTTGTTCATCAAATGAACTGTGGACATGTTACACTAACGTTAACCAGAACATGTCCAAATATGTTTTTGTTTAATTTTGAACAGTATATATATTAATTAACTGTACAATTGGAAACCAAACAACTTTCTATAAATGTTTTACTTGAAATATGTATATATTGTTTTTCTAGTTCTTTAAAAAAAAATGTATGGGTTGTATAGAAATGTTCAAGTCTTAAAAAAGTCTTATGTTTACCAAGGCTGCATTTTTTAATGAAATTAATTTCTTATTATTTGAACATGTATTACTATTTTCATTGTTGAAAATATTAAATATTAAAAATATTAAATATTTTATATATATTTAAAATATTTATATTTTATTTAATATTTTTACATATTGAAAATATTTTTTTAAACAATTGTGGAATCTCCCCCCTAGAATTGTTTGATGAATAGAAAGTTCATAAGAACAGCATTTAGCCTACTTGACCCCTCCCCAATTTAACCCTCAAAATATGAACGGTGATACTCATACATTTTTCACATTTCTATTCATACATTAATCTCTGTATGCAGGATCATCAAGTAACCTGCTTGCCCAGGAGGCTGTAAGAAAACAGGCTAAACTTCTGAAACCTGCTTCTAAACCAGGAGAACATATCTCAAGTAAGAACCAAACCTCTGATCTCTAATTATCCATAAAACAGCATTGAAGAACTTGTCCATCTGGAACTGTTATAAATTGTACCCAAGGCCCTTTGTTGCAAAACTTAATGATGTAACCAGCTTGTAACAGTAAACAGCCCACTTGTGTTGACCATTTTGAGTTTGCATGCGCATTTCCTGGTCCTGGTTCCTTTTAGACTAATTCCTGATGAGTTTTTCAGCATGAAAATGTCATTTATTCTTCATCAGAGTGCTAAGAGATCCATACCACAGAAAACTTTGTAAACAACTGCACTATATTTAAAAAGAACTCACCTTGGATAGAACACTGTGAAAGCTGTTATTGATCTAGTTGTTTATGACTTGTCTTTGTCCCCCGCCTATCTCTCTCAGACTGTTTGAATTGCAGTCGTATCACTGCCCTCACAGATCGTGTGAGCTCTCTGGAGGCCAAGGTAAAGCCACATCATTCACTTTGAGCTTCTTTCACGGGGAATTCAGTAAGAATGAATAGCATCCATTGATAGCTTTGTTTATTTGTACCTCAGTGTTTTATGATGCTCTGTCCTGATCACTCTAGTACTCCTTTATCACTCAAACAATCCCTGTTTAACACATTGTAATCAATTACCCTGTCTCTCTGCCTTCCATGTTGCTCTTTCTTGCAGGTTCAGCTTCTTACCGCTCCTGCCTCCACCTCTCATCGACAGACGCAGTTAAAAAATGAACCTGACTCCTCCTTGCTGATGGGGGCGCCACCTGCCAAAGGTTCTCCTGGGGCTCAGGGTCCCGCAGGTATGTTTATCACTTTGTGTTACAGAATAAAGAGCAGTTTTAGTAGTGGTGTTTGTCCTGTACCATTCATTTAAATGGACCGAATATTGATGCTCATTGGACAAAAGGCCACTGTTCCTGGCATTCAGTGCCAAAGTCAAGGGTTCAAAGCCATGTTATTGGCCACAGCTAAAATCACATCATTTTGTGGTGTATTCATAATGGCAGTTTAGCACTGGATCCATACGGAGAAAACTTTATTAGCCAATAAGCATGTGGAGATAATCCCATTCCCTATAACAATAATGATAATCCCAGGACCCACCCACATTTTCATTTATCTCCCACTACAGTTGTTGGGGATTTCACTGCGGAGAGATTAGAGTAGATTTAAGTTGTGTGTGTGTTGGACGATGTGAGCACTGATGGTTGTGGGTGTTTTTTGGGTGATTGCCATGGTGCATTTGGCTTTGAATTGCACCAATTCATTGCCAGTTGCCATAGAGATGTAGAACTGAGACATTAAAGAGGCTTGTGGGGATTTGAAGGGGCTAATTGTATAGTAAAAACTGTAGGACTGCACTTGACACTGTCACAGATGTCAATTCCACCAGCCAAATTGTAACTGCAGACACTTCCCCCCTTTGTACTGGAAGTATTTCCCCATTCAGTTTCTCTAAGTATTAAAAAAAATGAAGATGGACTCCCAAAAAGGATGAGCGCCTTTTCTAAAATATTAATAATCTATACTTCAAAGTTACATTATCCTTCAGAAATCAGTTTAATATGTTGATTCCTTTTTATCATCAATGTTGAAAGTTGTGCTGCTTAATATTTTTATGGAAATCATGTAAAAAAAACTGATTCTTTGGTGAATAGAAAAATCAAAAGAACAGTATTTATTTGAAATCTTTTGTAACATCATAAAAGTCTTTATTTATATATTTTTAATATACATATATATTGTATTCAAATACCCATTTACCAGGTGAAAACGCCAAAATAATTGGCTTTTATATTGATATTGTACTGAAGTCAATGCAAATTATTACAATGCTGACTTTGTGTTTTTACTACCCACACTCATAAAAGGCCTGAAGTGAAAGACTTTAAATTCAATAATATTAGAATAGAAAACAAATAACAGCAAACATGTGTAGTACCTCATGGAAGTGAGCTGTCACTGCTGCGCTCTTTTGTTGTTGTTCTAGTTTTGACGTTAACCCTTCTCTGATTGGTGGATCTCTCTTTAGGATCATGCAGAGTATGGTTCTCCTGTTTGAAGCGTCTTATTTCTCCATCTGAAGGCATCAAAGCACAGTTTGTAAAAATGATGAATCATCTCCAGCACTATATGCATCTTTCATGCAGCAAGCCATCCTTTTTAATGGTTAATATCGACTCTAATTCCCCTTACCCACTCCATGGCTATTCCTCGCTGTCAATGCTCAATCCTATCATCATTTGAAGTGTGGAAGAGATTAAAAGGCGGGTCCAGAGATTTCCAGAGCCCTCCCTGTGCTGACTTGGCAGAACTATTCAACAAATTAGGGCAATTCAGTTCCTTCCACACAGAACACTGAATAGATCTGCTGCCCAGAGGTTCTCCACCTCAGTGCAAAGTCAATCCTCTATCCATTAAAAATACCACATCCATGGAGGGTTGTGGTGGAAGGATGAGGCACAAATTACCCTTGAGGGGATTATTTCCATGTGCTGGTTACACAGATGGAGAACGTGAAAGAAATATGGTGCTTTCACTGGAGGAACGAGCATTTGTGTGGAGCTCTTAAACTGTGTGTGATGCAATGCAGGGCTCACTATAATGCACGGTTATTGATTTAGTCTGATTGAAATAGAAAAAGTGGATGCAAATTAGAGATCATCATACTTGTTGACATATCGCTCAAGAAAATTAAACTTTATATGGAGTACTGCTTGTGCACAATGCACATATGTTAATATTAAGCCTAAATGTGTTTTATGTTACTATTGATGAGGATTGTATGATCTTTGAATACAATCATTCTTTAAATGCAAGATATAAGTGTACCTGAAATATACTTGCAATAATTCCACTTCAGCACAATCAAATATACTTCAGTATATCTTTAGTTGGACTTCAGCATTACTTCCGCACTATTAAAGTGCATTAAGCACAAAATTCATTTTATTAGCAGACTTTAAGTATACCAGTTTAGTGTAACAAAAGTACATTGCAAGGTATTTTATTAAGTACATGTATTTGTAGTATACTTGGCATTAAATAAATGTATTTCAAACACCTTTTTGTATATATTGTATTTTTTTCACTTGGGTATACTAGTATATACAATAAAAACAACTATAAGGTGTGTTGTCTTTGTAATATTTTATATATTTTATTTCATCTCATTCAATTTATATTGCAAACTCACAACTTAAAAAATATTAATAATTATATATAAGCACAAAAATGTAATTTCTTTTCAAATTGGCGCTGTAGATTCATCAGCAGTGCAGCCTCAGAACAATGTTTTAGACAACCAGTTTTCAGTGGAAATCAAGGTACAGCGGTCCCTGCGGTCCCTGCCACACATTGGCAAGCAGGATGCTTGGCGCAGGGCGTTAGTTTGATCAAGACATTAACTGAGCATGAAGCCGTACCCCAAAAACTCTTCCGTGGCTCATTCAGGAGTCCAGAGAAGCTGAATGTTAATCTGCGTTGGACTTTTTCCATGTCGAGTAAGGTTTGTCTATCATAAGATATCGCAAAAGAGAAAGGCAAGAAGACGGTTCAAATTACAGTCTCCTTTTTCTCCTTGCCTGGTTGTTGATATAGATCTAGACTACAAGGCCTTTGTGGCCCTCTGCAGGTAATCCTCAGAGGGGGCTTTTTTTGTAACACAACAGGGTTATTGAATTTGCGTTACTCATTCACCATGTTCCTGCAACATAAACTGTGTGGATGTGTTTATGGCCAGATGCTTGGTGGGAGAGAAACATGAGGAGATTTTATTTTAATCATAAAGTCTTTCAGGGGAGAATAACATGAGTGACTGTGTAAATATATCGATGTATCAGATCATAAATTATTCCTTCAGGGAATCCTGTCTCTGCAGTGATGTCACAGTTGATGATCTCACATGATGAGCTCAGTGTTATTTAGACTGTGTCTGCCAACAGGCACTTCACTGATCCACTGATTTTGATCAGGTTGTGGGACGGTTCCAGTGGCAGGCCTTGAAGATACTTTATGGAAGATTTACAGACTAGAGTAGAGTGCGCTTTAAGATCTGGAGAGTCCTTATACATTTGCGTGTGTTTGTCCCAGGTCCAGAGGGCGAGAAAGGCCGGGATGGCTTACCCGGTAAAGACGGTGAGTTGTTTCATGTCTTTTCACTGTTCAGTTCAATCTAAAATACACACATACACACTTCTGCACACTCACATTAGAGGTCTGCATTCATACCTTTCTAAAAGCAGCAGGTTTCCCATGATCACTGCATGCATAAAACAAGAAGAAAATTCACAATTTAATCACTCTAAACTCATTTCAAAGCTTGAATGACTTTCAAGTTATGCTGCCAAAATATCTCTTTAATCCGTTAAAATATCTTCAAAATCTTATTTTGTGTTCTGCAGAAATATGGTTTGAAGTGAAATGAGGGTGAATAAATCATGACAAAATTGACATTCTCATTGGGGAAAAAGCAGAGTACTAATTTGTATAGTACATATGTCCTCATTCTCTGTAGGTAAACCAGGGTCTCTAGGTCTGCCAGGACCCAAAGGTGATGCAGGCAGCAGAGGTCCATCTGGGGCTCCAGGGTCTAAAGGAACAGCTGGTCTTCCAGGTACTTTCAACAAATCAAGCCCACCACACTATCACAAGATAGAGCTCTAAATCACTCTGTGACTCAAGACAAACACCGTGGCAGACTAGCGGTGTCCTCTTAACACATCTCATATTGCTGTCTAATGTGTAGAGCACTTAAATGAATAATTCACCCAAACATTTACTGAAGATTCACTCACCCTCAGACCCTCCAAGCTGTAGATGAGTGTTTCCTCGTCGAAACATATTTGGAGAAATTTAGCAATGCATCACTTGCTCATCAATGGATCCTCTGCAGTGAATGGGTGCCATCAGAATGAGAGTTCAAACTGCTGATTAAAAACATTACAATAATCCACAAGTAATCCACATGACTCCAGTTCATCAATTAACATCTTGTGAAGTGAAAAGCTGCGATTATAATAAACAAAACCACCATTAAACCGACAAAAACATCATCAAAACCAACTTCAAACTCCTGTTTCTGGCTAAAATATGAGTCACCTATCCATTATACTGCTTTATCTAGTAGAAAAGGTCATCTGAATCAGGAAATAATTATGCACAGATAATGCAATAATTACAAGTATGTCCAAAACTGTAAATAAATGATGTCAGTGGATTTTGATGTGAGAGGTTGAACAAGGAATAACTTTTTCACTGGATGCATGTTTATTACAAACATGCATCTTTTCACTTCACAAGGCATCAATTGATGGACTGGAGTCACGTGGATTACTTGTGGATTATAGTGATGTTTTCATCAGCTGTTTATCTCTCATTCTGACGGCTACCATTCACTGCAGAAGATGTAAGTGTAATGCTAAATTTCTCCCAATCGATTGGTGAAGAAACAAACTCATCTTCATCTTGGATAGCCTGAGGGTGGGTACATTTTCTGCTCATTTTAACTTTTGAGTGAACTATTTTTGCTTTCATCTTAGTCTTAGACTCCCAAAAGTTGTCTTCATTCATCAGTTTAAATAATTGTATCCTTTAACAACAGAGCACTGATTTCTTGTCGAGTGCTGACTTACAAGAATATGGTTTCTCACCTTGCTGACTTTTCTGCCATAAGAGACAGTATATGGAGACGTTGCCGAGTCAGCATTAAGCTCCAAGCCCTCCTGCCAAAATATTTGTGCTTGGAGCACACTATACAAAATCCTTTTCTGTTCACAGCATGTACTGCTGTGCTGGGGTTTGCCTAAAACACACACACATCTACTAACATACATATCACTTACCCCAAGGCTCAAAGATAGTATAGAATTTTGTTATAATATTTTAAACATGGCCACAGGTATGAAGGGTCTTTTACCAGAGCCATGACTGACTGACAGGGGCTTCAAATGACCTTAGGTCTTTACCCAGCCTCCTCAGCCATATGAATCCAATCTAAATTGAACATGAATGCATACAATACGTACTTCTTATTTCTTCCATATGTTTGCCATAGTATTGTTTTTCTTGGATTTGCCTTTTTCTTTACACTTCATGTCATGCACAATGAACTGTATCTAATTGCTTGTATTCTCTCAAGATGGGTATGTTTACATAAAGCAAAGTAGATCTATAGGAAAACTAGGTCATGGTATATGGGTAGCTGACATGACACACTTTGGGATAGTTGACATGCAGTGTGACAAGCTGAACTTCATCTAAACATTTTGATATTTCTTCTGTAATTATTTTATATGCAGTTTTACAACTTTATATTAACTTTAGGGATTACATAGTCATTGGTATTTGTAATTATTTGAACATTTAAAAATTCATTTATCACACCACAGAACTATTAAAATGAGCTAGTTCAGCTAAAAAGTGATTCTAAAAATGAAATAATATAAATCAAATAAATGACATATAAATTGTACATTCATATAAATTTAACAAAATCTTGAGGAAATGGGAGCAATATTACAGTACAGTGCTGGTATGAGAAATACTTATAGACATTCATTCAATGGTGCGTACACGAAAGAGGATAAAATGTTTATTCATCATGATCAATTATTTAAAAAAAATTATGCATAAACATGACAATGCCATAGTACTTATTTGTAAGTGAAAGATGTTATGGTCAAATTCAGTGATCAGATTCTTCTGCATCTGAGTCAGCAGAATACCGGTCCACGCACTTCCTGTCAAATGGAAACAGGACATCCTCTTTACAATGATGCTCTTACAGACTGCTATTCACTCAATTAGCATTCCATAAAGCAGCAGACTCCACATGACTTGTGCTGTTACATTTACACATGCTGTCGGCATTGTTTCAGTGACCAATTCTCTGCAGGTATTATACAAATCAAGCAACAGAGATTATAAGAAGTCCAATTTACATAGAAAGGAGGTATGTTTGTCTCATGGAACAGCACTATTTCAGTACATTTAGCACCTGTTTAAGCTGGATTGTGGTTAGTGAATAATAAGAAACAGGTTTTTACACTGCAAGAATTACACAATTGTTTGGCCTTCGGAAAATTTAAACTTGTAGCTCATATTAAAGGAATTGTATCCTAAATCTCCTCTAACCTCTTTTCCAAATAACTTTTGTAAACATTTTGTCAAACAGGAGAGACTGATGAGAAATTGGGTGATAAGCACCCAGGGATGTCAGAAGAGAGGAAAAGTTGGGACAGGAACAGAGAAAAACAAAGACAGGCAGATGAAACTCTTGTTCTGTTTGTTTTGCAATAACACTCCCACACCAGCTGTGACGTAGCTTTTCTTTCCTGCATTTTGTTCCCGCTTAATCAAAACTAACAGGCAACAAGGAACCATCTGGAGGGATCTTAAATAGATGCACACGTTCACACATACACACACACATCCACACATCCAGACAGAGAGCTGTATGAATCAGCGGATTCACTGGCCAGATTTTAATTTATTACACACCAGAGCCGCTAATATGCTCAGGTATTTAGCAGTGTTTATTTGAGTTTTCCCAGCTCTCTCTGTTAGAGCTCAGCACATGGCCATTATGAACCCCCTCCTTTTAATTACAGCCCACACACACACAGTAACACACAAATACACACCACTCTCCTGCCCCTCTTAATAACCTGTTTCCTAGAACAGCCATGTATAGAAACCATATACCTAATTCTACCTCAATGAGCTCTCTTTTACTCCCCCTCCTTCTCTTTAGGATGTTAAGCATCCCGTAACTTCCTTGGAGTCCTTTTATCATATACATATAAACACTCTACACGTTCTCCTGTTTCCTGTTAGCTTTCTGTTGAATAGGACAAGAGTGCCTTATAATTGACTACTCGGTGGAAGATAGCATGAAAGGTAGAACTTTGTGGTTTTTTTTTAGTTGAGCTTTCTCATACCTATTTTTTTTTTTGCTTTCTCCTCAGGTCCTCAGGGACCGCCGGGCCTCCCTGGAGAGAGGGGCCTCCCTGGGCCCCCCGGACCACCAGCCCCTGTACCTGAACAAGATGGTATGATTACTAATCGTTTAAGGGGATTACATTATAATGTATAATAATCCAGTCATTATCATAAAATAAAAACCAGAACCCAGGGTGATTAGGTCTTGCATCATCAATGGGGTTTATTTAATATTTTGCTAATATAACTGACTGAACGTGCTTTTATACACTTTTTAGACCATCGTTCAAAAGTTTGTGGTCAGAAAGATGTTTATTTTATTCATTTTTAAAGAAACAAATACTTTTATGCGGTAAGAATATGTTAAATTGATAAGAAGTGACAGCAAATTCATGTATACTAGTATTAAAATATGTGGTTCTCTTCATCAAGGAGTCCTAAACAAATTAGCATCTCAACTGATTTCTACATTGATTTATGATCAAATAAATGTAGCTGTGGTGAGCATAAGAGATGCTGCTTAAACCCATGAAAAATCATTCCGACCTCACAAGTTTGAGCAGTATACAAAAGTTTGAGTTCTTTAAGATCTTTGTATTTTTTTCATCCTTGACACAGACTTTGTTTATTGTTTGTGTTCTACTCTTCTTGTATTCTATAATTATCTGCATCTTTCTTGGACTATATGTGATAATCCTATTTATTGTGGCTGCTTATCAAATAACAAAATAAATGGACATGAAACGCTGCTTTAAATTGAAATTATTTTGTTATGTAAGAATCGGTGCATGTGATAGAAGAAAGGTTAGGAAATAATTTCCCTGCAAAGGCCGTCAGTTGTACAGTTTTGCGGTCATTATACAACAATATTTAAGCACATAAAGCCACAATTAACCAATCAGAATCAAGTATCCATGAGAGCTGTTACATTTTTTGCACTGCACTCTCCCATGTGGTTCTTCAGATTTTTCACACCTTTAGAATCGAGTTGTGAGGGAAATTGCTGTAGTGCAAAACCAGATGGATGCATGTGGACACACACACACACACACACACACACACACTGTAGTCAGTTTCTTTTAATATGGAACAGGTTCAGCTGTGTGTGCTGGCCAGTTCTGCAAGTCTAAACCTCATTAGTAGCCAGTCATGGGACAGTCAGTTCAAATTTGTCTACGTTTTTCACTGATACTTCCTGATTGTGCAATGGCTTCAAATTAGTCCTAAATTAATGTGAATAGAAAAAGAGGAATGGATTAAGGAATTAGTCTAACTTAGGGGCATCTCTTCTCTCATTTCCCCTTTTTTCCTTGATTAAAATGGCAGGTTTCAGGAGGTAACGCAGGCTAGACTCAATAGTCACATGCTGGGAAAAGGCCTGTCTGTCTGCTGCTGCTGATGTCACTCAACCACTTCCAGATGTGCACGGCCAAAACAGCAGGGTAGAGCAGAAGAAGTGTGTGAATGTGTGCTGTCTTGAGACTTACACTCAGTTAAACTATAAGCACGAGGGACTGTTTTAGAATAGAAGCAATAATATTTTAGTGTGTGTGTCGTCACCCTCGAAGAGGACTGGCCCGTGTAGAGGACTGACTCTTCACCTCAGCTCAGTTTTATATCTACTCTCTGTTGAAGGGGACACAGGCCAGACCTCATAAAGTTTGAGAATTTTAAATATAGGGGCCTTAGAACTTTATAACTCAGTTAAGGCTGTTATTCCCATGATTCTACCTTCAAAGTAATCAGGACTATTAAAGGGTCTGCAAGGGGCTTCCATAGACAAACACTGTCTTTAATGGAGTTTCCTGTCTGGGTCTGAGCTCAGGGATGCCCTGCAGCCACCGAGAGACCACAGCAGCAAACTCACCTGCTGGGAGGAGACAGACAGACAGAGAGAGTGATGGGAATCTGCCATTGTAATTTCAAAGGCTGAATCAGTACTTTGTCTTTCCACTGTGAGAACATTGCCAGCAGTTTCAAAACCAATCAGAGAAGACGAGCAGTTACTTTATTGATTTGATTGTAATACAGTACATATAGTATTTCCAAAGCACCAATGCACATGACAAAAACAGTGACAAAAAAATAAGAGAAAATATTGATAAAAAATAAGGTGCCAGTAAAATATATAAACAAATAGGAATTCCGCATTTCTGTCGTTTCTATAATGTGTTTTTATTGGTTGATTTTATAAATGTATAAAACGTATGCTTTGATTTTCAGGGTTTCGGGCAGAGGGGTAACAAAGGGAAAAATAACAGACCACACAAGAGAAAGTGACAAAGAAAGCCATTAGCCTGTGATACAATAGAAAACCGCTGGCTTGTATGTTTATGTCATTTTTGTGGTTTAATTCACTTTTCGTGACAGAAAATAAAAAGCCAGCCCATCAAAATGCCAGAACCACTATTATAATTTATTGTGCGCTAATATTTTACAACCTGTTGCACATGACATCACTGTTTATACTTGTCTAAACAGCGCCGTCTACAGGCAAGTAGCCATAACGACATTCTGCTTCAGATCCTGGACATCAATTTTAATTTTTGTTACAGGCCTGAAAAAAGACAGTCTGCTTCATAACAGCTTCCCTGACCTCCGAGTGCCCCCTTCACACGGACCACCAGGTCCACCTGGACCCACCGGTCAGTGAATCAGATTTATCTTCTATGTTTGTTTGTTAGCTTTTTACAGTATTTTTCACTATTGTACATTTATAGCATGGATGATTACTAAATTTAAACTAAGCTTTTGAAAGCCTGAATTGAAAACAGTCTACTTTTTCTTTAGAACTGCCATCTCTTTAATACAGAAGTGCATCTAAGAGCTTTAGCACAAACAACCATCTTTAACATGAATAACACTATTTGCATGGCATCTCAGCAGGTATTAAAGCAATGAGCCATTCTCCGATATGTCACTAAATTTCAGCTTTTGCAGCCCAACGTCAGGCTTTTGTTTTGTTTGAATTAATTATAAATCTTATTAAAAACCTTTAAAAGTCTTAAAGCCTTAAATTGTTAAATAATGCTTGCTGGTTGATACATTTCACCTAGAAGTTCCTGCATCATTTCAGACCATTATATATCCATACATTCTGTGAGTTACTCTTAATTATCAGCTGTTTTATGTTAAAAGATGTTTTCCCATAGCAGCATCCATTAGGTATATTTAAACCCAAATGTGATATTTGAATTGTAGGAACTTGTTTCAGCAGGTTAACAAATGAAAGTAAGCCTGAAACAGTTTGATTTGGTCCAAATGGACCGTTTTAATCATTATTCTATCATTTGAGTATCATGCTGGACATCATGTTTTTCATATTTTGTTTCGAGCTGCATCATGAAACAGTCAGATCATAACGTCAGATCATGAAGGGTTTATTCAGATGTGTCTTTTGCAGGACCGATAGGACCCAGTGGACCACCAGGCCCTATGGGACAAACTGTAAGTTAAAGGCCATTCCTTATGTGAGTGTGTGGATATGTGTGTGTGTGTACTAGTCACATCTTTTTCTCATGTATTCAGGGAAAGCCAGGAGCTCCTGGTTTGCAAGGCCCTGTGGGACCAAAAGGCGAACGAGGCGAAAGAGTGAGTGCACAAACAGAAACCTACCCAGAGTGCAACACTGCCTGAACATACTGTGCAAATTCTGACCCTTAATTTACCTCCACAGGGACCTCTTGGATATCCAGGAGAGAGAGGGTTCAAAGGAGAACAGGTAAGATGCACACCTCCTACATCATCTAAAAAAGCATAAGGACAGCTCTAGACCATGATTCCTGAAGCCGTACACACAGTAGCTTTGTATAAGAAATAGATCGTACTGATACATTTTCTCCCTAGGGAGCACCAGGACCTAAAGGAGAGCCAGGGGAGAAAGGTCTTCCGGTAAGACAAGCCCTATCAGGAGTCCTGGTAGTTGCATAATCACTCCCTTTACAGGAGGGAGTGTGGGAGAGAAATGATCCGTCCCTGAGCGCACAAGTGCAGGGAAAATATCATTCACTGTTTAAATGCATTGATTTTAATGCAGCAACAATCTCTTTCCTTATACCTGCTTATCGTTGTTCTAGAGTGAATTGAACGTAAGAGATTTTGACATTTGCCATGATGTTTTTATCGTTCTTGGTTTTAGGTTTTCATTGCTCATCCTGACATCCATCTGTGTTTTAACATCAACAACCACGTTAAATCCATCAGTGGGGTTTTCATCTTGATAAATAGGTGCAGACTGATTTTCTTATGTTCAATTTGTGAAAAATCTAAGCCAAATTAAAGAACGAATGAAAACTCCACTGAAAGGATTTGCTCCACAAACACTGTTCATTGCTTACTTACAGTACTCACTGTTAGCACATTATATGTCTTGGTTTTGTGTGCACTGGTATTGAGTTTGCCCTGTATGGCTGATCTGAGACCGGTTTTGGCTTCTCACTGTCTAAAGGGGGTTTCTGAACTGGTCTCATGCTAGCATACAAGGGCATAATCTATTCAGAATGTGCAGTGATGTTGTTAATGTTGTTGATTTTGATTGGTTGGTGGTTGGGGCTGTCTCTGAGTGTTTCCCCTGTCCTCTAAAGCTGATTCCTTTTCGTTACTGTTTCCATGGCTGCCTTTCACAGCCACCAGTCTCTTAGCTACCAACTCCGGCATATACCCAACACACAGGAAGTTAGGTCTTTGCTTTATCGTGCTGTTTCGACAAAGAAGAAACATACTATTGATATAACCTTTGAGTGTACACCATTGTAAATTGATTAATCTGGGTTGACCAGCAACCAAACCGCTGGGTCAAAACCGCACGGGAGCAGAAATAAGAACAAACATCTTTGCAAGACGCTGAGCAGTGTGTGTTGTGTATATGCTACATTTTAGCATTTACAGGGATTTGGTGTGTGGATGGATACAGCTATCCCTCCGTGTCCCACAGTGCATTGCTGCATGATCCCATCTCATTGTGCTGCTTGTGATCTTCCTTTTGCCTCCTCAACTTACATCTAACCATTCGATTTTGAGTTTGTAGCACTGAGCGATTACTAGTCAAACAAATGTTCTGTTTAATTGCATTACGTTATCATACTCAATCTATTGTGAAAGGCTTTAAAAGCCTCTTAGTTCATAGCAAATTGATGTATGGTTTTCCGCATGGACTGCGGAACCATGAAGATTTGTGTTATTAATCATAAGACAGATCATTTCATTAAATCCTATAGGTGTAGCTTCTTTGCTGTATGTAGAGATGTATTTATAACATGTATAAAGAGTAAAGACCATACAATTATTTGAAGATTAATCTCTTCCCATTTATCAATGTGAGGCCAGTCGCTCATATAATACTTTGGAGAAAGATTCTGGGCAGTAGCCATATTTACATCCCTTAATGAATATGGTCTTTTTGGGGAAGAATGATATTATATACTGTTTTCTGTTTTATTTGGCTAGATGAACTACCTCCAGCTCTCACAGGCACTAACTTTACATAAGCCTACATGCATAACTCTTTCCTGAGTTCATCAATAATGCTGTTTTCTAACATGGGCTTGAGCTTGGGACTGTTGTGTAGAATGTATGTTATGTGACCAGTTCTTTACAATTCAAGAAATGCCTTCCAAAGCCACATAAGCAAGTACTTCAGCAGATATTTTTGTAAAAGGCACAAAGGTTTTCCGTTAGACTTGTTTTTGATCTCCACATATACTAATTCTTTGTAGGGCTGGGTAAAAATATAGATTTTCCTATGAATATTGTAGTAATGTAGGCTTCATATATTGAATGTTCTTTCTGTCAGTCTTTCCTGCACTGCTTTTCAACAACACCTCGCACCTGTATTTAACCACTGAAGCACGATTAAAGAACAAATGACTTTTATGAGCTGATTACTTTTACTGAATTAAATATGTGCTGCATATCTCACATAATATTTTTTTTAACAGAGCGCAAACATACAACTTGATCAGTGTAGTCTGATTAACAGACAAATGACTCCTATGAGCCAGTCCTTTATAATTAATCAAACACGTGCGTGATCAGTTTATCCCTATTCCTGAAAGGAATGACTCATTGAGCTGGTTCTTTTCATAAATAGTTCAAAAAGACATGTTACTAATTTTAATTTTGAGGAATAATTTCTTGAATGCAGATTGAGTGAAATATCAAACTCAGATTTGAACTGAACCGGGAAATCTTTATTGATACCCAACTAAAATTCCATGAACTTAAAATCCCTGATGAAAAACTAACTGAATATGCTGGTTAGGTATGTTTTGAAGCATGGCAGCTGGTTTGACCTTGTCCATAGTTGTCCGTGAGCTGGTTTGAGATGGTTTTAAGCTGGTCCTGAGCAGGAACTAGTTGCTTAGGACCAGCACATAACCAGATTAAACCAGCTGTAACCAGCTGTCATGCTTCAAAGCATATGCTGTTTTTTTTCAACAGGCATGGTCAGAATTCATCAGGCATTTAATATGTATATGGAAAGATAAACTGGCTCTGATTGGACACGAGTATTTGTTAGAGATGTCTTTAATTTGAGCTTATTATGGTGGCTTTGGTGTAAGAGCATCTTTTACCTTGAGATGAGCAGACTAAAGACTAAAGAAGTGTATACAAAGTCAACTAAGTACAAGAATTGTCCAGATGACTCTTACATCTCTTTAGTTTGAAGGAAGCTGCTCACCTCTTGGTCTTTCAGTAACATAGTTTGGGTGTACTGGGAATGTTACATGCATGTTTAAATCTAAAATGACTGAACATTTGGTCTTGATTTGCTTTAAGGAGCCTTTGGCCTGGCCTCAGAAAAAACAATGCATGCTCTTTAGTCAAGACTTACGGCATGGCCACAGAAGAAAAGAATGAGAAAAGACAGGCAGAACTAAATCTGATGTGTAGTTAACTGGAGTTTTGTAGTGAATGGAGCTGAGAACTTAACCTGCTAACTACAGTAATGGATTGATATTAATGTACTTTATTAACAGAATGATTATGCATCTTGGCGAGCGCTTTTGTTTGGCTTGTGCCCAATACCTTGACGGCTGTATCTATATCCACAGGGGGATGGGATGCACCAAATCCGTGAGGCCCTGAAGATTTTAGCCGAGAGGGTTTTAATCCTTGAGACTATGATCGGTATACATGGTGAGTAGGAGGCCAGAGGTAGATTTAGGTCCATTTTAAAGGCCTTAGGACCAGGGGTCAGAGATTTCAGTGCATCTTTTACCCCACAACATCTTTGGAAAGCCAATGAAGAGCAAAGTGTGGTGGAGGACAGGGGCCAAGTACTCAGCCTGCCATCCACAAGCCCAGCCCCCACCATGCTTGTCAAAAACTCTTGATCTTTGATAGGACTTTAATTTGAAGAAGTTCCAAGACTTGCAGGCTGACTTAGAGCTGCTGGCTCGCAGGGTGCAGCTGCTGGAGGCGATCATCTGGCCAGGTAATGCCGTCTCCCCTCGTCTAGCGAGTCAATCTACTGCCATCTCCTGGCCAGTTAGAAGATCAGCACACAGGAAGGATTATATGAATCCAAAAAAGACCCCATCCAGGGCCAGACTCCGGCAGTGTTTCCCAGTTACTACCTCTCATAAAGTTGATATGCAACCACTTGGTATTTAGTAGATGATTTCCCATCCATAGTGACTTACAGTAGGCTACATTTACTATGGAGAGAAAGCTGCTGCAACAACCCGGTTTCAGTGTCTCTCTCAAGCATGCAGTGTGATGGGAACCGCAGTAAATCACCCCAGTCTCAAGTTTGAACCAACATCCATTGATTTACGAGTAAAGATTTGACCCACTTCTTCCTGTGATTGGAGACCCATCATTACCCACCAAAACACAGCCATACCACAGGGCTCCAGACTCAAAAATCACTAGGTAGAAATTGGCTATTAAAAGACAGCACTTAGGAGCCAAATTAATTATTATTTGTCAAATTCCGGAATCGCTTGATTTAAAGACTTTTGCTCAGATGTTGTATAAACCAGAGTGTAGAAATGATCAAGATAGTACAAGTATTTGTTCCATATATTCACGCATTTTGTTCGAATTGTTATATTCCTGTTCGGAGAAAATAAAATATTACATTGATTGTCTTACATTCCCGTACAAAGTTTCCCTTATAGCTGATCTAGCCTTACGAATGGACTGCACTGTACTAATTAATCACCTATAATATATTATTTTTCAAAGTAAAGTTTCCCATATAGCTGATTGAAACATTTAAATGGAGTTAAAATAAAAAATTATAATAATATAAAATAATTTGAGAGTATCATTTATAAATCATTAGAGTATAATTTGTCAATTTGTATAAACAATAATAAGTATTTAGTTTTATCAAACAGTTGATTCAGCCACAGACTGCAAAAAATAATCAGTAATATTTTTTTAAATATATAAAAATATTTTTTTTATATAATTTAGTAATTTATACAACACAACTCTGTTTTGAGACTTCATCTATAACTACAATGTTCTCTAATTATTTGCATATGAACAAGTCATTTGATTTAAGAAATATTCCGACATATTCCAAATCTAAAATATCCCCCCCAATAAAATATTAAAATCACTAAAAAGAATCCATTAGTAAGAATAATGTATTCATGTTTCGGGCATCAACTCTCACAACAATGTAATTTTTTAAGCAATTTATCATTGTTATTTTCATTACTAGCTTTAGTTCCTACATTTGTTTTTAATTTTTTGCAACAATTTTAGTCAGTCTGGGGCCCAGTTACCAGCCTTCTTCATCTCAATATGGTATAACGTGATCTTCATATGCCACACTTAGAGTGAACTCAATGAATGGACTAGCCACTTACAAAGTATTTCGAGTAACAGATTAGCACTTAGCAGCCTTAACTCTCTCTTCCTTCAACAGAACCAGATCTAGGGTCAGGAGATGGCCTCTTTGGCACGCCGTCTCCAGATCTCTACCGGATTAAGAGGGCAAGAATGTCATCTTTCCGAGTCAATTCTCCCTTAATCACTGCTGAGACCAAGGTTCGAGGAAAGTAGTCTGCATATTCCAAAGAGCGAAGCCATTGTTTCCATCTCAATTTCATGATCAATAAATCAGCTGAACTGGCAACAACTACACAAGTCTCCTGAGACACACACACACACATACTACAGATCCAACTGCTTTGGGATATTCCAGTTAGTCAAGAAGGGGAGACACCTCAGGGAAGACCAACCGGTGCTGTATAAATGAACCACCTGTAATGGGACTCGCAGGTTCCTAGCACCTCTCCTCTGGCAAATTATTGTGCTTTGCCATCATGCTGTCACTCATATGACATAACCAAATGAACAGAATTAGTCTCAAAAACAATTTTTGTTTCACATGAAAAAGGAAGCATGTTTTATATATGATATACAGAAAAAGTATTGGTGCTTGTATAATTGTTTAGCAAAATTGTGGGAAAAGAAGGGTACAAAATGTGATGGAGAACGTTTTGTTTTTTAGGAGTATCAACAATTATTAGTCTTTCCAGCTGCTGTTAGTAACATAGTAACTTCAGCAAATGTACTATATGACAAAATGCACATAATTCTGCTATTCAGCCAAACCCCACACTTTCCCAATGATAAAATCTGATTCATGTTCCGTTCCTTGGATTAAATGCACTATGTAGATAGAGAATCACCTTGTTTAGTTATTGAAGAGAAAGGACAACTGAAGGACATAAACATGTATAAACTTTAATAGACAGTTCTGTGGTAAAAGGTGTTGGGCTTGGGTTTCCTCTCCTTTTCAAACAGACTAAAGCTGTAACATTTGAATTAGTGAAAACAAATTGTTTCAAAGTTTTAAAAAATCTTTTGTTAAAACATGCCTTTGAGCATGATTTTAAGTGGTTCTGTATAAAATGTAGAACTTTCCTCAAGTTCAGGACAACAATTATTAAGTAACCCTAAATAAATAAAATAAATATGTGCTATTGTGTGAGCTAGAGGAGACAGAACCATAAACCACACAAAATCCAACTGGAGCACACGGGGAAGCGGGAAAACTACTCATATAACTTGAATTCTGTTTTTGTGTTTCATGCATGTCTTTCCATCAGTTACATGTACACGCATAGGACTGGTTTCCTTCCTCAATACCTTTCCATGTCTTTGTATTCCTATATAAATATTGTTGTATTAATTATTTATAGATGACCATTAGCAATTGATGTTTTCTCTAATCTGTATTCCAATTCATGTAACGTCGCCTGTATTTTTTCATTTCTAGCTTCTCGTATGAATTTGTCTTGCCAGTGTGCTGAGTCTTACCAATTGGTGTTAAAACTAAATAAACTTTGCTGTGTGTTTCTATTTTTAAGACCATTCATGTTTTTAATCAATACGCATACTACCTGAATGTTTCATTTGTGATATTTAATGAAGAGTCTGTAGCCAAGAAACCTTCAATACTGACATAGGCACATGACTTTCCTGGCCTGACATCTGCTAATGGATTTAATGATAGCATGTCCGTGGAGAAGTTTCTTGGAACGTCCATGTCTCATCCACTGGGACAGTTTGGTTGCGGTTCAGAGCATTTTTCCATCATTTAAACTTTCATCAAAAGCTGCCAACACCATAATATAAATATATTCATTTTCCACACCACCCATAATCCACTGGATTTTTGTATGCACATTCACATGCCATAAAGTAGTAAATACACAGTAACAGTTCACCATGAAAAAAGAAAATTAGATTAAAGTGTACTCCAGCTATACAAGATAAAGATGAATTCCTTCTTCGGAACAGGTTCGGAGAAAGGTAGTGTTACATCACTAGCTCAGTAATGGAGTGAATGGGTGCCGTCAGAATGAGAGTTCAAACAGCTATTAAAGCGTAATCCATATGACCCCAGCCCATCATTTAACGTCTTGTGAAGCGAATAGCAAATCTATCAAGACCCTTTCATTTCAAAAGAATCGTCTATATAATAATTCTTTCTCCAGTGAAAAAGTTATCTTTTCTGAATCAGGAGAGACAGCCGTTATAGATTATGACCACGATTTGGCCAGAAGTGACAGTTTAACATTAAAACGCTTTAATGATATGTTTATTACAAACACACAACTCTTTCATTTACGAGATGTTAATTGTTGGACTGGAGACACATGGATGTCAGCTGTTTGGACTCTCATTCTGATGGCACCCAAGGGATGTAATACTACATTTCTCCAAATCTGTTCCGATGAAGAAACAAACTAATCTACATTTTGGATGGCCTGAGAGTAAGTGAAGTTTCAGCAAATTCTCATTTTTGGTTAAACTATTAAGTAATCAAATGATAATAACGCAATCCTAAAGTACAGCTTCAATTTGAAGCAGTATCCCTGAACTATGGCACTGATGATGACTTCTTTCCTTTTGAGATGACCACAGCCTCCTCCCCAATCTGATCATCAATAAGCAGAGAGATTGCTCCGTCCAGCTGCCCTGTAGCGGCCAGAGCCACAACAGCTTTCTCTGTGGAGAAGCCCATCTTCTCCAACTGCTGCAACCTGAAAGTGCAGGAGTTCAGATAGATGCACAGCATTCAAGAGATCGCGGTTGAAGAAACACTCATGTACAGTATGCACTAACCGTATAGAGGACACTGTTGAAGAAACACTCATGTACAGTATGCACTAACCGTATAGAGGACACTGTTGAAGAAACACTCATGTACAGTATGCACTAACCGTATAGAGGACACTGTTGAAGAAACACTCATGTACAGTATGCACTGACCGTATAGAGGACACTGAGGACTTGGGTACTTCCACTTTGTCCACAACACCTTCGGGTGTGTCGTGGAGAGATGCTAGTATCCCTGCTCTCAGCATCTCCTCCTCTAACAGCTGTGAATCGGTTGCCATCAAAGGCTCCTGACGCCACTCAGACACAGAATGCCTCCATGCCGAATGATCTTCCAACTGGGATCTACTGGTTGATGGCTCTGGTCTATTACAGAACAATAATAAAGCTTATTCTAGTTACATGATGATGTGATACAAAAATGAATTATTAGCATAAAGTTGACAGTAACCTTATCGAGGTGTTGTGGTAAACAGGCAAGTGTGGACGAGAGGTAACAGGGATGTAGGCCCATTTAGGCAAGCAGGCACAAGCACCCAGTTTCTCTGCCTGCTCCAGTATTTCAATTAACTCTTTGTTGTCTGTATAATATATTAAGGCCATTACTTTAATAAAGAGTTTATAAAGGGATTCATTTATACCGCAAAAGGAATATCAGTGTAAAGCAGCAGCAATAATCTAACTCTAAAAACTAACTCTGCTAAAAAACACACATACACGTACAATTGTGTAATATATATTTGAATAAAAGGGACCCAGAAATGAAAAATCTGTCAACTCATGTAATTACAAACCTGTATGACTTCATTTCATGCAACGTTCCCATTGACTTCCACTGTATGGACAAAAAATACAATGAAAGTCCACGGGAACCAGAACTGTTTGGTTATCAACTTTCTTCAAAATATTTTGCAAACAGGATTCATTTTTGGGGAGACTATCCCTTTAACCACAATTTCTGTTCATACAAAATGGTTAACAACTTCCTCATAATTACAGCAGAAATATATCAAAAATAGCCTATATGTGTCCATATAATAGGTCGCCGTAATATTGTGTTGGAAATTGTGCTAGGAGTCTTCAGGGTAAAAAAAGTTGAGAAAGGATACAGTTGAGTCCCAGGCAAATGGCATAAAAGTGTAGCAGGCCAGGAGCACTGGGAAGCAGGAAAAGGTCGAGGGTCAAGAGGAGCCAAGGCAAGGACCAGACAGGAACAAAGCGTAAGACTCTCCTCTGCTTCACCTGCCGACACTGAGCTGTGAGCAGGGCAAGGTGGGTGGCTGAGTAACCACTGACCCTGCTGGCTTCATCCCCGGTAACAAAGAGAAAGAGGGCATAAATAGGAGGAAGGAGCACAGTGGAGATAAAGGAGAGGGCTAGGAAGACAAAAGTGCCCCATCTTCTCTCCTGACAAGGCCCGAGCCACAGCAGCAGAGTGATGTTGTAGAGAAATGAGGTTAACTCCTCATTACTGAAGGCGTAGAAGATGAAATCTGCAAAACAACAGGAACATCAGGAAGTGAATGTTTAGAATCTAGAATCATAGTCCTATACATTCGTGCATTGCTTACCATAAAATCCAGGAAAATCCCCACCTGGTCCTAAACTTAGACTGGCGTGAATACCACAGAGCCAAGTCGACAGAATTAATATGACGATCAAAAATGTTCCACTACAATAACCTGGACGGGTTGATCCAAACCACATCCATGCCGAAAAGAGATGATCAAGCATTGTAACATGAAAAACGCATCACCTGACAGTTGCTATCATTACAAGTATATATATCTAGATAGGCAGCTGGCATATTGAGGTCTGTTTTAACGACGAGAGAAAGAGCTTACTACAACGTGCATAAATATACAATTAATTTTAATAAGTAAATAAACAAGTAGGCTAAGACCAAGCTACACAAATAACCAATGTCGTTCGCAATCCCTTTTATTTTGATAGCGAATGACTTCCTCTTACGGGCAAGCGCATTGGGGGAGTATTCGAATATGTTTAGTAAAACGTAACTTTAATACGCATATTTATGGTTTCTTAAACGACATCTAACTGTTTTAAATAGATTAGTAATTGATCGACTCAATTGTATAGACAATCAGTCAAATATCACGTTAATAATTACGAACGGAGATGTACATCTGCCCCCCTCTACACTCGGTGAGTTGGTACGTTCCATGTTGACTTCACGCATGCGCACTTGTCGCGCATGCACACAGTCGTTCACATCGCGTACGTTCTCCAACGGAAAGATGGCGTCAGTCACGAGTGAGTTTTTCTTTATTTGTATTTTTTCGTTTATGTTGTTTTAATTTTTTAGGATTTTAGTGCTTTGAAAATGCTATAAATTATCACAGTTGAGGTAATCGTAAAATAATGTAAATAATTTGAGTGTGTAACGTTAAGCGACGTTCCTCGAGCACGCGGCCTAAAATTTGTGTTTTTAGGTCAAGGTGGTTGTTTGAAGCTAACGGATCGTTAGCTTGGCCCAACCGCTTTTAAAATTAGTTTATAGTATACTAAGAGCATAAATTCAACACCCCGTCAAAATAATTTACTGTAATGCGTTTTCTTGTACTTAAAAAGCCTAACGTTGAATCCAGCGCTCGTTGTTTCGTTTGAAGCACACAGTGGCTAACAGGCGGGGTTTAAAAACAGCGGGATAAGGAGCGCAGCTCCCTCGACGAACGCGATGTTCAGTGTTGGTATTGCGCTCTTGCTTTTAGTGTTGCTAAATAAACTAGCATCTGAGGTTTTTTTCAAAGTTAATTTGAGAGTTAAAGTAACGTGAAATCGTAAACGTTCGAATGCATGGTTTTCTTACATTTATCGCGCTTAACTAAAATGTGTGGTGGTTCAATATCACGGACCCCTGTTTCTTAATTATTTAGTCCTTTAAACAAATAAACCTGTCTTGTTGATTTTATAAGCTTTGTTCCAATCGAATATCTGGAATTTAACACATCATTGTTTGTGTTGGGGTGTTTGCTCAGGTCATGCATGTTTCTCCCATCGTTTTTGGACCATAATAAAACGCTAGATGTGCAGTCAGTGTGCATCTTATTTTGCTGATGTTATGCAGCTCTAACTGTGTTTGCAGGACTTCTAACCTTTTGTAATCATTTACTTCCCTGTAGATTATAGCAGCTACAACCAGGCTGGTGCACAGCAGCCGTAAGTCCACCTCCATTAACATGCTGTATATACCTTAACTCAGTGGTTCCCAAACACTGCATGTTTTCCATGTCTCCTTAATCAAACACCCCTAATTCGGATCATCAGCTCATTAGTAGAGACTCAAAGACCTGAAATTGGTGTGTCAGACAAAGGAGAGATGCAAAATGTACAGTGTTGGGGGCCTCCAGGAACGTGATTGGGAACCACTGCCTTAACACAATGCTTGCTTTTCATTATTTAAAAAAATATATATATATTATATATAACAACAAAACATACATAAAATGCACCTTTTACACAGGTATGGCTCATACACCACCCCACCTTCTCAGGGCTATGGACAGACAGCACAGGTGAGCCTAAACTCAGCAAATTCCCATACAAATGCTGTGTACTTGATAATTCATAGCTTTCACATGACGCTAGCAAAATGTAAAAATCCCTGGTAGCCCTTCGGGCAGGTACTCGTCAGATTTTGGTAGCCCGAAAATGTATTTTAACTAGCCCAAATAATTTCTTGTTTTTTTCAATATAGAAAATCAGATGTCTAAATGACAATCAAAAACAGTTTCATTGCACAAATATAAATTTTATTTCAACTGCATCTGCTGCATTGTTAAAAATTAATTTATGAGCCTTTTTAAGAGCTGCACGAGTAAAATGAACACCGTATGAGTGGGGTTGGACTGTCTATGGTAACATTAGGCCTAATGAAATGACATGATTCAGTTTAATTACAAGTTTTCACACACAAAAAAATCTTATAAAATGCCATTTCAGCTTTTAAACCATTTTTATGAAAAGGGAAATGTCAAATATTATATTAATTTAAAACATAAATATCTTTAGATTTTTAGAAGGCACATTAACTTTCAACATTTACAACTATGTTTGCTGCATAAAAGCATGGGTCATATTCGCATTGATCTGAACATAAGATAGGCCAGGGGTCGACAACCTACGGCACGCGTGCCAACAGTGGCACGCAGAGGGATAATCGTTGGCTACAGACGTGCGCATGATCGCTGCACATAGGCGCTTCAGATCAAAGCCTCAGCAGTCTAATAGCGCTCGTCAATGTCAAAATGACTGAGATGGCCAATCGAATCAAAGTAGGCGGTGTTTACCATTCACAGATGCACAGTATATCCAGTGATGCAAACTACTTGAATTTGTCTTTTCTCAAATAAAGCCGTTTTGACTTCGCAAAGTGCAGCTCATATTTATTTAATGACATCATTGCCTTTTAAAGTTTAATCCAGCTGTATCGTGATTCTTGTCTTTCCGTCACCATCTGCAAGATTTGATGTTTTGATTCATTACGGTCCTTTAAATGTTTTTCACATGAGATGTTTTATAATGTCCCACTGTTGTTAATAATTGAAATATTGGGGGTGCTTTGCATTTTGTTCACATATTTTAGTTTTATTTTTTTGAGGGGTGATTTAAATATTAGTGGATTGGAAGCATTGAAAATTGACAGGTTTGTGCTGCAGTTCAATGGATATTTTGTCCTCCAGGTCTTCAAGTCAGTCATGTGACTGAAAACTATGAATTGAGCAATCGTGGTTGTCGCATCTGATGTTTTGTGTAAAAGAGAATCCAGTGGCATGTAATTCAGCAGAACTTCTTTTATAACAGGCTTATTCTCAGCAAGATTATGGCTCATATGCTCAACCCGCTGCCGCCGCTGCACCGGAGTCCACCTACAGTCAGGCAGCGCCCTCTGCTGGAGCGTATGCACAGCAGCAGTATGGATCCTCATATGGACAAGCAGCAACAACTGCAGCTGCTGCAGCAGCAGCGCCAGGTCTGTAGTCAAAGCTTATTCACTATTACACCAGATACATTTACCTGTTAGTCATAGTGACTGTACAAATTCTGTGCAGATTTGAAATGTCCCAAAGTTCTCTCAGAATGTTTACTCGCCCTCAGGCCCTCCAAGATGTAGTTGAGTATCTCTTGGGGGAAGTCATGGCCTAAATGTTAGAGAGTCGGACCTGTAATTGAACGGTTGCGAGTTCGAGTCTTGAGCCGGTGTGAATTGTAAGTGGGGGGAGTGAATATCCAGCACTCTCTCCACCCTCATTACCACGACTGAGGTGCCCTTTCAGCAAGGCACTGAACCCCCAACATTTAAAATTGAAAATGTTTATTGACATTTGAATTTGGTGCTTTCCACACGTTTTACTTGTAAGGTTTGGAAATTTCTGCTTTCTAAATTTCTCCATTTTAGTTCTCTTGTACACAGGGTCATGCTGTGTTTATTCAGGTGCACATAGAACATGATTCTCATAACTAATGTTAAATCATTTATTCTCCCTCTCAGCTGCTTATGGTACAGCACAGCCAGGAGCTTATAGTCAGCCTGCGCAGAGTTATGGGGCCAGCAGCTACACCAGCTCCACTGCGGCCCCTGCCGCCCAGGCCTCCTATGGGTCCCAGCCCGGATACTCCACCCAGCCGGCCTATTCTGGCTACAGCCAGCAGCCTGCTGCCTCCGCTCCTCAGAGGTAACTGGAACGTCTCCTAGAGCATCACATCAACAGGATGCTGTTATGGAGCCTCCCACAGTAGTTCCATATGCTGTTCGTTCTTCATGCTCCTGCCTGAATGTGAACGCCACTTGAAATGCACAGTTCCCATGCAAATCCCCCGTTTCTTTCTGTAGTGAATGTGTAAGAGCAAAAAGGCTGTTTATGCCAATTAGGGCTGCAGCTAGCGATTATTTGTATTTTGATTAGTCGATTAATCTTTTGATTATTTTTCAATTAATGTATTTTCTCATCAGGTGATGAATTATTTAGTTAAACTATCAATAAATAATAACAGTAACTTCTGCTATTAATCTTTGGTTTATTCAAAAATTATCATAATACATAACAAAAAATTAATAACAACAACGAAGAAAGAAAGAATAAATAAAGATAACAAGAAAAGGAAATAATAAAATAAATATAAAATAAGAAAAGAGAGAAATTAAAATAAATAATTAATAAAAACTTAGAAACAGTCAATAGAATTGCACTTTATGGTGCATTCACAGTGCTGTTCGGGACTGACAGCAGTTGCTTACAGGTTTTATTTATTCAGCAGATTAAAACACCTGCTTGAATACATATCTGTATATGAATGAACAGCTGAAGTCACAACCGCATTCAGGACACTAGAGCAACAGAATCAAAAATGGCGTCATAACACCAGGAAGTTTTATCACAGCTCACAGCCCATTTTAAAATAAATGAGCCCAGTAGAGGCTTGTCCTATCCATCACACAGTTAAATGACTAACAATGACTTTAACCGCTTTGTTAGCGAGTGCAGAGAGCGTGTTTGGTGTGCACGTCTCAGCTCTCGTGATCGCGCACACAGCAGTGATGACAGCTCCATAATATGAACGCGGATAATTTCTCAGTCTCTGTGAGTGCATTAATGATTATATACACTCGCACTCACACACGCCGGCCCTGATTAAACCCGTCATGATTATATAGGCAACTCGATGTCCCGTGCTGTTCCGTTCATTCAGCACAGCTTTGAATGCGGTTGTGAATCCTGACAATGTAAAGGCGTCAGTTCGGCTATATACATGCGGTTCTGAAGGCCGTATGATAATATATTGCTCTGTGAAGTGTTGCCATTGTAGCCTTTGCCTTCTGCTCTAGAGTCTTGTTTTTGTTAAACACGGCAGAAAAACAGTCTCAAGTAGGGATAACTTCAGGCTCGCGAAATGGGCTAAATGTGCGACGCACTCCATGCTAATCGACGTATTTTTATAATCGACAAATCGCTGCAGCCAAAATGCTGATATTTCTTAATATTATCAAAGTTAAAATAGCTTTTGTGGGAACAGTTTTGCATTAATATAAATTTTAAAAGGACTGCATTGTGTACATTTAATGTGATCTTTTAAAACGTGTATATACAGTGTGAACGCATCTTTCAAATGTTTGTCATTTATTTTGTGTTGCAGCTATAGTGCAAGTGGCCAGCCGGCCTACAACCAAGCTGCCTATTCCCAGGCTGCTGCTTACTCTCAGCCCCAGGGTGGGTACCAGGCTCAGCAGCCAGGCTATGGGCAACAGCAGCAGAGCAGCTATGGGCAGGGACAGCCACCTCAGCAGCACCAGCAAGGCCCGCCTGCTGCCTACCCCCCTCAGGGGAACAGTTCTTATGGACAACCTCAGTACGGCCAGCAGAGTGCATCACAAAACGATTACCAGCAAAGCCCTTATAGTAAGTGTGTTTTTACTATTTTTCACTATTTCATAGTGTTTTTGTCCATTTTTTGTCTGTCTCTTATCAAGTTATGGCCATATGCTTGGTGCGTGATCTCTCCTGTAGGCAGTTACAGTCAGAGTGGTGTGAGCGGAGGCTACTCAGGGTCGCAGCAGCGGGGTGGATACCCAGGAGATTCCGGCAGAGATGGTTATGATCGAGGTCCTCGTGGACGTGGGGGTATGGGCCGCGGAGGCATGGGGTAAGTTCAGACTTTAATGTAACTAACTGTTCATTGCTCTCCCGTTCGCTCATTTGACTGAGCGGAATCACTCGCCACATGCAGGGTTTGTATGTACAGGTGTCTAAGAAGAGAGTTTGTTGTGTAGTTCATCCAACTATTATTTTATTTGTAGAGGTTTCTATGATACCCCAAGTGTATTGTTGGAGGGATGTTTTATTTTGGTCTTGCATATGGCAAACGTTATATTTATTATTATAATTTTAATAAGACTAAGACAGTGGAAGTCATTTATTTGTACATTTTACTGGTCTTTGCCTTTTCTGTACTCACGGGTATTTCAAGTGTGGCAGCGTATCAAATATTTGAGGTTTTTATTTGGTGTTGAGGTCTTTAATTAAACCTATATCTTTTGTTGCAGTGAGCTGCCTACTAAATTAACAACATTTAGTTCTTCAAAAGCTGTATGAGAATCTGTACTGCTGTTGAGTTTGAATGGGGGAATAGAAAAAGGAGCAAACACGCATCAAGTCTTGGAAAAATGGGTAGTTTATGGTGTCATTTTATCGCACCAGACAGTGGCACACGATCATGGTTGTTTCAGTTTTGTACTTGTTTACTGGGTTTTAAATTCTGAATGGAACTTTGTCTATTGAAAGTATGCAGAAAATAATCAGGTTTCAAGATGGTAAATGTAAGCAGAAGGGTTGGTTCAGCATTGGGAAAAAATCTTTTAAATGTAATGTTTGGCGTAACCTTGAACAGAATGTGTAATAGACACCCATACAATGAAATACTTTGGTAACCAGAGGAGAGAATTTTCTTTTATGCATAAACAGTTCTTCAAACACTTCTCAGTAGGTGGTTTTGTTAGCCCATAAAACTAGTAAGTATTCACTGCCTTCAAAAAAAACAGGAAAATCAAGTTATTTCTGGTCCAACTGAACTTGTTTCAAGGGACGGTGAGCATGCCATTAAGTTTTTCTGATATTTACATTTTATACATTTTCATGTACTTAAATATTTTTGCATTTGTGAACTGTTTTCTTATTTCAAAGGTCCTGTTTTAACATTCTTTGTCACATTTATGCGCTGCAGGTATCAGAGATCGATGTAAGAACAGCAGTACTTATTCTTTAAGTACCTTTTTCCATTTCAAAGTCGACAGCTCAAAGAACCAAGGGGAATTTTCTTAAAATTGTTTTTTAGCTAATGTTTGGATCATTCTATTACCAGCATATTTGTGATTTTCTTTTTTATATATATACTTATCAACCTTTGTAAATGTGTCATTTGTACTATGTATTTTTGAGTGTACTTTAGTTCAGTGCTGATTTGTTTTATTGGTTTATTTTGGGATTGACATGTTAAAGGGATTTTTCCAACTAACAGGATTGCTGTATTTAAAATTTGCCTCAACGTTTAGTATATTGGTTGCAGCCCTAAGCATGAGGCATCAAGCTAACTTGACAATTCCTCTCATTTTAAAAAAGGGTTACAAAAATGCAATGTATTTCTGGTCCTGTGTGGATGTCTTTTTACCTTACATGCTGTTAAATACCATAACTTGTTATAGAAGTCATAAAGCAGCCCAATTAGTTACTAAAATACACTGTACATTTATCACATGGGGCAAGGTTAGAGGGAGATATTGTGTTCATTTCCTACTCAAGTCCTATGGTTGGAGACTAAAAGGAATATCGCCTTCATTTCTTCATGTTTAGCAACGCTGGAGACAGAGGGGGCTTCAATAAGCCTGGTGGTAAGTTCCTAAAGCGTATTCCATTGGCTAGTCCACTCGAGTTAATGTAGAGGCCATTCATGCCTATGTGTCCTTAAAGATTTCATTTGGTGTGCCACTTTTTTTATTGTTTTACCAAAAGAGCAAAAAGCGTGTCCTAATGGTTTATATTTGGATTTCTTCAAAAGTTGAGACGTGTCCTTTGACAGAAGCGTCTTTTTTTAATTATTATTCTACATTTTTTTATATATATTTTTTCCCATTTCATTCTGAGAATCTTTTGTGGTCTAGGGTAATCCTGAAAATGGTCATATCTTCTCAATGTATTTAATACTGCTCACAGGTTTTTTTGTCTTGGCAGATGGGCAGATTTACTTGTAAGATGTGATGTCGTTGTCTAATGGTGTTTCTTGTCTGTCTTTTCTTTGATCCGTGGAAACCAAAAAGGCATGAGGGGAGGAATGGATCGTGACATGGGTATGTGCTGTAAATTATCCCCCACTTTTTTAATATGTACATCACTAAGTTTTGTCTTCAAGCATACGTTTTTTTTTTTCAAGAATGCAGTAAAATGTACTAAAGTGACCTTAAAGGACTTGTTACAGTGTTCTTGTGAATTTTTATTCATCGAAGCTTGAAACATGAACGCATAGTTTCCACAATGTTGAGCAACAACAACTGATTTCAGCATTGATGCATGTTTCTTGAGCACCAAATTGGCATATTAAAATGATTTCTGAAGGATCGTGTAACACTGAAGACTACACTAAAATGTTACAATCGAAAACTGGTCTGCAACAATAACCTTGTGGGCAGTGTGCTACGGGTGTCCCTAGTTCAAATCCCTTTTTTCTCTAATACCTTTCCTGATCCCACCCACTCTCTCTCTCACTTTGCTTCCTGTCAGAATAAAGGCAAAAGCACCCAAAAAATAAGTGTTAAGAAGGAAAAAAATTGAAAACTGGTATTTTGAATTGACTTCAGACATTGCAGGTTTCATTTGATTAAATAAATGCATCCTTGAGTAGCATAAAAAATGTTGGCTTTAAATTTTTGAACCATAATGCAAGTTAAATGTATTAAAAATACATCTTAGTTATAAGTGTTCGCTTTGATTCTCTTTCACAAACACAGGGCATCCGGGAGAGCAGGACTCTGAGAACAGCACCATCTACATCACAGGCCTCACTGAGAATGCCACTCTACCAGAGATGGCCGACTTCTTCAAACACCCTGGAGCGATACGGGTGAGGAGCTACATGAATATAAATAAATTCTGAATGAGAACTTCAGCCTTTTATCATCAAAATTCAGCTGATGTAGTGGCTGCTTTGACCGTTTCCATTTTTCATAGCCATCTTGACCATTTTTGTTTCTCGTAGATAAATCGGCGTTTAAACCAACCAGCCATAAACATCTACACAGATAAAGACTCTGGCAAACCAAAGGGAGATGCCACGCTGTCCTATGAGGAACCTGCCTTTGCCAAAGCTGCTGTTGAACACTTTGATGGTTGGTTTCTCAGATTATTTTCATCTGCTGTGTAAATTGCTTGACATTTATTCTAACTCTAGATCTCTTTTCACTATTAAACATGTTCTCAAACATTAACCTGCTGCTCATACCTCAGGTAAGGAGTTCCAGGGCCGGAGGTTAAAGGTCTCTATGGCTCGCCGGAAGCCCATGATGGGGGGTATGAGAGGTGGAATGCCGATGAGAGGTGGCCCTGGGATGGACCGTGGAGGTATGATAAATCCTTAAGCCAGCAGGAATCCTTAAGCTGGAGGGTGTCTGTATTGTAAAGGTGGCTTTTTGTATGCTAACAGGTATGGGACGAGGAGGGGAGAGGGGTGGTTTCCCCCCGCGTGGAGGACCTCGAGGTGGAATGGGTTGGAACGGGCCTCCAGGAGGCAATGTGCAGAAGAGAGCTGGAGACTGGGAATGTCCAAACTCGTGAGTGAAACAAACTGTTTTGAAGCAACCAAATTATGATGCATCTGTTTGTAATACATGAGGCCTGCTGAATAAGCATAAAAACAATGTTGATGCCCATGTTTATGGCTCGATCACTTGTCTCATTAACAGTGGGTGTGGAAATCAGAACTTCTCCTGGAGGACGGAGTGTAACCAATGTAAAGCTCCAAAACCTGAAGGTCTTGGAACTCCTCCCTTCCCTCCTGCAGGTACACACAGATTAACAGTCTTCCCTCATCAGCTGATCTGTAAAAGTGCCCGTGACTGAGATTTGTGCTAATGTGTAACAGAAAAAAAGCATGATTTGTTTTAATTGTATGTTCAGGTGGTGATCGCGGCAGGGGTGGAATGAGGGGCGGCAGGGGAATGGATCGTGGTGGTCCGGGGGGCATGCGTGGTGGCTGGGGAGGAGATCGCGGTGGCTTCAGAGGCGGCCGTGGTGGAATGGACAGGGGTGGATTCAGAGGCAGGGGTGGTCCTCCCATGGATCGAGGGGGCAGGAGAGGCATGGGACCACCAGGCAAGATGGATATGAGGTGAGCATTTACTGTGAGTATAACAGGACAAATGCAAAATGCTTTAGTCTGGGTGGTGATTCATGTACTTACGATGACATTATTTTATTTGTTTAACAGGGATCATCGTCAGGAGCGTAGAGACAGACCCTACTGAGATCATGCATCAAGCAAATGGAAATTTACAGAGAGGAACATTTTAAAAGTCCTTTTTATTTATGATTCCATATTTATACATGGCTATCTTTTATTTTATTTTTTGCTTTGTTTTTAATTTCAGTACCACTTTGTGGTTTTAGTTAAACCTTTAGGTTGCTTTTTTGTATGCAATAATGGACTTTTTTTCTTTTTAAAGATGCTCCGTTGCCCTGTAGTCACCATTTTTGGGGGATGTCTGTATTGCATGTCTCTCTATGTAACTATGTACTTTGAACTGTTTTTAAAAAAAAATAAACTTTTCCACCTCCAATCGTTTTGCTGTTTAATCCTTTTTTCATACTGTGTTTTTTTTCATACTGAAGTTGGCAGCAATTATGTGTTCCCAGGGATTTGGCATGGTAATAGAAATGGAGTCAACACAGTTGAGAAGAAAATTAAAGCGGCTATTTACGTGACAAAAGCAAGGCAAGTCAGACGTCTTAAAATTATTATCTATGGTCACTGAAAAATGGGAAAGAGTTAAACTTAGTAAGTTGCCATAAATGAGCAAAAGTGTTTGTTCACAACTGACATAAATCTGGCACCTCTGATGCTAATTTCCTAGTTCTAAACGTTTATTTAAACACAATCATGTTTAAAGCCTGTTATTCTGGATGTTAACTTGAACGAGTATTTGTGAACATTTTTCACAATCTGAAAGTCAGCGGAAGTGGGCAACCGTTGCGGGAGCGGGCGGGACTGGAACACGCAGGTCGCGGGAGCGGGCGGGACTGGAACACGCAGGTCGCGGGAGCGGGCGGGACTGGAACACGCAGGTCGCGGGAGCGGGCGGGTTTAAGAAAACAGTGCTGCGCAGGGCTCTAACGTGCACTACCCTTATGAATAGAAGCAATTCAGACTTGAACCATTAGGCGTCTCGTTTGTTCTAATTTCAATCACTGCCATGTGCATGATAGAGCAGATTTATCTGCTGAGTACCAAGAAAAATGACTCCAGCTCTTATCAGGTCATGACTAAGCCTCCATTAGAGACTCTTGATGAACATTTGTTTGTGTATCTGAATCTATGAATAAGAGCATAAGTAAATATTGGTTGTTGTTTTATTTCTTGTATCAAGAATTCAGCATAATCTCATGCTGTGCAACATTTTTCAGACATGAGCAGTTACTGTAGGCATCTGAAACGCATCTGGCATATGTTCACCATGAGCCTGTGTTGAATCATTGCTCTTGTTCATTAAAGTGTTGGCAGGAGCCCCATCTTAAGTTCTTATCTAATTACACCCAGAAATTGAATTAAGCCAAGGTAATTATCAGTAATAAAATATTTCAAAGCATAGAATGGATAGTGTTTCATTTTAGTTTCACTGACTGATGCCTTTATAATGGACATATGGAGCCAAATGCTCACTTGCTGGAGAGCTGTGGAATGAACTGGTTTGTGTATGTGTTCACAGAAAAGCTGAATCATCCAGGCCTTGAAGAATGATCTCATTCCTTCTCTCTCTGTGTGTCCTCTCCTCTGTCTAGCTCTCTTTAAGAAACAACCGACGCTTTTCAAATCAAAACAAGGGCCTCCCTTCGGCTGCACGGCTGCTGTTGGAATCACACACTAGTCCAGGCCGAGCTATTGAAGGACACACGGACAGAGCAGGAAGTAAATCAAAATAAAATAAAAACATTTCTTTTCTCTCAGATCCCATGTTAGGGTATCACGCAGACAAGAAAGATCAACAATGCACAAAGGCAATCATGATGTTTTATGGTTGGTCTGCTGTTATGCAGTGGGTGTGATTTAAATCTGCAGTTGGTTTGTTTGGTGACGTACGGCAAAGACATCCAAGCAAAAGTGGCTCTTAAAATAGGATGACACTAGGGAGGGAAGCTGGACACTTGAGTTTTCCTCATAAGGATCATTTCTGATCCACTAGCATTAACCAGTAAGACATAATCGGAAGGATTGTATTAAACCATGACGTTTAGATACTCCTATTTCAAGTTCCTTTCCTCTAAAATCATTTTGTCTTCTCGTTCACAGCATGTGCCCTATGTGGCTTTGATCTATGATTGTTAAGAGTTGAGTTTTTCAAGACAGACTTTCAGTTGTCCAGCAATTCAACTTAGTGTTTAAAGGAGATGAATGAGCGCTGATTAACATCACGATGATGTCCTCTTGTCTGTCTTTTGTCTGTCTATTCAGAATGGCCCCTTTCATTTCTTGATGAGCAAGACCATTGGCAGAGTAGTGTGAATGAGCCTGCACTAGAGACTTGGAGCCCAAACAGCAACAGAGCCTGAGGGGAAACCACATTAATTTCATTTGACAGACTTGATTAAAATTTGGCAATGAGACTTTTTGGGAATGTGGATCAAACAAAGATTGCCATTACTGAGCAATGGAGCAGATAAAGTGGAAACACTTTTGTAAAAAAATTGTTGTCTCACTGATTGATGATCACAGAGCGATTATCTAAAGTCCTACAGTGGTCTTTACACTACAGCAAGATTTCATTTTATTATTATTAGTTTATATATGATACCCAAACACACAACAAATATTAATTTCACGGCTCTCAAAAACACTTCATTCTGAATTTGATAAGTCAAAATGTCGACATTATACCGGCGCTACTTGCACGTCTCAAATATTACTCCGCGGTTTCGCATCTTTAGTAACGCGTTACGTTAAATTCGCTAGTTTGTGCAGCAAACAACGGTCAGGTAAGTTAAGATCTTGGTGGAATTGTAGATAAATATGTTTCCTAACAAGTCACCAAATGGCTTTGAATTGTAGCTAGAATTGTATCAAATAATATTGTACGTTGGTTGACTATTTTTAGCGGAAGAGTTAAGGTAATGTAAATAACATAATATATGTATAGCAATAATAACACTAAATAAATTAAAATGGTATTTTATTGCATGCATTTATTTGGTAACGTTAAATACCAATATAACACTAAGTATAAATAAGCGGGATAGTGTAGTCAATCGGTCATCATGGTATCACGTTACCCTCCACTTTGCGTCGCCGGACTACATTATCCTCGGCCTTGCCGCAGTTTATTATCACATGAAGGTGGTATGTATAATTACATCATCACATAGTTAATTTGAGTTGAGTGATTGATTTAAACAGACAGGCAGCGCGTGCAAAACATATTACACGATCAAAGTTGCGCTGATTAACCAGCAATCACAGGATCCCTGTTCCCATCAACGAACATGCAAATTCAAGATATGATAAGCAAAAGCAACATGCTCGTTTCTATTTTCGCTCGACTGCACAACAGTAGCCTAACTGTATCAGTTCGGTATCAACCGAATGTCAGATGCAAATTTGATCGGTGTGGCCGTTGGTAGCTACTTGGGCAACTGAAATAAATAAAGGGGATGCGCAGGGATACCGTTGAGTTGATCCTCTAATGAGATGTAACTCAGTGAATGTATAAGCCACTGCAGCTCGACGTGTTGGGCAGGAGGAGGCGCATAGGACGATCTCATCATTTCCAACCGAAGAAGATTATTATTAAAGTGTCCCAGTAGAACGGGGCTGCCTTCCTGCCTCAATCGGCCATGCGTCCTCCGAGTGAACGAATGAATAAACGAGGCGTTGCGGATCGCTGTTAGCCAATGTGGATGCTCCTCATGCACAACGACAGCGCGTCGAGCGCGACAGTATCGTAGAGCTGTCATGTACTGATCATCGTCCTGTTTCTGTTTCGCTCCGGACTTCCATAGGGGGAATGAGTAATCGTTATGTGATATGTGATCGTTATACATCGCGGAATCCCACAGCTGTACCGCGGCGCTGCGAGTCAAAGCGGCCCGCTTTAGGAGCTCCTACCGCGCGTCGTTATGCCATTCCCAACGCTGTTTATGGAGGATCGCCGTACGAGACAGTCGTGCGTCATTTCGTGCATTGATTGATACGCGTTTTCCCGTAATATGGCCGATCAGAGCAACATTCAATCCGCCGCCTCCAAAAGCATCAGGCCGTTCAAATCCAGCGAGGAATACTTGTATGCCATGAAGGAGGATCTAGCTGAATGGCTGAACACGCTGTACGATCTGGACATCACGGCGGACACTTTTATGGAGGGTCTGGAGACCGGCTGCGCGCTCTGCCGGCATGCAAACAACGTGAACCGCGCCGCCCACGAGTTCAAGACCAAGTATCCAGATGCGGCGCTTTCGCGGCGGATGCCCAGCAAGGACGTGGTCTTCCAGTCGAGGAACGTCATACCGGGCTCGTTTTTGTCCAGAGACAACGTGTCCAACTTCATCGGCTGGTGCAGACAGGAGCTCTGGATCAAAGATGTGCTCATGTTCGAGACCAACGACCTGGTGGAGAGGTGCAACGAGAAGAACTTCGTGCTGTGCCTGCTGGAGGTGGCTCGCCGGGGGGCCAAATTTGGCATGCTGGCCCCCATGTTGATTCAACTCGAGGAGGAGATCGAAGAGGAGATACGGGACCAGGAGAACCTGACTGAGGCCCTGGGGGAGTCGCAGAGCCCGCCAAACAGGACGTACAGCCGCAAGAAGAGCATCGGCGAGCCCGACCCAGAGCTGCTGGCCCGCTGGCAGCAACAGCAGAAGAGAGTCCTGCTGGATATGCGCAACCTGGACGAGCTGGTGAGTTTGACAGGTGTAGGGTCTCAGGCAGGCTCGTAATAATTGCAACTGGTGGGTTATTAATAATCTGTTTACCAGGTTATGGTAAGTTCCTGGTGTTACACTGTGTTTATATGGACCAGAAATGACACATAGGTTAGCTAAGGTTACCAGGTTCAGTGCTTCTACTTACAGTAGATGTGGATTTTTTTGTCAAATCTTGACTTTCAACTTTTAAATGTAACTTTTAATTTTACCTTCAGTGGCTCTACATCTCAAATGTCAGCCTCGGAAGACAACCACAGTGCATCTCGTTAAACTAATATATTAAACATGGGACAAAATGTGGCTTCACCTATTAATGTAAAAATGTAGCAACATTTAGCTTTAAAATGATCACTAGAATTTTCTTCTAGCACAGTGAACACCAAAGTACCATTTATTTTCATTTACTTTTTATTTGAATGACTACCCTTTATAGATATATTTGCAGTTGCTTTATTATATAGAAATAAATTAGACACTTATTTAACAAAAAATAAATAAAATTGTTGTTGATTAAATTATTTTGTCACAACAACCATGTGTCAAAGCATTCATAACTAATGAAGAAAATTAGTTTGAAACCAGATTTGAAAGTTATTGAAGAGAATGCCCAATTTGTAAAAAACATATAAATATTAACCACGTGTCAAATCCCCCATAACTAATGAAGAAAATTAGCTTTAAACCATCTAAAGTCATTTATTGCAGTGAATGACAGATTTGTAAAAATAAATAAATATTAAGCACGTGTCACAGCTCTCATAACTAATGAAGAAATTAGTGTGAAAGCGAAACCATCTAAAATCATGAATTTAAATTAATTTACTGAAGTAAATACCAGATTTGTAAATATTTATAATTTGTCATTAGGATTTGTTTCGGCCCATATTGAGTGAAAACATCTTTTGTGGGTAAATGTAAGCAGGAGGTTTCATCCAAACATACCTCTGAGCCTGCTGATTGGATGCTTTTATTTGTTCGGTACTCTGTTTCATCCCAGTGATTCAGTGATTGACCTTATCTGCTCGTGTGAGTGGATCTTTGTGTTTGTGTGTGTGCTGGATGAAAGATTTGTATTGGTGTGTGACATCTGAGTCTGCACATTTTCTTTTACCCTGGTCATGAGGAACGCTGATTGTCCATGCCATATCTCGCCTATGTGTGTTCTTGAGGGTGAAAGGTTGTTCTTAAGGACCAGAGATATTGAATTCTGGTCCGTGTTGGTAAGTTAGTGAGATAGTTGAATGTTTTAATACAACGAGACTGATGAACACATCATTCTTATTTATCTTCTTTGCCACAGCTGAATATTGCTGTTTTAGAAAGATGCTTCTTCAGTTTGCACTGTGCTTTTGCTAGTCCTAATAGTCTGCTCTCACCCAATTATTCTATCAAAATGTTTAGGGAACAACAGGGGAAACTTTGCGATCTCCCACAAGCACTGGTGCACAGAAACCTAATTTGACTGCGTCCCAGTTACTGTCTGCCTCTAAAAGTCCCTCTCTTCACTCCATTTCTGCTCTGATCAGCAATGTACATTTCACCACTTAAATCCACCAAACTGTCAACATCATCCCAAAGATCAATATTTAAAGAATTCAGAAATTCCATCATAGAAACAGCAGTGAGCCCTTGTGAGCGTGTAAGCACTTCTTCCCTGAGCGTGAACTGCTAGCATCAGCATGAGTTGAGTCAGGATGAAGAAACAGTGAACGTCAGGTGCTGTTACATCAGGAACTCATTCCACAGGTTATTAGCATTTTTTACTGAATGTAAGCCTAATGTTAAAGTATACAGTCAGTGATTTATCTGGCACAGTAGACACTTTGATTTGTCCTCTTTTACGGTTGACCTTGTCTGGATGATCTAGCACAGCTGCTCATCTTATCTCATGTTGCTGAACAGAGCAGCTGCTTTGTCCTGCAGAGCGAGGGTGGATTCAGTGACAGGTCATCAGATCACCCTGGGGCTCCTGGGGCTCCTGGGGACATACTGGAGCACTCCGCAGTATTCACACTCTCTCATCTCGTCTGCTTTAATATATTGGTCTGTGAGATTTACTGAGATTTCTCACAGGCTTTGTTCTCTGACAGGCAAGTCCGGACAGATCTTTGTTTTGATTCATTTACATGTTGCCATATTTGAGAGATATGCCATGCAGCCACTTATGACTGGTTTGTGGGTAAATTATACTTCCACACAAATACATTCAGACTTCCTCTCTCTATATATAAAGCTTGGTTGTTTCATTGTTTTAGGCAATTTGATAATACGGAAGTTTTTTCTTCTGTATTATTTTTTCTTTTATTTTATTTTCATCATGACACTTGCATTCTTGATTTAGTATAATAAAACACTTTTAAAGAAGTCACGTGAACTTTAAAAGTGGGGATGCCCAATATATTATCAGTAGTGTATGAGTCATCTGATGGTGTAATTGATTTATAACTTCTATTTGTATCAGTACATATTGGAGATATATTAGTCAATATTTGATATTTAATTCTATTCTCCTTTTTGACATCATGTAACACTTACTTATAGTTAATATTAAATAACACTGTTAAATGAAATTGTCAGCATGTTCATTTTTGGGTGAACAATCCCTTTAATAATATTATTTAACTGAATCTGTTTGACTACATTAGATTTCACCAGCAAAAGTCATTTTAATAGTCAGATAAGGTAAAATGATCTCTAACACATTTACAACTCACATTATGGTCCCTAAGTCTATAGTTCTTGCTTTGATTAAGGTGAAGTCTTTTTTTTTTCACTGTTTTTGTGAGTGCTGTCCATATGAATGTGTGGTGTAATCCAGTCTACTCATTTTTATGTTTTGGACGTGGTTTGAGGATTTTAGCATGGCCACTTGGTTATTTTAGATTTAATACTCATACTCATAAACATCAAAGTCACTGTCCAAATGAAAGATTCATGATTGTAAAGTAAAAGGATGACCGTGAGGATTATTCTTCGTTGATCTTGTATTTCTTAAAGAGATTTCCATGGAAACAGGATAGAAGACTCAGATTTAGTATTGGTAATCCTATTCATCCCTGTGGAACATGAAAGGTAGTTTTGCCTGATCCTCACCGTCCATTAGTTCCTCACATATCCTCCTTCCCAAAAGGGTTTAATATTCTGAAATAACACTCATGCTGCATGAGGAAAAGCAGAAGTGTCTCAGAGATATGAGTGGATTTGAATTACACAGCTTTAGTTCCTCTTGGTTTTCTTAGTTACAGAAACACTGATACAAATACTCCTCTGCACCTTTCCCTCTAACGCCTTACTCATCTCTGGTGGGTTTGGCTGGAATTTTCCGGTGTGGGGGAGACAAGGTCACTGCTTCCCCCTGTGTAATGTTATTTAGTATTGCATAGACCTGCTAAAATGTCTAGTCACAAAAATGTATCCGTATAGTCACTCTAATACTGTAGAACCCGAGCCAACGTTGAGAGAAAGACAGTTTTGCTCAGTCTGCTTTCTCAGCCCATTTGTCATTAGTTTGGGTAACTTCTGTTTCAGTGCATTACATCACTCATTATATAGTTGCACATACTACTCAGAATGCTTTAAATAGAAGTGGAATATAACATACACGTCTGTAGTTTGTTAAAGTCTCTTATGCTCACCGAGGCTGCATTTATTTGATAAAAATAAAATAGGAAAATAAACAAATTGTGATTTTTATTTTAATTTTATATATATATATATTTAAAATTGTAATTATTCCTGTGATGGCAAAGCTGAATTTTCAGCAGCCATTACTCTGTGTTCAGTGTCACATGATCCTTCAGATATTATTCAGTTTAAACTGTTTTAATCAAAGAATTTAGAAGACTGGAGAAGAAAATACTAGTGTAATGATTTTTTTTTTTTTTGCTCATGGTCTCATAAACACAGACCGCAGACAGACAGCGTCTTGTCAGAAATACCCGATGAAATGACATCAAGGCACATGACCAGAAGACATCAGTGGCGTTATACTGTATCTAGCTCTTTTCTCTCTTTCTCTCCCCTCTCTCTCCCCACACCCTGAGGCCTATAATACACAGCCCTGTTATTTGCTCTCTTTTTTGTTTCTCAGACATGCACATGCATGTGTGCAGTACACACACACACAGTCTCTGCCCAGAGCGAAGGAGAAAAGGAAAGAGAGAACACACTGTTTGATGGTGCAGTGCAGTATGGCTGCCCTGCTCATGTAAATATAGCTCAAATCATGTGCTTTGTCGAGAAGTGTGTTGTTGTACCATTCAGAACATCTTAGCAAACTAGCAATACCCTGCTATTGCAAGCACTACTATGATGTTCTGCAGAAAATGTAAAATGATCATCATCTTCAAACTGCTTGCATGGTTTTGACCACACATATGCTGTCCTACACTCATTGTGCTCATGGGTTGAAATTGAGAGATTTATGGAGGTATTTTGCAATCCCCTAAAGGCCAAAGGGAACATGAGGACAGGGAAAGAGGGAGGGAGATGTAGCCTCGTGGTAGAGGTGAATCGAAGGACAATGATAACAGGAGAGAGGCTGATATCACAGAGAGGTGGGGTCGAGGGAAAACTGAAAGCTTTACAGCTAAAGAAAAATACAGATGAGTAGAGAGAGTAAATGAAAGATGTGTGGAGGCGAGAGAGAAACAGAACAGAGGTGAGCTGAGGACAGAATAATGAGAACAGGATGGATGGAGAATAAAGAGAGCAGCAGAAAGAGTGACGGCAGCTGAGGTGATGTGTTGCTCTGTGAACCTCATGGCAAGGACGTTATCATTGTGCATGTTCAAATTAGCTTTATTTTAAAACTGCTTTCTGATTTATTTTAAAGTGTTGAAACTGTACTAAAAATAAAGTTTACTAAAACAGGTTTTATATATTTTTTGCAGTTCAGTTATTTTACTGGAACATTTCCATTTTATATGTATACATATGTATACATGTGTTAATGTAATTTATGAAAATCTAAGGTCATTGAATTATTTCGAAAAATAAGCTCTAGCAAAATAAAGCCTGCTCAAGCCTTCTTACTTGCATCATCAATCCAAGCTTCACTCTGCGTCTTAGTTTGAGTTTGCAATAATAACTCTGCCTTATGCTTTACTGCATGTATTCAAAGAAGAGCAGGCGACAGTTTGCCAGAAGTGCCTGTACTGTACAGACTGCTACACCCAGCTCTAATGGATTTTACACCAGAGAGAGAGAGAGAGAGAGAAGAGAGAGAGAGATTCACACAGAGAGAGCATCAGAGAGAGATTCTGACCCAGCACAAACTGCCATGACCTACTTTTCCTCTCTCTCTCTCTCTCTCTCTCTCTCTCTCTCTCGGCCTCCGAGTATTTCCCATATGAACTCATCTGTAGTCTTTTTTCTTTTTATGGTCATGTTGATTTATGCATCAAATTCTGGCTGCCATAAGTCATGTATCTTTCCGTGGTGGCCTGCAGTACTCCTCTATTATCAGAACTGTGTAAGTCATTTTATACAGCACCTGTCTATGTTCAGCTTTTGTTTGTGTGTATACATTCATGTGTAACTGAGCGTGTGGAAGCTGAGTGGTTTCTTAACTCTGTTGGTGGCTGATGAAATCACAGCATGGATGCCTTTCCTATTACAGTATGTGTATATGAGCTGTTGTTGTATTTTGAACATGCATAATGGTAATGCATATATTCTTTGTATGTATTTTATTTTAAGATATATAAAGAAAAACACAATGTTAAATGTGTTAATAATAAGACAAATTATACAGTGTTTCATTTGTTTTGTTTCAGTGTTGCCTAGAATTACATTTGATGCCTCACAGCAATATTTCATTTTAGTTTCTTTGCCTTTTTCCATATTTACAAAGATGTTTCCATATAAATAAATTTGATGAAATTTGATTCAAAATGTTAAGCAAAAGTCTCAATTGTCCATTTGGTGTCATTGCCACTGATTTCCCACTGCAATTGACACTAGAGTTGAGTTAAATATTTAGATAAATGCACAACCTCTGGATGTTTTTGTCCCTCGTGGCCTGATATAGTTTTTTCCTGACCAAATTTGATCATGGCTGAGATATGAAAATTGATTACCTAATCTGTGCAGTAGATTTTGGGAAAACAGGGAGAGGAAGACTTTGTCAAAAGTTATATACTGTAGCTGGAAAGATTTTATGCCAGGTACAATTTAGGTCTTGTGAATGTTTATATGTACCAGAAGGTCACCTGTTGTTAGCTCATTTCATCTCACTAAACTTATAGCTTCGGTTTTGTCATAATAAGGCCTCAAACAAAAGGACAAGCGTGTGATCGTCTTATGCTGAGGCTTGTGAGCACAGCTTTCATTCTTTAGTTCTTTAGACAAGACACATATTTTGCTTTGCCCTTGAGCACAAGCCATAACAAGCCTTTATAATGCACTGGAGAGACTGACCTTCAGATGTCACCAGTCTGAGTTTACAAAATGGCTTACTTAACTAAAAGGAAACAATCCTGTTATGGTAACTTAGATTTTTTCATGTATCTTAAGTTTATCTTAAGCCCTATAGCACAGTCATTCTAAGCAGATGGTTTGTCAGGTTAGGCTTCTCTGTTTGTGTGTGTGTGTGTGTGGAAATTTCATTGGTTTTTAGATTTTTGATGGTAGAAGGACTGTCCTTTTAATTAAGGATGACTAGTCAGATAAGAGATGACAGATCTGTGAGCATGTACGTGCGTGTGTTCTCCATGTTTTCTCTGTCTGTAAAAGTATGCTGGCAAAGCACACTACTCCTCTGTGATACAGTCACTCGATCACAGATCTCTGCTTGACACTGTAAATATCACAAATGTCCTTGTTAAAAATCTTTCTGACTTTTATTCTTCAGTCAGTAACAAAAGAAGGTATTTTAAAATAGGTCTCATTATTTCCTCTTTATGCATACGATGTACATATGTACATCCCACTGGAATTTAATTTTATAATTTTTATCTTTGAGTAAACTATGTCTTTAAGTGAAATAAAGTCTCTTCTTTTGGTTGTCTGGAATATGTTAGACCTGTAAGTGACCCAGATTATCTGTATTTTATAGTTTGTTTTTGTGTGTGGTGTTGATCTTAGGTTGGTTTCAGCTGAAACAGTGCAATTCAGCTTAATTCACCCCCATCGGAGATGCAAAAAATGTTTCTTCTGTGCCAGACACCCGCTGAAGCGCTGAAGCAGCGTGTTAAATTCAAGGCATGCTCATATTTAGCTTGGGTCCCGCCCAGTGTTTATCTCCTAGTAGTGGAATCAGATATAAACTTCTTAGCAAACAGATTTCTCATTCTTGCACAACTGAAACTCCAAACTGTTTTCTATGAGGTTTTGTTTTCAGACTTTACTCAAACAGTACCATACTGTTTAAATATTGTTATTATTCAGCACAGTTTTACTGTTGAATATGATATGAAACACCTTCCCTGAACACACAGATATTTCGCCAAAATATAATCGTTACTACAATTTATTGGTGTCAGCCATCACTGTTTTATGAAAAATATAATTCAATCACGTTGCTTTTGTAAGTGTGAATACAAATCTACCACTATTTTTCACCATTTTAGAGTGTCTGCTTACACGAAACTCTTCTGAGACGCTCGGTCACACATTTACTGAGAAACTAATCAGCTGTTCCAAAACAATCCACACCCACAGCCATTTTATATCTAACCCGGAAGAGTCCTTCACTTTTTACCCATCTGGCCTTCTGTGTGTCACCTCTATCAAAGTGTGTGTCAGTGTGTGTATCAGGTAGCCTTCAGTTATCAGAGACCCAGATACAGCTCACTATCTCTCAGATGCTCCATTTCCCCGTCTGCATCTCCAGGCTGACCTCGCCCGGCGCTGTCTTTGATGCTGGCTCTCACAGTCCCATAGTGCTGGTAAAGGAAGCAGGGTGATAAACAGAGGTTTCCCTCCAGACATACGCTTAGGAAAAAAAGCAGCACAGATAACAGCACTTGGGAACCAAAAACACAACATAGATGAGGTCTGAAAGCACACAGAGGTCATGTGCATTTTCTTAAAAACAACACCTTGTTTGTAGTGTTGTGTTCAGTCAGAATTTGTGTATTATTAGGGTTATTAATAAGTGGTTGTGTGTGAATCCTAAGCATGTTTATGAGTGTGAGTTCAGTTATAGAATGTGGTTGTCACTCCAGTAAATAACCGTACAGTGTAAAAGTAAATTTTCACAGTTTAAATCTATTGCTTTTCATTATAAATGACAATATCAGCATTGGATTGAAAAACATTAATTCAGTAATATAAATGTCAAATAAAAATCCTTTTTACTTTTAATGGAAGTCATGCAGAAATGAATAATTTTTATACATTAGGATGGTGAATCTTTCAGTTGACAGTGTAGATCAATTCAATTCATGATTTACTGATTCAAAACCATTTTTAAAACTCAAGTACACAATTTGTCATTTGACGTATAGTTACTTTGTTTGTATTTAATTTAAAGTGCTATGTACACTGGTGATTGTCCATTGATTACATTGTTAGCACTTTAAATTGCATATAAAACAAAATGCAAACATAAAAATTCACAGTTTAAAATTAATGTGGCAGAGAGCACCGTCATTTCTAAAATCATTGTGAATCATATAATTATATTCTTCCATAAAATTCCATACAAAACCTGAATCCATATATTTCAACAGTTGTGAACATGGTCATGCCCCTGTGCTGCTGTCTTTTAGAAATCACACTGAACAATATGAATCAGATGTAATGTCACATTAGATAAATAAATAAAAACTGTGCTAAATAACTTTAACAGTGTTCATTTAATTTGCAGCAGAAGTTAATATGTGAACTTCGTCAGCCCTGTTCATTATCATCATATTTATTCAGGCGTCTCCTCTCCTGCCGTCTCACTCCTCCTTCATCAGGTGTGTCTATCACAGATACATCTCATCGTCTGCTCTGTTTGCATACAGTATATGCTGTTGACAGTAGACATTGCTGGGGAGACAGACATTTAAATAACATCTCCATGTCTTACATTTGGCAAGGGTGGTTCCTTGGTTAAAATCAACAAAGAAATGCTGTGAGAACGTTACAGGGAGTCTCTGGTTCTGCTAGACTGAATGGAAAAGCTCTGTGTAAACTTGATTCTGCTAACTTCTCTAGCATTTAATTGGTTTCCCTGATGTCCATTTATAATGTTTGAAGTCCATTTATAGTTTTACGGCGTTTCTAGTAATTCTCAGTGAACAACTTTGAACAACTATATAAAAATGTATAACTGTTGCTAAAAGAAACTTCCTGCATAGTGGTAACCCCAGAAAGCTTGCACATTACACACAGCAGATTTGTTTTTGGAGGTACGAGTTTGCTCAATACTGCTTGTGTGAAAATGTACTGTAATGGTCTGTTTTTGCTGCTATAGCTTCAGGAATATTATATGTGAGTGGGCTCTGTTACGATTGGCTAACCCCTTCTTATTTAAAATGAAAAGAACATGTGTATGCAGTGTTGATGAATGGAAGCATTTGGGTTTTGTCACCTCATTTGTTTCTGGTATAGATATGATGTAATGGAAAGAACCCATAAATATTATGAGAGGGGACCTAACAGTTTTGTATCACCACAGAAATCTTTAAGGTGGTCACTGCTCATAGACTTTCCAGAACAGATGTCTAGACAAAGAGAGCAAAGCACGAGAGAGGCAAAATACAGCAAGAGAGCTCTTCTTACTTCAGAGAGAACAGCAGTGAGTCTGTATTACGGCTCGTTCTGGTTCTGTGGTAACTGTCAGACACATGTTGCCTAAATAGACATGACGATGGCTCTAATTATAGAATATTCTAGCTGTAACCCTCTAATCTTCCAAACAGGCCAATAATGTGGAAAATTAAAGTTATTAATGGCAATTCTAGAGCCTCCAAATTCAACTACAGTCAATCAAGTCTCACTGACGGTGTGTGTGGCAGTAGACCTTCTCCATCATGCCAGCAGAAGTCTGCTCTCTCGTCTGTGGAAACTCAACTGAATGTGTCCGTGTAGGAAATAAGGAGGAGTTTCCCTTGTGTTTGCATAAGCAGTCCAATGGAGCCTCAACGTGTACTTTCCCACACTTGTAACACTGTAGAAAATATACTGCATACTATATAAACGTGCATATCATAATATAAATAATACAATAATGTTGCATTGAAGAAAAAGAAAAACATGTTATGCAAAACGTATATTAATTAATGTTTGTTTTTTCATTTATTAATTAAACCTTTTATTTTTCTTTTGACCATGGTTTGGTGTGTTGGAGACTAGTGATCGACCGATATTGATTTTTTTATAACCGATACCGATTATTTGTAAGTTTATGTACCCGATAACCGATATGCAGAACCGATATTTATTTACTGTTATAAAGTAAATAAATAACAGAGTGAAGTAAGTCCATTCTTCACTTTGGTTTTTCCTCCTTTCAGTCATCTAAACAACAACAACAACTGTTGAAAATTAACATTTTCATGTTAAATTTAATCTTAAAATTACAACAATAAAAACGTTTTATTTATAAAAAGCATCAGTGTTGCTGATGATATTAACAATAAGCAAAATAATGTCTAATGTTTTCAAATGGAGAAAATAAAGGACAGAAGTCATATCAACTTCATTTTAAACTACAGTTTTAGGTTTATAAGCTGTTTAATAGACTAAAGAGTGAATAATAATTCACTGAATAATATTCTCTGGAATATTGAAATAAGCTATAACAAACAAAACATCGTATTTTATTGCATTTCTTAACTGGCACGTTTTATCAGAATTATTCAAATGTTTTTGTCATTCTAAACTATGAAAACTGCTGACAGAGCGGTTTATCTATTTACACAGAACTATACTCAAACTGCGATCGCTTGTGGAGAAAATAAATAATTAATTTCGATAGAGATATATTTATTTAGATGTTTATTGGTGAAATAATGGTTCTATAGTAAATGTTAATATAGTTTAGCGTGTTTCAAACAAGTGAATCTTGTTAAAAGTTACATGCGGTGTCCGCGCTGGAGCTTCTCCTGAGTGAACAGTGTCCACTGCTCCAAGTGTGTGTGTGTGTGCCCACTGCTCCAAGTGTGTGTGTGTCCACTGCTCCAGGTGTGTGTGTGTGTGCATCCACTGCTCCAGGTGTGTGTGTGTACTTGGATGGGTCAAATACAGAGAACACATTTCACTGCTGGTTATACTCTGTAGAATTGTGTGTGACAAATAAAAAAAAAAAATATATATATATTAAAAAAAAATTTAAACCGATTATGGTAAAATGCTTAAATATCGGGAAAAATATCGGTAAACCCATATAACGGTCGATCTCTATTGGAGACAATGTTTTGTCTTGCTGTACAAGTTTCAACTCTTAACATTGCTGCTCTCTCGTCTGATCTTGATTGATCTTCTGAACTTTTGCCCTGTTTGTTGTCATGGTGCCACACTCAAAGACCGCAAACAGAACAGAACATCAGAGTGAACTAGAGAGAATGAAAGTCCATGATCACCCCACCCAGTACAGCACAGAACACACGCATGCCTCCATACTGTTACGTCACTCTCGTTCACATCAGTAATTATGTTTTATGTGTATGTGGCATGTGCCTTTGAGTCAATCACTGGGCAAGTCCCAGATCTCATCAGGATATGACGCAACTTTAGGGAATGGCTCTTTGTTTCACTATTTGAGCTTTAGAGAGCGTGAGAGGTAGATGAAGAAAGAGAGAGAATATTCCCCAGGGAGTGATTCAATTAAGGTGTGACAGTAATTGGAAAGGTCGGCTCTTTCGGTGAGTCAATCACTTCAGGAGATCAGGAGTCAATAACACCATCCCATGATGCATCGCAAATAAGTTACATTCTATCCGTTCACATGCTTACACACGCTCCCAGCGTCCCTCACTCTCTAACACACAGAGTTGAAGCGAGGTAAGGGACGTGACTCAGTGTTTCTCACAGGAAACTGCTTCTGTTCAGGTGCTGCTGGACATTCAGTGGAAAGTTTGTCTGAGTGTGAATAAATGTCTTTTATAGTCGGTGAGCCAGTAAACAACTGAATGCTAAAGAATGACTCCATGTTTGTGAATATATCTCCGCTCACCTATGTGGAAGAGATATGTACATAAATATAATAAACATATATTTATTGATTCTTTTACATTTTTATATATAGTTATTGTTTGTAATTTGACGAAGTTAAATGAGAATACAGCATTCCATATAATTTCCTGACTAATATGTTTTGGTTATTAGTGACCCAACAATTGTACTTTTATAATTTTTTGTTCAGGAACATGGTACCATGGCCAAAAATCATTTTAGTAATACAATACCAAGTTTTAGTCCTTTTTTTGTTGGTGCAATCAAACAGAAAGCTATATTGTCTATAAAATACATAGAAAGTAAAATGTTTCTTTACATACATTTTTCTTGTAATAGATAGATAATAGATTACTTTTTATTATATAATTTTTAAAGTAGTCATGATTCATACAGGCCTGTATTTTCCATTTGCAAGTTGAATACAATAGAATTGGCTTCCCAATATATAGCACTATATACAAATATACTATTAGCATTGATATTCTTTTTTTTTTTTTTATGTGATGATAGGTTTGTTTGTTTCAATATTGCAAAAGTTTAACCATGATTGTCTGCACACTGTATGCTATTTTTGAAATAAGATGTTCTATTGTGTTTTGTAGGTTCGGGAGATTCTGGGCCAGTGCTCCTGTCCATCACAGTTCCCCATGACCAAAGTCTCCGAAGGGAAGTACAAAGTCGGAGACTCCAGCGCGCTCATCTTTATCAGGGTACATCTTTAATGAACTCACCAGTTACTCATTCACCTGTCTATTCTGTCAAAACATTGAGGCACTGTCCTTTTCTTTCTTTATTCTTAAATCTGAAGTTTGTCTCTTTTTCTTTAAAACAGATTGAAAAAATTCAGAGCTGATATATTTTTATAATATCAAATTCAGTTAAATGTAGGTTGACTCCGCCAATGCCAATCAGTTTGAAAACTATTGTTATTTTTGCTGTTTTATTTGGTGACGCAAGTGGCACAGAATGATACACCTCACTTTCTTTTTTTACAAAGTTTTAGTACAAATGCTGGTGTCACACCCACAGACATCCAGCCATCGATTCTGAACTTTTATTTACTTTTTGAATCTGCGCTGCTGTATCATTGGAATCTTTAACATTCCCAGAATAGAGGCCAAACTATAATAATTATAGCTCCATAATAAGCCATCCTGAGGTTTGAATGGTGTTTACACAGGTGCCAGGCTGACCTATTCAAGACTTAGCCTGTTATCCAACTTCATCTAAAAGCACCCACACCCATTCATACTGCAGATAGAAATGGAGACTTATGTCATTTCCTGTTCTCTACCAAGCTCTCTGGATGCCTGGATGTGTGTGTGTGTGTGTGTGTGTGTGTGTGTGTGTGTATGCATATTTACATGCACTTCTTGCATGCATCTGTGTCTCTTTCATATGCTGTTGGGTCTACAGATTTTCACTCTCAGCTGGAGGAAATTATAGATGGAATTTTATCTTCCTCCAGTGCAGCAGGGCTGAATCAATTAAACTCGATTTAGCATCATTCTCCTCCGCATGGATGCTGTAACTGCAACCCTATATCTACCCTATTTCTCTCTGTCTTCATCTTTCTTGATCTGGTCAGTTTTTGAGCTGTGTGTGTGTGTGTGTGTGTGTGTGTGTGTGTGTGTGTGTGTGTGTGTGTGTGTGTGTGTGTGTGCCTTTTTTTGCAAGATATATGTATGCAACTTAGCTGGTGCTGTTAGATTTAAACCCTTCTTTTTACTGAGACTAGAATTACACACAGACCCATCATCCTTCTCCAGCACATATTAACGCTAGCAGCACAGCGTGAGGTGAAGCAGAGGCTATTTACATGCCCGGCTCAGCTCTCCTGTGTTGACATCTTCTGGACGTCATCTTGGTTAGGAGCTCTGTGCTCAATTTGATGTTGGCAATGAAGACCTTGGCACAAAAGAACATTCGCTTTGTTTACTGTTTATTATAATTATGGTTTCAGCATGTTTCCTCCCGTTGCCATGGTGATGAATCCCAAGTGCTTGTTAAAGGGCAGATGAGTTAAGCTGCCAAAGAGTGCAGCACTCCCATTGGCTAAAGTAGAGGTATAATAAAAGTCAATTATTACATTAAGGCCTAGGGTAACAACAAATGCTGCTGTTACATTTACCTAAATACTTATTGGGGTGTCAACAGATGATGATGATTCAAGGTCACTGTGTAAAAGTTTAGGTAAATATTCTGAAATATTATTATAATTTTTAAATAAGCTGTTTTTATTTAATATACTTAATGTATTAAGTATACTTAATAATGTATTCCTATGATGGAAATATTGCATTTTCAGCAGACTTTACAAAACACAATAACCAAAAAAAAAAAAAAAAATGGCTGTAAGAGTTGATATTATAATATGATAGTTTTTATTTTCATATCATTGGAAAAAGAAGGTCCAGTCCACTGCAATACATTTTACAATCACACCGGCCAATCTGTTAAAGACTTAAACACAGCGTAGTTTTGATAAATGAATCTTGACTCTGCAGACCCCTGCATTCTGTCTCGATATATCAACAGAATCCTTCGTGAACCGCTCCTTACTGATTTTCTGCTGCCTTCTTTTCGTACGTGTGGTTTGTATTAGCAGCTGGGTGTAGACTGACTGCTGTCTTGCGAAACATTGTGTTTAGGTGATACTTCAAGCTTGAATTTAACCATTCCTCATTCCAATATGCTTCAGGAGGCATTATTAAATGTTCATTTATTAACAATAGCAGAATTAATGATACTAAATTAGCATGTTAAATTAACAGGACAAAATACTGCATAATTATGACAGAAAACATACATGTTAGTTATTTCTCTTTATATTATAATAATGGTTCATAATGTGGATTAATAGAATGTACATTATTTTGTATTGGGCTATAACCTGTCATCTTTATGTGGGAAAGACATCCAAAACAATCAGAGAACTGTGTAGAAGAATTACAGGCCTAGATTTAGTTCAGTGTATGGTTTAGCTTGTATGTGCGTTTCAGTCTTTGTATAAATGAGAGCTTGTGTAAGTTTGTGGAGGTGGGCATTGTGCCAGTCAACAGATGTGCTCTCTTTTCATGGCAACAGCACACAGACACTCATCACATGATTATTCCGTGTTATTATGTGCTCAGCAGATGGACTTTAGCAATGCTAAAACTCTAAAGAGCTTTGTTGCAACAGGTTCGAAGTACACAATCGACAACAGTGAAAATGTGAAAGAGAGTGTTTTCCTGACTAAGCGCTATTTTTTTGATAAAGGAATCAATAGTCTCTTATCCTGCATTTCTCTCTGTTCATCAGAGAGCTAAAGAGCTAAAGAAACAGGGCTTGGAGTAAAAGGAGGGCCGTTTCTATGCTCAATCTCCTTCATTCCTCTCTCTCTGAATACCAGCTGAGAGGGAGAGTGTGTCGGTGCGTGATGTCTGTTTGTTCTCTCTCCAGCTCTGTCATTGTGTGTTGTCATGATAATGACGGCGGATGGAGAAAGCAGTGGGGTGGATGGAGGAAGTGTTGGTGGGCAGCTCAGCTCTGTTGTATAGCGTACACGACGCGAGGGCTTGAGCTTATAATAATCAGCTGTTATGTTGTTCCACCTCTATTATTAGTGATGTTTGAAGATAAGCATCACTGTTATTATTATTACCCATACTGAGGGTTAGCGATTTAAACAAGCTAACCCTACTGATTGTGCTAAGAACATGAAAAATAACTCACAGTGTGTTGTGGAGAGGTATGATATTTATTTTGCTAGGTGATTTAGGTTTCTCTTTATTAATGAATATTCATTTTTGATTTTCTAAAATAATTTTCTTAGCTGTTTAAAAGCTTTTTAACACAATTTGGATATTTGTTACTGTGCGTGCCAGCTATATTGAGTGTGTTATTTTGGTTGGTCATGTTAATGTGTGTGTGAAAGGTGTTAACATCTCTCTCTGTGTAGGTGTTACGGACTCATGTGATGGTGCGCGTGGGTGGAGGATGGGACACACTTGAACATTACCTCGACAAACACGATCCCTGTCGCTGCGCCGGATTCGGTGAGATCACCACTTGTGTCACTTCCTGTCTCTGAGCTGTGAGACTTACTGGAATTTTTCAACAATACTACTCGTGTTTCTCACGTCTGATTTTTTTTAACTTTCTTACAGTATCATACAATCAAGTTCTACGAGTTTTTGTTTCTAGTGTTTTGTGTTTAATGAGGGTTAGTCCCTTCATTATTTAACACTAATAGTGTTACTCAATCTGTCTTTAGGCTTTTACAACAGATTGGTAAAAGCTGCCTCAGTTCATATATTGCCATGTTCTTATATAATCTATATATTGCCATACAAATTACTGAAAATATACAAACACCTTTGCTGACCAAGGCTGTAAAACAGCACTATAGTGAAATATTATCAGAATTTAAAATGACTGTCTTCTACTTTAATATATTTTAAAATGTCTTTTATTCCTTTGATGACAAAGCTGAATTGCCAAAAGTCATTACTGCTGCCATGTAATGTATCTTTAAGATTAAAACGTTTTAATTAAATAAAACGTTCTTACTGACCCTTTTGAACAGTAGTGTACAAGACACATAAGAAGGCTTTTTCCCTTTTTTTCATTTACATGTGTATTAGGTTTAAAAACAACTATGATGTTGAAGTTCATCATTTTTCTTGTGAATATTAAAATAGCTGAATGATGCTTTCTTTTCCCTCAACAGCTCACCGATATCAGCAAGCTAAAGCAAGTGGCCAGGGTCCTCACAGTAAGAGCTCCAGCGCTCACTCCTCCCGCTCCACAAGCCCAGGACCTCACTGGCGCAATGAGGGCATAGCACCCTACAAAACCTCTGACAGGCGCTCTTTGGACCCTGTGTTGGGCACCACGGTGCATTCGTCTCCATCACGGCCTGGCAGGTCGAACCATGCAGCTGTACCTGTGGAGATGGAGACTAACACAGGGCGACCCACGACATTGCTGCCTCGGCCACCACGAGACAGATCAGAACCACGTCACTTTAATGCTCTCAGGTCAGTGCAAGTGTGTTTGTGTGTTAAGCAGTGTGTGTGTGTGTGTGTGTGTGTGTGTGTGTGTGTGTGTGTGTGTGTGTGTGTGTGTGTGTGTGTGTGTGTGTGTGTGTGTGTGTGTGTGTGTGTGTGTGTGTGTGTGTGTGTGTGTGTTTACAGCTCCTGGGAAAGTACCTAAAATAGAAAAGTACCCAAAATCACACTGGAATCAAAGACACCTAGAAAATGAATGTGAAAGTCAGCTCTTATTTATTTATCTTATTTATGAAAATTTGCTGGCGATATAAGAAGTGTAAACATGACTGATCATGCAAACACTACCAAAAAAAATCTAAATTTTTTGTAAATATACATTTTAAGCAGGTCTTTGAAAGAAAGTATATATTTCATAATGTATTATGTTTATTAATAATATAAATGTTTGTTCCCCCTAAGACACGAAAAAGCCGATACCTTCTCCAGACAGAAATAAATATGAATAGTAATAAAAAGAGAAACAAATTAAGAGAAAACACAATTCACAGAATCACTATATGCATGCATGGATATGGAGAGAATGCAATCCTTGTATGGGAAGAATTGAAGCGTGAAGCGTTATGACTGGGACACATGCATAGTTCTGTTTGTACAGTTGTTTTGTCTGTGTAGATCCCTCGGGGTGTCTGCCATTTGCTCACACTGACCTAGTTAACTCAAGACAAATTATAGCCCTCTGCTTGTGCACTGTACCTCAATGAACTGCATCTTAAGGCAACCGTGCACATGCACACAAACAAATACACACACACAGATTATTGCAAGCAGATTTGAACTAATCCCAGGTGACATTGTCCTGACATCTATCCTCGTCTTGTCCAGTTTGTGACTCCCCCTTGTGTTAGAAAATAGTTATTACAAATGTATAAGGAAACAATCACAGTGTTCCCGCTGCCTAATCATGCAAGTGATAACATATTTAGGATTCATTTATTTTTTCTAAAGAAAATGGACGATTATACATATTTATTTATTTGTTTATTATTATTTTTAACAACTGCCTGAAAATGAATGTTTAAACGTGACCATAAAAAGTCCATGGTATGCATTACTGCACACTTGGAGTAGTGAATAAATAACTTCTAATTCTAAACATCCTGAAGTTTCAAAAGGTGCTTCGTTATTTCAATCAGATGGCATACTTGTACGTCAGTGTGTGCAGCCGGGACATTGTATAACTAGACCATGAACAGCTTGCTGGTTTATCTTGGCTGTGTGCCTCAATTTCCTTAGGCTGACTAATGATGCAGGCCAAGCGTCAGAGCAGCACACTTTAACACTTGCACTCCCAGAGCTACAGGTGAGGCAGACTGGATTACTGAAGATTAGGGTAATCTCAACCCCCAGGTCTGTCACTGCAGAAACTGCTCAGAACATGGTTTATGCATCTTATATTACAGAACCGGACTGTCAGGGTGTGTGTATTTCACTTTCCTGTCTATAAGAGGGTGCATTTGAATAAAGTCAAATGAGGGCAGAATAGGATAGCACTTTCACTTGTTCTTAAGTGTATCGATCTGGAAGTTATACGTTTAAGAAATTATTTCAAAACAGTATTTTTATTCATATGCACACTCTGTTTTTAGTGTTTTGTCTCAGTGTACACAAGCCAGACTTTGAGGTTAAACGAAAGAGTAATGTCAGCTTTATTCTGAACTTAGTTGTAGTTCAAGAGTGTGTGAAATGAAAGTGTGTCTGTGTGCACGTGTTTGATAATGCTAGAGGATGAGCTCTCTCTCTCTCTCTCTCTCTCTCTCCTTTCCGATTTGATAGCATACAGATTCTCCATGTTGTCAAAAGTAAAAAAGTATCATTGTAAAATAGAAATCATTGAAATTATGATAACCAAGACAGATTTTTTTAATTAACGCATTAAATTGATCATAAGTGACAGTAAATATTTTTATGTTCACCAAAAATTATTTTAAATAAATTCTGTTTTTTAATGTTCTATTCATGAAAGAATTCTCAAAACACGTGTTACTGTTTTCACAAAAATATTTATCAACACAATTATTTTCAACATTGATAATATGAAATGTTTGGGCATCAAACCGAATTCTCATTATGATTTCTGAAGGATCATGTGACATTGAAGACCTGTGTAAAAATAGCAGTGCCATCAAAGGAATAAATTACATTTTAAAATATATTAAAATAGAAAATTATCTGAACTGGTCTCTCTTTTGTTTTGCATTATTACTGTTTTTATATTTTTGATAAAATAAATTCAGCCTAATGAGCATGAGAGAAAATTTTCAGAAACATTAAAAAATATTACTGAGCCCAAACTTTTGAACGGTGGTGTGTATATGACCCAAAATATGTAAAAAATATCAAAGAGTAACATATTTGAGAATTATGTGTCATACATCCCAATATCTATCTTAATCTTTCTCTCTTTCCTCTTACACACAGGAATAAGGAATCTCTTCTTCAGACTCGCAGGCTATCAGGAGATAGTGACTCTTCCACAGCCTCGTCTAAAGGTGGAGGAGGAAGCGCAGGAGGTGGACGCTTCTCTCTGGGCACACAGCATGCTCATGGAGACAAGGTGGTTCTGCTGGTGAACCGTAAGGAAGGGAAACACGTTATTGAGCGTCCTGGAGCAGGAGCACAGATTCCAGCCCTGAGAACCCCTCAAACCCGTGCCCGCAGTGCTTCCAGAGAGCGCCCTGCACCACAGTCCCCCTCAATCCTGAAACCTAGTCCACCACAGGGCCGGGCAGAGGTACATCGAACACCCCGCCCAGAGAGAGGCAGATCACTGGGGCCCGAAGGTCCAAGGAAGCTGCAGGCTCCACGCTCCCTCAGCCAGGGCAAGACTCCTAGAGCCCGATTGGTTGATGTCAGCCCTGGATCATCACCTCGCCGCAGAGACCCTCAGTCTCTTTCAGTAGATCGGAGAGAGGAACTGAGACCCAAGCACATGCCTGCAGCATCCTCAAGAACAAGTGGAAGTTTGGCCAGGAGACAAGCATCTTCCTCTGCCTCTAACTCACCTGTGAAAAGCAGTGCCAGCGGAAGTCCTGCGAAAAAGGGGATGGTAACGCCACGACCCCCTGCACCTCGGTCACCTTCCACTGGGAGTCAAAAGTTGCTTCCCCCTGTCACACAGCCAGGGCGGCGCTCTCCGCATTCTTCTCCACGATCTAGTCATCACCACCCACCACGATCCCCTCGATCAGCACACAATGCACGATCTGCAGGGAGAGACCAAAAAGGTTGGGCAAATCCCTACAAGCAGCAGCAGGAGATTCAGGGAGATAGTGGTATTTTAAGTTTGCACCTGCTGCCAAGTCTGGACCCTCAAAGGGAGCAAGACTTATATCGCAGCTTTGAGGCCGAGTTCCTGGCCAACACGCAACAAACCAAGGCTGTGCAGGGTAAAGCGTCCACTGGAAGGGAAATGAGGTCGCTACAGCTCCCTGTCTCCCAACAAGGTTTAGTGGTGCTCCCAAACTCTTCAGGTGACACTAATGTTACAGACTCAGCTTACTCTTCTTCTAACTCTTCAACGTCTTCTCTTATTGTCGGAGGTAAGGTAGGAGTCCTACCTGATTTGCGAGAGTCTAAACGGACCAATCTTCGCACATGCGCACTCGAGGACCCTCCCGCACTTCTCCATAGCCAGATTCGTGGTGGCCTCCCCAATGGAGGGCTCCTAGAGGGAGGGCGATGGGGTGGCAAGGAGGAGGTCTTCGTAAGCTCCCCGCCATCTCCAGCTCCACAGAGGAAGGAGAGGCCTCAAATCCAGGCCTGTCAAGGTCATTATGTCTCCCCAAAGACATCAGTGGGAGCCTGCCTTTGACAGAGGTGCCAATGGAGAGCCAGCAAGACGTGGTAGAATGGGCTGTGGAGGGAGATGTACCACAAGTACTGAACATCACCCAGACCTGCCATATGACAATGCTGACCTGCCACTTCCTGAGTCATTTCCCTCCCCTCCGCCACCTCTAGATGACTGTTCTTATCAGGACAATTCCAGTGAAAGCTCCTCCATGTGCTTTAGTCTGAGTGAGCCTCCATCTGAAGGCTCCTGCACTCCTCCTCTTCTGTTGGCCAATGGGGATACGGAAGACGCAGTCGTCCTCCGTGCCAAGAAAGGTCAAAAGAAGGCAGAGAGGGTGCCCTCCATCTACAAGCTAAAACTGCGGCCGCGGATAAGACCCCGCACTGACAACAGACCCGAGAACAGCCCGTCGCGCATCCCTACACCTGTACGATACAGGAATCATTGTCAGCAGTCTCCTGCCAATTCGTCTCCCCTCCAGACCCCACCACAGTCCCCACGTTTAAACAATCATCAACCCTCACACAAAGCTCTGCATCAGGCCTTTGCTGACCTCATCCAACCCCAGCAGCGTTCCCCAGCTATGGGCTCTAGAGAGTGTGTCTATTCTTCAGAGTCCAGCCTAGACAATGAGGCCTGGATGTAGTGAATGATGATGATGATGATGATGATGATGATGATAGAATGTACACAGGCAATTGACCTTCGCTCAGTATATACTTCGCACAGTATATACAGCTTTAAAGTCAGATTAGAACAACAACAAAAAAGCACATTTGTAAGACTAAGAGACAATGGAGATCTGACTGTTGTGTACGTGTAGCAGGATGCTGGAATCCTTACTGTCGTTTCACTGGAGGCATAGATGTGTCCTAAAGGGGCAAAGAACATACAACACTATTCTTGACATCTTAGACCAACATAGCCTGTTCTGAAGATAATCTGAGAGCTACTGTACATGCACCGTCTGAGCTATGTTTCTTTTCGTTCAAGTTCATTTTTCCTTTTAGATTTGTTCTGTTTGAGAAAGGAAATTACTGCTTTTCCCTTAAGGGATCTGTAGTTTTAATGTCCCCATGACCTGTTTTTGAATTCATTACATGAGGACAAATTTTAACTGGTAAACTTTTCATTTGGTGGAAAGAAGTGTAAAAATCGTATTTTAATCAGGGAATTATAATATACCGAGTATACTGTATACTGGAGATTAAGATGGTGGAATCGTTTTGGTGTAATTTTTTGACCGATTTTAAATGACGTTTTGACCATACTTCCATGTGCTATCCAAATTGGAAATACAATTAAGTGGCTGTACTGTTGTTTTAGCCCAGGCTAAATAGGATGGCATATCAAATTGTTTAAATCGGTCCTCTCATAAACATTTATGAGAGGACATAATTCACACATTATCTGTGCAACATCACCTTGGCAGACAAACAAACCTTGCATTTGTTTATGTTCTTATGTTCATAAAAACTAATATGGTTAATGTATAGGTTTATATGTAATATGTTCATTTGCTAAATGTGTGGTAGTGTAATGTAAATATAATTATTATTAATTGACTTTAATATTAATGTACAAAATGTATGCTGTTTATTTCAGCATGGTAATTCTGCCTTAGCTATGCAATGTTGCTATTGAATGTTGCCTTGACACATTTTCTTGCCTTAAAGTAAGGATGAGAAGCTGTTTGTGAAGTAGAGATGAAGAGATGGTGTGTGTATGTATCTGGGTGGTTAAGTCTGAGTGTGTGAGGTATACTGGATGGGTCATGTGTTTTGGCCCATTGTTAACTGAGACAATCGCACATGTTTAAGGTCACAGTAACAAGATCCTGCTTTATCAGCGTTCCTCTGTTTAAAGTAAATTGCTTGATTTATCTGCAAGTGAGAAATGAAGGACATTTAATTAAAGATAGTGCCATATTAAACATTAATAGGATGTTTTCAAAATATGGAAATCACTACAAACTGTGTATAGAAATGGTAATCATTAAGGAAATCAGGCCCTTTTATTGTGAAAAGCCATATTGAGTCCAAAGCTGCTTATGAAGTCTTTCCATTGTCATCATCGGCAGACATTAACATTTATTTTGAAGCTTTATAGCGCCACCAAGTGGTTGATTTGTTTTTCCTTTTCTTTTAATGTTAAGCTGATTGTTACCAGTGATGTTTTGAGTGAATTGAAAGTATAATATGAAAGTGTGACTTGAGTGGGTGATTTATAAATTGCATTTTTTTAAATCCTTCAAACACATCTAATCTTGAATTGGTACTTGCAGACACCATTGCATAAAATAGGAGAACACATTGATTCCACTTAAATGCATTACACTACACAGATATTGGGTTGGCATTGGATTGTTTATTTATGTTAAATGAGTAAGTTATTAAGCCCTGTTGATTGGTTGTGGGTGAACTGTTTTCTCATAAAGGGACAATGTTGTATGTTTCTAAATGAATGGATGAATTGTTTACTTGTTATGTTCTCTTTCGGAGGCTTTATACAGTACTGCCATGTATTTATGAGCTCAAGTGTTTTATTGAGTGGAGTTCTGATGGTTGCTGTTTTAATAGCCTAAATCAAAAAGGGTCAGAAAAAGTGAGGGAGATTTTATGGATATGGATTCCGGTGTTCTTTTTTTTTGCCTCAAGGACTGCAACTGTATGATATTACTGTTAGCTTGGCCAATGACACTCCACAACACCTCTTGTATAAAAGCTGCAATACAATGCATCACTGCACATTGCTTTATGTTCATTGCCATTTAAACATCTGTTGTGTGACTTTAGGACAATGCTACATTTCTCAAATAGGTATAAATAAGGACAGTAGAGCTTTCTGCGGTCTGTTAAATGATATTAATGGTTGCTGTGCCTAATTCACACTTTAGTCAAACACACATTTACACACTACACAGTCAGTAATCTGTACAGTATCTAATTATTAACTGCCATACATTTGTACAGTTAACTCATTTTGAGCTCCAGTTGTATTTATGTTCTGCTTTCCAAAAAGAAAACTAATTACAGAAATAGGTTTCTTTTCTGTGATGACATTCGTTATGCGATTCTAATCACATTTAGGCATTTTGAAAAAAATATTTATTGCATGGATGGGTTCCGTTTTTCTTTATTCGTTATTGACATCAATACTACAAGTGTGTAGATTCACATTTTATTTACTTGAGCGAACCCATCTGATTTGCATTATGCAAATATGATGTTCAGATGTGATCTACGCATGTTGAATCTATGTCATGCTCTGGTTTCAGTGAACGAAAAGGCTGTTGGATGATTTGAAATCTGAAATGTGTATTGATTTACTTTTCATTTCTGCAGTTTGTTTGGCTGATTGTTTTTCTTTAATGTTGACAATGAAATGTAAGGTCTTGACATTGTGGAATCTGTCTGTGTTAAATAGCAATATTGCAAGACCAACATTCCACTGTTCCTTGAAAACCAATTGCTGTTAATTTAATTATTGTAATAAAACATGTTTTGGATGAAATACTTTGTATTGTGGAATGTTAATTGTGGTGTGTAATGAATAGAAACATATGATGGCTACAATGATTTATCATAATAGTATTTTAATAATATATCTAAAATAATTGAGGGAAGATTCAACATTTAGTAGAAGAGACATAATGACAAAAATATAGGCAACATGTAGCATTTGAAAATGTATATTCAAGATATCTTGATTAGCTGAAAAATGCATTTGTAAACTTGACATTATGTGAAATGTCAAATATGATGATGACTTTGTTATGATATAGTTATGTGAGGATACAACACTGAATAACCTATTCAAAGTTGAAAGTTTGGATATTTCCAATAGAATATAAATTGCAAATTAGGTAGGTTATGCTGTAATTTATGCTGATATAACCATAACATAAAACATCTTTGTATGTTTAAATGAATACAAACTGAAAACCAATGAAGATTTTCCAGTAATCTTAGTGCATTCACCCGTGTGTAACATGAGACGCAAACTCCCTTTAATGAAGGCGGAAGACGGAAGTGTGAATCATATGATGACAAAACATGTAAGGTGGGAGGGAAGGAAGAAGGCCGACTCGTACACACTCACTCTTCACTTCGGTAAGGAGCATTTCTCGGTTTAACTGAGGTATGGTGCTTCATTTCCACTTATCTCTGGCTTTGTGCGCTGCGTGGCTGGGCAGTAATACAGTACGCTAGATTAAAGGCTTAACTGCGCTCCCATAAACCCTGATTAAGAAGGTCATGAAGCTTTAGCCGTTAGCATTCAGCTAGCACACCATCGACTATCTACATCTCCGCGGCGCGAGCAGGTTCATTCATCCGCCAGAAATGGAGTGGGCAAGTCAGCTTTGTGTGAGTGAGGGTACAGTTCGCTCATAGGATTAGAAGAAAGACCCGCTGATAATTCTGAATTGAAAATTAGTTTAAAAACTGGCTGGATTCGGGGCGTAATAACTGGAGTTTGCTAGTTAGCTCTGTGGGTTTACCTAGTGAGACAGTCACCTGCTGCAGTCACCGCTGCGCCACGTATATAACCAGTTGTTGTGATGTTGCGGTTTTTGGGAACGTTAATCGTTTAAGATCAAGCGTAACCGTCGTTCAGTGGAGTCCGTCAGCTCTCTGACAGTTGTCAGTTACTTTATCTGTAACAGTTACTGCACTATGGTTAGCTGGGACGCCGCCTCACAGGTTGACGAGCGAGATTATTCTTCTTCTCTAAAGGGAACCGTCTGGAATGGCTATGGTCTTTAGATAAAGAGGTGTACTGTTCCGATATATTCTTTTTTATTACTTTATGTGCTGTCCAGCGTTATCAACTTTGCAATAACACGGCCTTTGGCTTTAGATTACATTGCTAGGCTTTGTAAGTCTTAGTTACACAAATGCTATAGTTATTGTTGAGTTTACATATCTGTAAAATAGAATGAATGAATATGTGGTCTTTGTACAATTTTAGAAGCTTTCAGAGTATTATACACATATTATCTATCTATCTGTATGTCTGTCGTTCTGTCTATCGTTCTGTCTGTCTTGGTCTTCCATTCAAAAGTAAATTTTTTTGAGAAAATACAGTAAAAAATGTAATTTAATGTTATCAAATATAATTTATTCTGGTGATGGCATAGCAGAATTTTCTGCAGCCATTACTCCAGATTTCAGTGCCATTATTATCCTTTTTTTATTATTATTAAGGCTAAAATATGTTTGCTTAATAATATGGTGGAAACCAGGATGCATTTTGTCCAGAGATGTTTGGTGAATAGAACATTCTAAAGAACAGTATTTATTTGACGTAGAAATCTGCTGTAAACACCTTTACTGTCAAATGTATATTGTTATTGATTTACTAAATTGCTAATGATCATTATTATTAATTATTATATGATTATCATTGCTAACACTCTAGTTAACATGGTACATTTTTAAAGGGGTGTAATAATAATATAGTGATTTTGATATGTTTGGTAATGAATTACCACAGCAGTCCTTGATCAATGATTTGTGTATTTAGAGAGTTAGTGGACTGGCAGTGTTAATAATAATAATAATAATTTGTTACATTTATATAGCGCTTTTCTAGACACTCAAAGCGCTTTACATAGTAAGGAGGGGGGGAATCTCCTCATCCAGTGTTGCCTTACTAACTAACTGTGTTACTAAGTGTTCCTGTGGCTCAGTGGTAGAGCATTGTGTTAGCAGCGCAAATGGTTGTGGGTTCAATTCCCAGGGAATACGCATACTGACAAAAAAAGTGTATGGCCTAAATGCACTGTAAGTCGCTTTGGATAAAAGTGTCTGCTAAATGCATAAATGTTACTGTCAGTGTCAGTATTGTCATTCATTTGTCAAGGGCCAATTAAACAGATATGAACATTAACAGACATGGATGATCATAATACAGTTTGTATGGAAATGGTCAGCAGGGTTACACAAGGCATTCAGGTTCACAGATCATTCTGCAGCTTCTTTATTGTAACTGTAAGAATGAACATGCCTCGTGTTGTTAGTCATTTGGGAAGAAGAAAGGCTGTAAATGCGACAGGTTTTTATAACATTGATAATAATAAAAAAGTTTATCAGCATTTTAGAATGATTTCTGAAGGATCATGTGACACTGAAGACTAGAGTAATGGCTGCTGAAAGTTCAGCTTTGTATCAAAGAAATAAATTACATAAAATTACAATAGAAAACAGTAGAATAAAAAGTTATTTTAAATTGTAATAACGTTTCATACTATTATATTTTTACTGTTTTTTAACCAAATAAATGGATCTTTGATAGGCATAGGACACTTCTATTACTGACACCAGACTTTGAACGGTAGTGTATATAATTAAAAAACTTGTCATCAAGTCAAAATGAAATACTGTTCCTAAAGTTTCTCTTCCTCTTAAAAGACCTTTCAGGTGATGGCGAGAGTCTAATGTTCAATAACAGGAAATGGGAAACTCTCACAGCACATTTAGAGAGCGTGAGAGGGCAATCACTGCACTTAGAGAATAAAATGTGCTGACTGAAAGAGAACATCAAACATTAACAATGAGTTTTTGCACAACTTTTCCCCCACTCCACAATCTGTAAGAAACATCAGGGAAGGTATCAGCAGGACAGGGACTTGACTTCCTCCTATTCCCCTGCGCTTGCACTTTTTCAGTATCCTACCTCCCTTTATTCTCTTCCACACTTTTCTTATGGGCTTAGGAATCTTCTTTCTCTTCTGCAGGAGAACCGCGGCTTGGGATCCAAGATGACAGACTCCAAATATTTCACCACTACCAAGAAAGGTCTGATGTTTTCCTGTTGATGTTTTGTTTTAACGATAGAGCTGTTTTGGGATTATTATAACATTGTCAGAGAGATTTAGTCATTTACTGGGTCGGTTCTGACCAATGCAGATCAAGTTCACTACACCATTACACATTTAATTACTGTTAAATAAATCAACATTTAGTGCTTCGATGTTCCTGCTGTGTTTCCAGTAAACTAAAGTCTAATATTGTGTAGTCTTGTTTAACTGCAGTCGAAATGAGATTTGGAGTTCTGGCTTTATTTGGATTAGGCACATGAATGTGCCAGAACAGAGTATTTTAACTGCAAATAGAGCTGCAAATAAAAACACTTTACACAGAATTATGACTTTCTCTTTTATTACATAAGGTAAACAACTCCTCGAATACTGTGTGTCTAGACTTGGACATTATTTTCATGCTCTAGTTGTGATCTAAAATTCATAAATTCTTGTGTGTCGGACTCTTTAGGGGAGATCTTTGAGCTGAAGGCAGAGCTCAACAGTGATAAGAAAGAGAAGAAGAAGGAGGCAGTGAAGAAGGTCATTGCGTCGATGACGGTGGGAAAAGATGTCAGGTAAGACAAGCCTTCTCACAGTTACGTATGCAATGTTTATTTGATCACTGTTTTATATGTTACTCTGAATGTCATCCATCTTGTGTTTCCATTGGGATCCGTATAAGTATATGGAGTTCTTAATATTTTTGTTTTCAGTGCTCTGTTTCCTGATGTTGTGAACTGCATGCAAACGGATAATCTGGAGCTGAAGAAGCTGGTCTATCTGTACTTGATGAATTATGCCAAGAGCCAGCCGGACATGGCCATTATGGCAGTCAACACCTTTGTGAAGGTACAGTTCAGACAAAACAACTAATAGTTTTTGTAATATTTGATCATACAATTTGCACAGGCAGTAGGTATAGATTGAGATATTAATTTACTTTTCAATGCTAAACAACTGTAATATATGGATTATAAAACACGCTCTGAAGTTTAGACAGATGAAATTCCTGCTCTGGACTGTGAAGTTCTTAAAAAGCACATGACATAAGCCTGGCAGCAGCAGAGAAACTCATCTTTATGAGTGTTAGAATAGTCTTTATAGGATTATACAGTCTGCATGGCAGCCTCCATCAGCACTAATGAGTTTTTGCTGGCTTCCCACACACCTGAGAATGGAACGAGAGACACATTACTGAAGCAACTAACTAGACAAAGACTAAAGCAAGTAGGAAATAAGGCTCATCACAGCAAATTAAAAACACAGCAAAAAAAGTATAGGTCCTCCAGGGTCTCATGTATTACACATCTGTCTTTTTTTACTTTTGTGGTGCTACAAACAGCAAAGCTATCAGTTTATTTACTTTTCTCAGTAGACCATTGGTCTCAAACTCCATTCCTGGAGGGCCACAGCTCTGCACAGTTTAGCTTCAACTCTAATCAAACACTGTTGATCCAGCTAATCAAGGTCTTTACGATTGCTAGAAACCTCCAAGCAGGCGTGATTTTAAGCTAAACTCAGCAGAGCTGTGGCCCTCCAGGGAATGCGACCACTGCACAGACTTTTTTTTTTTCATTGCTAGTTTTTAATTATGCTTTTCAGTAGCAAATTACATTATTATAAAACATTATATATTTTTTTATGGTGGAGTCTTTTTCCATTGACTTTCATTGTTTTTATTCTGTATTTTTTTATTAACTTTCACAGAAACATTATTTGGTATTATTTTGGTATGTTTATTCACTCTCTTTCACACAGAAACCTGGTTTATGAAATTATGTATTAGCTTGTAGCAAGGTGTTTTTGCCATGTTTGTAACTTAGCTGAGTTAATTGTTCTGAATTGGCCTAGTAGTTGATAGATTAGTATATGTACACATTCGTATTTAATGCACACGAACACACGATTTTAGGGCTTATGTGTGTTGGTGATATGTTCTCTCCTGCAGGACTGTGAGGACCCAAACCCTCTGATCCGTGCACTGGCTGTGCGCACCATGGGCTGCATCCGAGTGGACAAGATCACTGAGTACCTGTGTGAACCTCTAAGGAAATGTCTGAAAGATGAAGACCCTTATGTAAGGAAGACTGCTGCAGTTTGTGTCGCCAAGCTGCATGACATTAACGCCCAGCTGGTGGAAGACCAGGGCTTCCTGGACACCCTGAAAGACCTGATCTCTGACTCCAACCCCATGGTGAGGCATTATAACCCAAATAGCCAAATAAGATAAAACCAATATAAGATATATAATTGACATGTGAAAGGAACATAAAATCTAAGTCCTGGTTAGATGCTGACAATATTCCAAAATATTATCTCTGAGCGTAGATAAATATCCCGAGTGCATCTGTACTCACGCTAATTCACCTGCCCATGCACTTATGTTTGTTTTAAGGGCATCCGTGGGCTTGCCAGTACCATTTAGCTCTCTTAGTCTCCATGGTGTGTAATTTCATGCTATTGTGCGAAACTCGAGACGTTCAGATACTCTTCCACTGTATTGAGTTTAATGCCTCTTTTATTATTTGTATTTTTTTTTCATTAGGTGGTGGCAAATGCAGTAGCGGCTCTGTCTGAGATATCAGAGTCTCATCCTAACAGCAACCTTCTGGACCTGAATCCTCAGACGATTAATAAACTCCTGACAGCCCTTAATGAGTGCACCGAGTGGGGCCAGATCTTCATCCTCGACTGCCTGGCCAGCTACACGCCCCGTGACGACCGCGAGTCACAGAGGTCAGAGGGCTAGTTTCTCTAATGAAGTCTGCATAATACATAGATGCTAGCTTCACTAATAAAGCTGTATCTAGTATGCACTGATTACCTGAGTTGAGTTTAATTAGATCTTACTTAGCCTATGTTTTTTACTTATGTTATATGTTTGGTCCATGGGATTGTGTATTTAGCACATGTAATCAATATCAGATTGTTCAAATGTTGAATGTATTTTGGAAAATCAGTGTATATATTTTTTATAAGCTGTAATTCAGGCAATATTAAACTACCCAGCCTGTTTTTGCCATTAAAGATGAGCTTTCTTCCTCTGCCTTTTTGAAGCATGTTTCTCTCTCTCCTCCCACAGTGTGTGTGCGTGTAACTCCACGGCTGTCCCACGCTAACTCTGCCGTGGTTCTGTCTGCCGTGAAGGTTCTGATGAAGTTCATGGAAATGCTTCCTAAAGATCTAGACTATTACGGGACTCTTCTAAAGAAACTTGCTCCTCCTCTGGTCACGCTGCTCTCAGCTGAACCTGAACTTCAGTATGTTGCCTTGAGGAACATTAACCTCATCGTACAGAAACGGTAGGTGGAGAGCTGTGGAAAATAGATGAGTTTATGAAGTGATGATGGTTTGGGTATTTCAAAAGTTAATGCACAAACAATTATTTTTAAATCAACTTTATTATATATGTATCTCCTTTTTTTCTTTTTCTTATATGATTCTACCAGCCCTGAAATTCTAAAGCATGAGATGAAGGTTTTCTTTGTGAAATATAATGACCCGATCTATGTCAAGCTGGAGAAGCTGGATATCATGATCCGCCTGGCGTCTCAGGCCAACATTGCTCAGGTGAATGAAACGCCACTACACTTCACTTCACTAATGGAAAACCTGATCTTTGCCTGATCATTTATGTTCGTGCATTTTTCTTTTACATCACCCAGAATGCAGTGGGGTCCAAAAGTCTAAGACTACTAGTGTAAATACATCTGTTTTGCATTTTTGTCAAATAATAAAATAACAAATCAGCATGAGTTTCACGATGTCTAAGTATTTGTTTTTTCCTCTTTTGCATTGATGGTCTCCCCAGTTTTTAATGTCATGAGACAATGATTTTTGTCATAACAATGAGAGAATATAATTAAAGTATGTCTTATATGTACTTACAAATTGATTTAGCCTTTCTTTTTTTCTAGCCTTTTTGTCATTATTTTATTGTTTTGTTTATTGAATTTCAAATCTGTGTCTATATAGCTGAAATGTAATAAACATAAATATTATTACTACTACTACTTGTTTTATAATATCCTTCATAATTTGTATTCTTGCTTTTGTTTTTCTCTCTTTCTTTTTTTTTATCCTAAAACTGTTATTTCCATGTTTAGATTTCTTTTCAATCCCAAATGTTAACATCGCTCAATTTTGGACCCCACTGTGTATCACATACATTTGAAATGTATGTTTCTGATTCTTGCTGCATCTAAATTACCCGTAAGGGATCTTAATAAAGTTTGACTTGACTTTATGAGAGTCTGTGCTAAATTTCTGTATGTTTGTGTGGTGTAGGTGCTGGCTGAGCTGAAGGAATATGCCACGGAAGTGGACGTGGACTTTGTGCGTAAAGCTGTACGAGCCATTGGCCGCTGCGCAATTAAAGTAGAGGTGAGCTGGCCTGACCCTGATCAGAATAGAATTATTGGTAACTTAATTAACACTGGCAGTCTGATGAGTTTTAATTTTAATTGTAAAGTTCACAACTCCTAATGAAAGTATTCAACCTGATGTGAAACAAAAGGCAAATCCTTAATTGGTTAACTGATGATACAATTTATGCTTTAGTAGATTAACGTTTTTTCTGTGTTTGTTACAGCAATCAGCAGAGCGTTGTGTCAGCACACTGCTTGACCTCATTCAGACCAAGGTCAATTATGTGGTGCAGGAAGCCATTGTGGTCATCAAGGACATCTTCCGCAAGTACCCCAACAAGTAGGTTTTTCTGTTTCTTGTGCAATTTCCCGTGTCCCTGACCTTTTTGTCACTAAAGCTGTTTCTCTATCTCTCTAAACTGCATCCTATTTCTGTTTGGCTAAGGTTCATTATCCAGATGTTAGAGGTTCATTGTCCTGGCACAGTCTCTGTTAGCTCATAGTAAAATGTGTTGAAGAATTCAATAAAGATTCACTGAACCCAGGCTTCCCTCCTGCTATGTCATTTTTCTGCTTCATTGTTGTTGTTTTTTTCTTGAATGTACTGTCAGGTATGAGAGTGTGATTGCCACTCTGTGTGAGAACCTGGACTCTCTGGATGAGCCTGAGGCACGGGCAGCCATGATCTGGATTGTGGGAGAGTATGCAGAGAGGATCGACAATGCAGATGAGCTGCTGGAGAGCTTCCTGGAAGGCTTCCATGATGAGAGCACACAGGTGAAGTGCCTTTCAAATCGCTTTATTAATTATGCTGTAATAAGTACAGCAGACTTGTGATATGCATGCAGTGTATTAAGTTGCTTAAATGAGCATAAAGAAAAACTACAACAGTGTTGGTATCATAACAATAGGGCCATACTACCCTAGTGAATACTGTAATGAAGTTGCATGCGCTTGTCTCATGAAAAATGGTGTTACAGGATTTGTCCCTGTGTTAATGTTTTTTCACACTTTTCTTTCAGGTGCAACTGCAGTTGTTGACAGCTATTGTGAAGTTGTTCCTGAAGAAACCCACTGAGACCCAGGAGCTGGTGCAACAAGTGCTCAGTCTCGCCACACAGGTGAGCTATCCGCAAGGGCGCTTATCAAAGCACATGTTTTAGGGAGAAAATGACTCTACACATATACTTGCTTACACCTTCAAGGACTCCCTCGGTAAGTGGTGCCATCCTCAAATGGCAGATCTCTAAACAAGGCCGTTTGGCTTTCTAACTCACTCTGTAAAAAACGAGATATTCAAAAATTGTTTCTCAACACCCTGGTACATTTATTATTTTTCACAAAATGCTGTAATTGCTTTTTGTAACTGCAGGCAGACAATAAGAGGATAAACAAACCACAAAATTGAAGACTTCTAATCAGTAAACATGTCTCAAATGAATGTCAAGTGCACAGGAAACAAAGATGATGATTATAAAAGCATCCAGAGTTAAGTTGAGAGAGTGATTAGTGTCCTGCTCCTGTGCCTCCATTAGACTACATGACCTGCTCCGCTTGAATATATTATGCACATGCAAATGTACATCTTTGAATAAGGGCACCTTATATCCTGGACCCAGTTAAAGAGAGTGCTGCTTATCCATTCATTTCAGATGGGTGCAGTACACACGTGCTTTCTTGACAAATGAGTTCTATTTAAGTTCTCGCACATCAATCAAGTACTTTTGAGCTTCCACACTAACCGGTTTTGGTACATCAAGCAAACACGACCATATGTTTACCATATTTGATGTGTTCTATGTAGGGGTGTTTCTCAATATGTGAATTATGTGTAAATAAAAGCCTAATTCAAATCTATTCATTATATAAGTTATGTTGGGTTGACAGTAGTAATTTATTTATTTTAATCAATCTTCATTTTAATGAACCAATATCAATCCTTAAATTGCTAAAATTCCGAAAATAGTCCATTCCGTTTTCTTATGATGTGTGAACAAAGCATCACTAAATATTGTTTTGTAGTGTGACTCCATCCAATAACTGCAATAAGCCTTGTGCTTTAATTTGAATGATTGCATCATCGGCTTTCAAATTTTGTAAGTTTCATGATCACAAAATCGACTGCAGAAAGATGTCAAGAAAACCGCTTGTAAACAATGTCACGTTACATTTGATTTAAATCAGGAAAGCCATTCAATGTCCATAGATCAACTGTCCACTAGAAAAAACTTCTTAACCTGTTAGTGACGTCTCATTGATTGAATGTTTGAATAAATCTGTCATGAAAAGTTTTGTGACAGCCACAGTTTAAATGATTATATTTCAACAATGAATCGGAGTAGAAACATAATTATAGGCCCTATCAATTCAAATTCGATGTGTCAAAACTTAATTTATTACCAAGTACTTATTATATCTAAAAATTAGGGGTGTCCCCGAATAGTTGTTGATTCGATGCTTCGATAGGAGGAGCCTGATTCGACTCCCAATCTCAGTCAAATATTCACGGGGTGTTATGATCATGCCATTTTTGGAAATATGGGGATGCTCAAATCTTTGATTTCACCCAATAAGTTAATATTACTGTGCCTATTAAAATCTGCTGTAAATAGGGGCAGTCGTGGCAAATGGATAGAGTGTTGGACTTGAAACCCGAGGTAACCCAAGGTTGTGGGTTCGTATCCGGCTCTGGCAAGTGTCCACGACTGAGGTGAGACCCTTGAGCAAGGCACCGAAAGATTTGAAAATTACGATTTGACTATGAAAATCCTTAGTCGGGGACACCCCTACTAAAAATGAATAGCCATTTAATTTGGAATCTGTTTTAATTGTAAACTTTTATAGTAATGTTTCCCTTTATAGTTTACAGCATTAGAGATTTTCCTTTAAAAATTCTGACATGTATACTTCATATATAGCCCAATAGAAACTAAATCAAATCAAGAGCTTGTGAATCAGATTTGAACCGATTTGTGAAATCTATCAATACCTAGCCTTAATGTTAAGCTTTCTTGTCTTTTCATTAGATTTGGACTAAAGCGCTTAATTCATATGTTATATTTTGGCTTTACGTAATTTTTGCAACTTGAAAATGTTGACGATATAGACCAGTTTAATATTGTGTGTGTATCAGCCAGAGAGCATGTATGTGTGTGTGAGCTCTCATTAATATTCAGAGAAGCTGTGAGCTTGTGTCAGACTGGGATCTGAGATTGAATCTTGTCATTATTAACTTTGAGGTTCAGTGCCACAGGCTGTACTCGCTGCCAGGGTTCTGTCAGAATACCAAATGTCCTCCTTTAACCCAGGTGCCGTTTTATAGCCTCAAGATCTAATTCTCTCACCGCTGTTTTGCTCTGGGTGTTGCTGGCATACCACTTGATCTTATCACAAAGATGAATTGGTGCTCAAAAAACTTTTGCATTATTTACAGAAGACTGTCCTTCAGATGAGGTTTTGTGGAAAGAAACAGTCACCTTGTTTTCTCTTCCTTCCTCTCACATCATGAACAGTGTATGATTCCCTTAGGTTCACTATTGGTCAATTTCACTTTCCTTGTATTTTACCTTCTTTAACTCTGCAGGATTCTGATAATCCTGACCTGCGTGACCGTGGCTATATCTACTGGCGTCTACTCTCCACTGACCCTGTGGCGGCAAAAGAGGTGGTGCTGGCCGAGAAGCCTCTGATATCAGAGGAGACGGACCTGATTGAGCCCACCCTGCTGGAGGAGCTTATCTGCCACATTGGTACTCTGGCCTCAGTCTACCACAAACCTCCCAGTGCTTTTGTGGAGGGCAGCCGTGGCGTTCAGCACAAGAGATTTGCTACTCGCGCTGGCTCGTGAGTCTCTGTTTATTATTTATATTCTTTTCTTGTTTTACTTTATATATAAAATGGCAAATGTAAATACATATGTGTGTATATATATGTATATGTGTCAAAATTGAGATTTATGCATCATATGAAAGCTGAATAAATAAACTTTCCATTGATATATAGTTTATGACTATTAGACAATATTTGTCCGAGATACAAATTGAAAACCTGGAATCTGAGGGTTCAAAGAAATCTAAATATTGAGAAAATCTCCTTTAAAGTTGTCCAAATTAAGTTCTTAGCAATGCATATTACTAATAAATTTTTTGGTTTTATATATTTACGGTAAGAAATTTACAAAATATCTTCATGGAACATCTTTAATTAATATCCTATCCTAATATCCAATCTTTAATTAATATCCTAAAGATTTTTGGCATAAAATAAAAATTGATAATTTTGACACTTACAATGTATTTTTGGCTATTGCTACAAATATACCCCAGCGACTTAAGACTGGTTTTGTGGTCCAGGGTTTTATATAAATTAGGGGTGGCACGGTTCGTGGAAAAAACCCTGAACCGTCCCGGTTCGGCACGCGCTAGGACCTCGGTTCAACTTAAATCTGACAATGCATCTGCAATTTGGTTTGTTATAAATAACACTTGAAACAAACAGGGTTCGGCTATTGTATGCTTCTGTTGATGGATGCGCATTCTGACTTCCCAATACATTACAACAACAGCGATGAAAGAAAAAAAAGTAGACAAACCAGTCACTCTTGTTCAATGCGAGTTTATGCTGGAATATGAGCATTTATTCCGTCATCACCCGGGTGCTGATGGCGCGCGAGCACAGGTGAGACCTGAACAGCACACGTCTATATCTGTGTTTAAACTAAACCCATGTAAGTGTTTGCCAGTTTAAACATTTAAGAGCCAGAGGACGCGCGCAGTGATTTGTGCGTGCACTCATCAGAAACACTCAGACTCAGAACGCCTGCAAATATTAAGCTCTCTCTGAAGTATTATGTTTAAATGGAAAAATTCACACAAAAATTGTCAAAATGCCCGTCTTGGTTAACTATCCTTTAGCAGACATAGCCGGCTGAACGTACAGTTCAGCGCATCAGTGCATTCTCTCAAAGTGACAGCACTTTCTTAATATTTATCAAACAGCAACAACAAAAAAATCACTCATTGCTCTTGATTTAATCGCTTTTGTAACTTTAAATAAAGATTCTTTATACAGGCAAAAAAAGCAGTGCTGTTTTAAATTTCATTAATTAAATTTCTGTACCTAAAAACTAATGCTATAGACCAGTGTTACCCAAAACCCTGATCCTGGGCGCCCCCCAACACTGCACATTTTGTGTCTCCCTAATCAAACAGCTGATTTAACTCATGAGCTCATTAGAAGAAACTCCAGGACCTGAAATGTGTTTGTTGTCGACAAATCGTCAATCACTGTCTATTTTATTTGTATCTTTACTCTATTGTATTTATTTGTGCTGTTGCTTGTAGTTAGACAGATTATTCTTATTTTATTGATTTTATTTGACAGTATAGTGCAGTGCTTCCCAAACCTGTCCTGGAGGACCCCCTGCCCTGCACCTTTTGTATGTCTCTCTTATCTAACATATCTGATTCCACTCATCAGCTAGTTAGTAGAGACTGCAAAAACTAAATTGGGTGTGTCTGATTTGGGAAGCACTGGTATAGTTTTTCCACAAACATACCGAACCTATACATACACACATACATACATATATACAGTGGTGGACAAAGTACACAGATCAAGTACTTGAGTAAAAGTACAGATACGTATAATAAAATATTACTCCAGTAAAAGTAAAAGTACTGCTTTTCAATTTTACTCGGTGAAAGTACAAAAGTACTCAATTTTTATGTACCTAAGTAAAAAAGTACTGATAGACAGATTTATTTTGCAATTTTATATAGACTACTTTATTTAATTTTATATTAGCACATATTTTTATAATCATACTGCCCAAAATACCTGGGTTTTTCCCAAAATAACCACTATATAGAGTCAAGATATATATTTTGTTGATATGGACTACATTGATGAGAGTGATGTAGTAATGTTCACTGTGAAGCTTACACTGCCATGTACCTGAGAGAAAACAGATTTCACCATCTAATCTTCACCAGGAAGAAAAAAGTGTTTTAGAACTTGTTGTTTTGCAGAACGTCAGTTATATATGACATGAGAATTAGGCCTGAAATTAGGAAGAACATTTTAAGGAAAATCTAATTATATTTTCATAATGATTTTTTTTGTTCTCAAACCTTGTCTGTGGTGTAAAAACACCCCTGGCCCAATGCCCCCAGAGGGCATCACTTCCCACTCTGATAATTACTGTAGTTACTATGTTCTGAACATCACATCCTTTCTTTTTCCCTCAGATGGAATCTATCTAGGTGGCTGAATAAAGATATTTGGACTTTATATCTAAACATTTCCTCAACTTAGCACCAGCAAGCTTGTTAGCTAGACAGTTAGCATCAGCTAACAATATTTACTTATTTTCAGTATGGTTATGAATAAACATTCATATCTGTCTACTCGGCTAGTTGATCTAAAACAATATAAAAATGTATACTGTTGATAAACAATATAAAAACAGACGTCACATAGGTCTAAATGCATAGCATTTTAATAAAACTGCTAACGTTACAGCAGCGGGAATATGAGCGTGCATGAGTTATTTTATTTAATCGGTGTTATTTTAATGTTTTGTTTTTGACCTAAAACACAACGTTAGAGACACTGATGTTGATCTGTCTGCATTCAAGCATTTCAGTGGGCTTAAATAGATCACCCTTTACAGCAGATTTAGTTCACAAACAACTGACAGTTTTGAAAATATTATTTTCAGTTACAATAATTAATCCTAAAATTCGACATTAGTAACGTACTTCACAGCATCAGTAGCGTATCAAGATCTCGGTTCTTTACTTGTGAGTTCAGTTCACTGAAGAAGACTCGCCTGGATCATTTGAATCAGTGAGTTTCGACTCAGAACAGCTGCAATCGGATCACTGCTATTCGTGAATGAATCTTTGTGGCGATTTAACCGATTGAACAGGTTCATTGAAAAGAATCAGTTTGTTCATGAATCAGACACAGCTTCTCTCGGAGCCGTGATGTATTATAAGGAGTAACGATATGTTTTATGAAATAAAAAGTACGATCTTATGCTTTGGAATGTAGTGAAGTAAAAGTAAAAGTTACTCAAAATAAAACTACTCCAGTAAAGTACAGATACTTGAAAAATGTACTTAAGTAAGTAGTTGTACAACCACCACTGCATATATGTGTATATATATATATATGTATGTATGTGTGTATGTATATACAGGTACATCTAAAAAAAAAAATCAAGAAAATTATTAATATCAACAATATATATATATATATATATATACTATTTGTATTATAATTATAAAATGTATTTCTCTCAATAGGGAAAGTGCCGAGAGCCCTGATGTTGGCCAGTCTGGAACTTCTGAAGCTCCATCTGCTGTCATTCCATCACAAGGTGATCTCCTCGGTGACCTGCTGAACCTGGATCTGGCCCCACCCACTGCCACTCTCCCTTCAGTGCAGCCCTCAATGCAGATGGGAGCCATGGACCTACTGGGAGGGGGTCTGGATAGTCTGGTATGTTCATCTCCTTCCGCCTCTCTCGCTGTTACAAACATAATCACCCATTTGTGATGAAATTAGATTCATTTAAAGGGAAAAACAGTGTAATTACAGGAATGAATATACCCATCTGTTCCTTTAACAATCTGCGTGTGTGCGTATAGACTTTGCTAATGTGTTTGTCAGTTGTTCAGCTCACACATGATGTAGGACATTTATTTTGAGTTAGCGTTGACCTGAACAGGATCCAGACCTAAAGCGGGATCATTTAATCCCAGATCAGCCACCTTCTCCTTAAACACGCATCCAAAGTCTTTTAACCAGTGTAATTGTGTCTGTTGAGAAATCACAGATGGTCTTGCATAATTACTGGTAACTTTCCTTGCCTGCATTTCCCCTCCGGTCTTCTCTTTCTCTTTTGACTTGTTTTTTTTTTTTGTTCCTCTCTCTTTTATCCTCACGCTACACTTGCAGATGGGTGATGAATCAGATACGGTAATTAAACTAAGTGAAAAAGGAAGTAGACGCTTTCATATCATGCCATTTCATTAGTCTAAATTGCGGATCTGTTAGTATGAGTATCCGATGTACTCCTCACACCAGCAGAGGGCTGCTTCAGCTACTGCAGAATTTACAGCCCCAACATTTGTATCACTTGTGACTAGTGTTGAAATAGGTTAAATATCTCCTAGATGTTTGTTTTGTCATAACACAGCCCTGGACTTGTTGCAACCACATGTTATTTTTCTGAAAGTTATGTCAATATTTTTAGTCGCTGTAAAGTTCATGATTGTTTGTAGAGTTTTAGAAATCCCCAGCCTCATTTCCTTCACTACTTCTGCTTTCATGCATTGGAAACATTTCATCCATTTCTCATTCCTCTATCAGCCAGGAGTTTCCCACAGGACAGAGGGGCAGTCTCCCCAGCCATCTTCTGATTATAGTGAGAGAGAGGTCTGTGTGGGTGTTCTCACCTTTTGAGTTCATCCTTAAGAAGTTCCTCTGGACTGATCTTAGACTAGTCCCTTTTGCCCAACATAAACTGATCTCAGATCAGTATGAAGGGTTCCTCACCTTCATAAAGAACCATGAGAGCACCTTTCCTCATTTTTGTTTCAGTGTTTGAGTTTGTAGCTTTAGTTGTAGTCACATCTCATACAAAAGGTTTAGTTTGTTGAAAGTAGGGGTGGGCGATAAGATATGATTTCATGAGTCATTTTTGTCCCCAATAATTATATAAATGTTATTTTAGCTTTGTTATTAAAAAATAAGAACATATATGCAAGTATAAACTAAGACATCTTCTTTTTTTTCAGGTGAAGTTTTCTATTTAGCAATAGCATTTAAGTAAGAAATACTAAGAAAAGAGCAATCTGTGTAAAATAAAACATAGCATAGTCTTCACTGTATTAATTTAAAACAGTATACACTGATTTTTATTAAAGTTACAAAAGTTGTTCAATCAAGAGCAGTGAGTGATTCTCTTTTTTTTCTTTGCTATTTAAGGACATAGACAGTAGCAGGTATGTTTGACTGCTGTCATTCTAAGACTTCATTATAAAGATCCAGTAAGGCTGGGCAGTATATTGAGTTTGTATGATATATCGATATATTTTATAACGATACAGTATGAAGCAATACCGTTAATATCGAGTTTGATACGAGAGCATCCGAAAGAAATATCTATAGGGAGGAGGACACAGACTGAACTGCTGCGGAGAAAGTGCATAATACACTTTGTTCTAAACGTGTGACAAGCTTTATATGAAGGGCTTTAAAAACTCGTAAAATATAGTAGTTTATAGTTTCAGTTTAAAGCGGCTCGGCCCGTCAGATGCTCTGACAGAAAGGCTGCGTGCCGCTGACAGAGATGCGCTGTTTTGATCTATGTGCTCTTTTCCTAAATGCATAACTTACATTTCACAGGTAAATTCTCCCTCTGTAAATGTTAGAAAGCCATGGAAAATATCTATGTTACTGTCAGAAGTGCATGAGCTTCTGCTTTGCGAGTGTCCGCTAAACATCACAGACTTAGTTTAGAATGCGCCGCCGCGTGCATGTGTGCCAAACAGACAGAGCGCAATGAAATAGGAGAGCAATAACTCTGATTTACATTTTTCTGAAATATTTGTAGTTGGAAAATATAAATGTGACTTTTGTACAATTTTAAACCTACAAGTAAGTGTATTTGTGTGAAAGCACTAACTGTAAAGTGACTGTAATGGGGTAATCAAAATAGCCTTTTTACTCAAGTCTGAGCTTTTTTCTTTCATTTTTAGTTTAGTAAATTTAACTTCTGCTTTAAAAGCATTGTTTTTGTTTTAGATTACAATGTTAGAAAGTTATGTGTTTGTAACCGCTTTTGCACATAATATATGCCTACATGGTTACATTCTCTTTATTTGTTTATTTATTTAATCCAAATACAAAATACCAAGATATGTACCGCATACCGCACAAATCAGCCAAATAATACAGAGATATGAATTTTTGCCCAGCCCTAAGATCCAGTATGTTTGACATACATCTGATTTCTTTCCCAATGGTTTACAATCATTTAAGACAAATGACTGTGGTTTTGTGGATACATTTAATTTGGCTTTTTTTTTTTTGCTTTATTAGAGACCGTAGGGATGAGGCCGAAAATGACAGAAGTGTTAGGGATGGGACTAGGAAAGCACCATGTGACCCTGGATGCAAACTTGGGTCACTCATCTTTCTGTATCACTTTAACATCTCAATAACTTTAAGCAGTCCTGTGCTGTGCAGATATATTTACATGCGATATAAACAAAACCGTTATTGATTGACATTTCATATTGCCCATCCCTAGTAGAGAGAAAAACGATTAAAGAAACTGTCCATAGAATGACTCACAACTTCCTTAGCAGCTCAGTGATTTATTTCCACCCACTGAGCTAGTTCCCCCTTCATCGACCTCTTCATAATTATCCACATCTTTCCTGTCTACTGATCCTTACACTCACTTTTTGTCCTCTCTCTGTTGCCAGCTGGGAGTAGACATCGGCGGAAGCCCATTGGTAAGTTAGAAAAAGATTTTTAGTAAAGTTCACCCAGACTTTGATGAATGTGCTTCATTGGAGGAGTATTAGCATCAATAGAGGGGTTTGCCTTCATTAATCAAAGAGCTGTTAAATTCCTCCTCCACGTCTTTTATCTTTGTAAATTTGTCTTTTACCTGACGGCCTTGTAGCAGTCTAGAAAAGTTGTAATAGGTTGTAATGCTTGTCTCCCTCTGCTCAGATGGGTGCCGGTTTGGGGGCGGCCCCAGCAGCCATGTCTGCTGCTCTCGGCGGTGCTCCTGCTGTTGGAGGTGGATTGGGAGACCTTTTTGACCTTGGTGGAGGTGTTGGCATGCCAACAGGATCCTACATTCCTCCTAAAACTGTAAGTATAGAATCAATCAATACTCTGAATCAATAACTTTGGTTATGACTTCAGAAGTCTTTTATAAGCAGTTTCCCCTCTTTTTTAAGTCCATTTGTAATGCGGCAGCGTTTCCTGGACTCTAAGTGGGTGTGCACATGAAACGTGCTGTGGTGTTCAATAACAGCTCGACAGAGTCCAACAGAATTCAGAGCACATTTTTAATCTTAAAAAAAGGCTTAAAACTCTCATAGAATGAGACGTTTAAAAAGACAGCAATGTGCAATGCGGGGGCCCAAAACTCTCCCTATGTCCCTAACTCTCTTTCTTTCCCCCACACTCTCAACCTGTTCATCTGTGTGGGTTCAGGTGTGGTTACCGGCAATGAAAGCTAAAGGGCTGGAGGTTTCTGGGACATTTGCCCGACGCGGTGGGATCATTCAGATGGATCTGTCTCTTAACAACAAAGCCATGAGCGTTATGACTGACTTCGCCATTCAGTTCAACAGGAACAGGTGAGTCCAACATAAGACTGTTTTGGAGGTCTCTTCAAGGTTTTGCTCTTCTCTCTGTGGTATCTTCTCCGATTGCTAATCAGTTTGGAGGCCTGCCTGGAAGACATTCCATTCATTTATATCATTCTGTCAGTGGGAGCATTCAAGGACATGCTGATATTCTAAAGAGACTTAAACCTGTTCATGTCAATTGAGGACTTTGTCTAGAAAATTACTGTTTGTTTAGTAAAGCAGATTGTTGTAATCAATTCTACTTTGATCTTTGACTAATGCAAGGGCAACAGAAGGACATATTCTTATGTATGTATAGATTTATAGAATGGTGCTTTGTCACTCAGATCTCAAGCCACAATGCAAGGCTGTTGTGAGTGGTTGCTATGGATTTGTTAGGGTGGTTGGTTGGTTACTTGCCCTGTCAAAAGTGCACATATCTAAGTCTTTGTGATGTTCTTGTTCTAGAAGGTCCCTCTACCAGTAAATGTGCAACAAATTTACAGATTGCAAACAAAAAAACTAAATTTTGAATCCTGAGCCAAATATTGATCGGGTCTTAACTGGTGATGCAACCAAAACAATTCGTTTTGGAGGGAAACAAATTGACTAAAATGTCTCTAATGGCACATTTTCACCGTGTTGGTGTCTTATTTCATGCACACAGCATGGATTAGCTACAGCCGGTAAACATATCACCTGTCACGTATTTCACTGTGACCAAAAATGATGCTATAGTTTGTGAAATGTGTTTAGTTTAAATATTAAGAGGTGGCTAATTGCAAAAGAACTGTGCATGTCATACGAGTACATTTTCCAATTACATTACCCACGTTTAACTGCAGTAGCATTAGTTTTGACTAAATTAAAGTTTAATTTCAGTTTCTGAAAATGTTTTGTTGCATCGCTAATCTAAACTGTTTCTCTGTTTTCCTGTAGTTTCGGTCTCGCCCCTGCTGGCCCTCTGCAGGTTCTGTCTCCTCTGAGCCCCAATCAGACCATTGACGTTAGTCTCCCTCTCAGCATGACCGGCTCTGTCATGAAAATGGAACCTCTCAACAATCTGCAGGTAATGTATCCACAGCATTTCTGCAGCATCATAGTTCATGTGCAGTATTAAATGAGTGTTGTGCTCTTAAGCAATAAAGCAAGCCCCTGATGAGCATTATTAGCAAAGGCTGCAGCCCAAAAAGCACTCCAGAGACAGTATAGACATTAAGTGTGAGTGGTTACCAAGAGATGCAACTTCTCAGAAGAGATTCAGTAAAAAAAAAATCATCATCATTAGTGGTTCTCCCTTGACCGTTTGCTCTCTCTTTTCTGTCTTTCTCTTCTCACTGCATGTCCATTTATGTCATCTTTTGATCAGGGTTGTAGGTTTGCAGCGGTACAGCAATAGGTCTGAATCAGCTTTGCCTGATTATCCCTCTCAGTGGAATCATTCACAGTGATCTCCAATGACTGCATTGGGAAATAGTCCACATAGGAAGGCATAGGCATTATGGAACATTGCATTCACTAATTGGTAGTAATTAAACCAGGAAAAGATTGTGTTGCGCTTCAAGGACTGTTTGGTTGTGTGAAGCAAATGCAAAAATATAGAATCTCTCTTCTTCTCTCAGAGCCCTAAAGGAGATTAAAAGAAGATAGTGTTTTAATCTGAAGATTTTATAGAGCCCTTCAGGCTTCATCTAATGCCATTTTGAAATTAAATGTGTGTGTTGAGCTTTCCTCGAGAGAGAAAGATTAGTGAGTGTCGTGTTCAGGAAGCTCTTGTTAGATTGGCATTAAATGGTTAATCATAAATGCGTCTTTTTCTCTTTCTGCTCTGTGTTTGTCGTGAAGTCTTCAGTAGGGGTTTAAGAGAGCTGTATGATAATAATTATGGGATCTGTCACAGGAGGCAACATTAATTTGATCTCATTTTCTAGGACTGATGTAACAACAATATGTCTGCATATGAGGCAGCTCACAGCTTCAGCACTTGTATTTGATCTGGACCTGCTTTTGCTTACCATGCATTCCAGTCTTTGCAGGCATGGATTACATCAGCTGATACTTCCAGTCCCAGAGAGGCTTGTGGCATTATTAATTTCACACGTGGCTGCCGATAATAGATCAGTTATTCATAGCAATGGCATCACAGGAAGTGAATGTAACTCATAGACTGAATGAAAGGCATGATTTATTTATTTTTCTGTTGACTCATTGTCATTATTTGCTAGGCCAATAATACTGTAGATAAATCTGAACAGAAGAGAAACCAATTCTAATAAGTCATGTTTGGTTCAATTCCTGACAATTACACAAAATGAAAAGTTTAATTTGTAATTTCACATTAATTAGTATATTATTTTTCTTCATATTATTTTGCCTGATGGCTCTATAGTATTTCTAACCACAATTAGACAAGTGAGGGAGTGATGAAGCCAGTTTGTGGAGCTCAGAGCGGTTTTGCTGCATGCATTATTCAGAAGTGGAGTGTAGCAGGTCTATGTGGCTCCGCCTGTCCCTCTCTGACGCTGTGTAGTCTCTATTCTGATGGATGCTGTGCACCTGCTGTCAGCTTTTATAAAAGCTCCCCTGGGTACCTTTCAATCCCTTATCCTCTCAGAAGATTTACAGCCATAATCGGATGAAGTTTGGTGTGTTGTTTTTTTTTTTTTTTTTTTGCTGAAAACTTACTAATGCACAAAATGGAAAAACAAATAAATGATTGGTTGTATTTAATCTGAGTTGTTGAGCACTATTTGTATTTCTTTAAAGTTCATGCAAATAAAAATTAAATTAGGATGATTTTTGGGGCAAGAAACCTCAACTTATAAGATTTTAAAATAACGGTAAAATAGATAATCACTCACATATAATCTATTTCTATCTGATATTTAAGGACAGTTGTTTTTGAGTATGATTGTCCAGGACTGATACACTCACTCTGTTTTCTCGAACTGTCAGTGGGCATCTTCTATCCTCTTAGTGAGTTTGCCTTTGAGGTATTCATGCATGTTTGAAGTTCACATACTGGTGTGCAAACATGAACTTCACGCACCGGAGCTGAACCCAACCTTTGCAAAGCCACAGAGGGTCTTAAACAAAAGAATGAAGAGAGAGAGAGAGAAGCAAAATGTCAAAAAAAAGAGATGATCAAAGGATCATATATTTCCCTACTATTCTGTGATGTGTGTGTGTGTTGTGTGTGCCATTCTTTGAAAATACTGGAGAAAGAGAGGCCCATTTATTTTCCCAGAAATTATGAACTGAATTCTGTCTGCTCTTAACAGGGTTTGAGAGTCTTGTCCACAGCAACAATGTCTGAAATCACAGTCGTAATGTGTTTCTCTCTCTCTTTGTCGATCTTGCAGGTAGCTGTGAAGAATAACATTGATGTGTTCTACTTCAGCTGCCAATATCCCCTCAGCCTGCTCTTTGTAGAGGACGGAAAGATGGGTGAGTGTGCTAGTGTGCACCCTTAATCACTGCCTGCGTCCTCGGACGTAAGCAGGAGCGCCTCAGCTGATTGTGACGTCAATCCTTACATTTTTGTGTGTTCTTAGTTTTTGTTTGGGTATTGTTTTTAAGTTCTGACTTATGACTTGTGCATGAGAGTGTGAGCACACGTGCCAGATCTGTGTCCAAATGAGTGTGTAAGAAAAGGTGTTGGTGTTTATGTGGAGATGTGTGTGTGCGAGAGAGACGGCTTATGCATAAATGAGTTCCCCCAGGAGTCTCTTAAATGGAGTTCAGTCTCTGCAGGATATCACACAGATGCACAGTAGCTGTGTCTGAATTTTCTTTTTTTAAATACTGCCTTTGCAGGCAGAATATGCAGGTAGGAAGGCATCAAGGCACACTCGAATCAGGTTGAGATTAACCATATGGGCATTTGGACACTGCTAAAGCAGGGCACCATGCAAGGTTGGAAAAATATTAAATCCATAAGGGCCCTTTTTCCTAATTTCTACCAAGAAATAAGGATATATATTGCTTGGTTATCCCTAAAGCCTGCTAGAATATGTTGTCCATCTTTAGACATGACAACATGGTGTCTGAAAAACCAGTCTAAAAGCATATTGGATGCGGGGTGCCTTTATACAAAGACATCTGTCTGGCAGCAAGACAGCAGCCTTCAGTTTCGGATCCAGCCAAACTGCTTTCTACCTTTTTTTTTCCTCTGGTGTCCTCTCACATGAACTCCTTTTGTCCCTCTGCTTCTCAGAACGTCAGGTGTTCCTGGCCACCTGGAAGGACATTCCAAATGACAGCGAGGCACAGTTCCAAATCAAAGACATCCACCTAAACTCAGGTAACAGGAATAAATATGTGCTGTGCATGAGTGAATTGGGTAAAGTGTGTGGAGGAAGATGGGAACGAATGAAATTAAACAAATAGGCAAAGATAGGATGGACACGTCCTGTTGAGGACTGTCTCTGAAGAGTGCTGATCCGGTGGCATGTCTGGGTGTAATTAACTCGAGGCAGGTTTTTGGGGAATAACCCTCTTCCGCATGACTGTTTGCATAAAATAATTGTGAATCGCACATGCATGAACATGCACACACACTCTCAGTGATATTGCTAATGAATGCACTGTGGGTGTCTTCAGTGCTCTTTTTTTACTCTCTCTTCTATCCATGTGGCTTGGTATTTATTATAGGTGTTTGCTGCATTGTTGTATGTAAAATCTCCTGTCACAAAACCAAGTATTTTATGTTTGCAAAGATTTGAGTTTGCAATTAAATGAATATGATGAGAAAGCACAAAATATATACAGTAGAGTAGATTGTAAAGAGACAACTCAACTTTGTTTGTACCTCATCTGTATTTTTTATATAAATTAATAATTTTATTCAGCGAGCAATGAATTTGATAAAAAGTGGCAGTAAAGACATTTATGATATTACAAAAAAATAATATTTTATGTAAATGCTGTTTTGAACTTTCTATTCATAAAAGAATCCTGAATAAAATGTATTTGATCAAATTAACATAAAATACTTTAAAAAACATTTAGTAATTAAAACTTTTGAACAGTAGTCAATTAGTCACATCTGAATCACAAAATAATGTTGAAATGGTTTTAGTGAATTGGTGAATCCGTGTAACGTTTAAATTAGTGGATATCAAATGAACATTTACTCGTTGAAGTGCAGATCAATGCTTTTGCTCTATGAAAAAATAGCAACTTAGACACTTAAGATCTTTGTTTCATAGAAGAATTTGAAGTAGAAAATGTGTTATTTTTGAGCTAACCTGTCTTTTAAATCAAACGGATTACCGAATGGTTCATATGTCAGCGTGTAAGTAAAAATACGCCACAGAGTTGCCATAGAGACACTCTCAGGTTCACTTTGTCTTCACATCCTAACGGACACTTTAAGAATGCAGAACTGTTATTCACATCTCAGACACGCTCAGATGAACAAGCTGCAAGGCAGTAATATCTTCACCATAGCCAAGAGAACAGTGGAGGGGCAGGACATGCTGTACCAGTCTGTCAAACTCACCATACTGTGATTTGGGTTGTTTTCTAAATATCTTGCAATGTTTCCAACTACACGGTAAATGGGAACAAAGAGACATAGTGGATGTGAAGAGACTAGCAAAGTACCACTCGAACACACATAGATCGATAAAGACAAGAGGATGTGCTGGAGGAGACTGTAGCGGCCGCATGTGAGAGAGTGTGTTTCGTAGAACAACTCTCCTGTTATTTGCTAAGGAGTCATGCGGGAGCAAGATCTGTGTGTTTGTGTGCACGCATGAGAGAAGAAGCGGGTAAAAGGGGAAAGGACTGCTGGGTAGATCATACATTCTTCCTATTGTTGCTGAGCTGCATGCCTAGATAGCATTATAGAGTCACACCATCCAAAAATCTTCCTGTCTGTGGTCAGGCACCACCCACCTGGTTGGAGACCCAGCCATTGTGTTCAGAGAGAAAGAGTATTTGGCTAATCCTGGGTGGGTGAAGATAAGGAAAGAAGATTGTCAAGAAAAGATGGCAATCCTCCTGTCAGTCCTTTCTCCCTTTGGTTTTGTGGGATTTGCCATTATCACTCAGCCCAATGCAGAGTGTTTGTTTCTTCTCCCTCGTGTTCCTTTCACATTTCCCACATGAATCATGCTTCAAACACAACTCTAGGGCACCATTTATTCTCTCAGATCTCAGCTGTACCTAGAATTGTTTATGCCAGCATACTTCATTCCCTGTAGCAGAGTATGCATCCACTAGAGTCCTAGAGAATTGAATTATTAATATAGTATACAAATATAATTATTTTTACTCCGCATATTCAGCTGTTTTCATCATAACATGCACATTTATTATGTTATTCCCACCACGATGTGGAACTATCTTGAGTAGTGGTTGTACCATTATGTTTCTTTAAAGCAATACATGCTCAAATCCCATCTTCTTTAAAGAAGACACTAGATATGTTACAAACTATTATCTAACACAAAATGAATCGCATTAAATAGATCTAGCCCCTCCTGAGTGCTTAATTTAAGCTAAATCTATGCCATCTGCCCACATATCCGCTTGCATACCTTATTGTTGTAGTGAAAATATTTATTATTTTGTTGTATTTTTTTCCTGTGTGTTTGCTCATACCTTTGATGACATCACAATGCAGGAAATGGAGGTTATGTTTTTTTCCTAAAATAATCTTAACTTATATTTTATCATATGCCTAATCTATATTACACCTCAGCTGCTTTTAAATGAGCATTTATATTTTCTTTGACGTGACTCTTCTATCAACAGTGAACAGTCCACTGTAACAGAGCATGTCTGTAATAACCGTGAATGTCACAGCTATGTGACTTCATATAAGAGCAACTGTTTTGAATCAAACCACATGAGGGAATGTGTACAAAACATGGAGTTATATTTTCTAGTCCTCTGTCATGATAGAAAAGCATGATATTTTAAGAAGATGCAGAGATTGCGAGAACAGAATTGTTTTCCAGATTTAATTCCAGGAATAATTCAATTGAAAAGCCTTCATCAAAGGAGTTGCTCTTCAGCAGGAACCCGTCGATTCACGGCATGTGCTTTTAATGTTCAGTGTTGTCCAAATCACTAATACTTGACTCACTTCTTTTTGAGAATCATTTAAAATGATGTTTACAAACATTCTGAAAATGTTTTAATTGAATGAACTAAATTTGTCGAAAAATTAGATTTGCTGCTTCTACTGATGCACAACACATCTGTATGGGACTGCTAATCTTCCATCTCTCTCCTCACATCCTAACGGACAGTTTAAGAGGCAGAACTGTTATTCACATCTCAGACACGGGCTCGATGAATCATAGTTGTTTTGTTCCATGCTGCTGTTAAAGCATATAAACAATATTTGTCTGAAAGAACAGAAAAATGTGTCAGTGTGGCTATACTGTGATATGCTGTTTTCTCTAAATATCTTGCAATGTTTCCATTAGCTACAAAGCTCTACAATTGGTCACTGTTCATCGCCCTATGGCAACCAGGCGTCAAATAGCACAGCCCGATTCCCCTATAAACACTGCGAGCATCTGATGGCAGGGATCTGTTAAAGCATTCCTCTGCAAACCTTCATGTAGCACCCTGCTGCTCCCACTCTTCCTGTCATCCCACCATGTCGTCTGTTTTCATTTGCGCTTTGATTACATTCTTCCCTATTGTTGATTAGGTTATATGCATGAATGAAAGCATTAATCCACTCTTCCTTAAGTCTGTGGTTGACCCACCAAATGTTTGAACCTGTGCAGTATCTCCAGTCAAATTATAGAACAATGTAACTGTTAATAAAACGCCTCTGCGTACAGGAAACTGACGCCACAAAGCAAGTCTGCACCAGTGTCATTGCGTCTGTGTATTTGTGAACCCACTACATTCTGCATGAAGCTAAGACCAAATCCTCCAAATCTTGAAGGGGAGCAGGCTAAAGTTAAGCTTGATTTTGATCTTCTACCTCAGTGTCTTAGATGTTCTCCGCAAGTGAAGGAGATTTATATTGTCTAAATTTGACTGGTGAGCAGGTGAATGATTTTTACTCTGTTCCCCAAGCTATATATTGATCTTTATTTCGATCTTTCCTTTTGTTAGAATTTTTTTATATCATTTTAATATATTACCATTAAGTTATGACTTTTGGGTCAGTCAAAAAACATGTATGAATACTTTAATATTCATCAAGGATGCATTCATTAGATAGAAAGTAACAGTAAAGCATCTGTACAATGTACAAAAGCTTTCTTTTTTAAATAAATTCCGTAGTACTTTCAGAAATATTTATTGTGCAGCAGATCATTTGACACTGAAGATTAATTATGGCTGCTAAAAAATTAAGGTTTGCCATCACAGGAATATTGCATTTTAAAATACATTCCAATTCTATATTGCAATAACATTTCACAGTATTAATGTTACTGTATATTTGAATAAATGCGGCCTTCTTGCATAAGATACTTCTTTCAAAACATATAAAGAAATCTTTCTCTATTTAACCCTAAATGTGCAGGTGTTCTCTTGGGCAAATTTCATTCCTGTACTACATGATTGCTTCACTGTTTATATATTTTATTTTCCCTAATCTATATATAAATCATACATTAATGATCTCATATTTTAGACCAGCTTGTATTCGTCATCCATCCAGTTCTACTATAAAGCATTTTACCTTGAAACAAACATGCAACACTGCTGTTTTAAGACATGTTCCATCATCAGACAGTGGGTCGCTGAGTTTGTATTCACACAAACAGTTCAAATCTTTGTTTATTTTTGTTCTGTTTTATTAAAATTCTCCCTGGTCTTTCCTCAGTCATTTAGAAGCCCAGAGAATTTCTTGGGTTTGGGAGGGATAAATTGTGTGTTGATCGGCACTCACCTCATAAATCTCTTTCTTTGTCTTCAAAATATCTCTGTATTTGGTGATGACTAAGTTTCTGATTATCCTCTGTATGGTTGGTCCGTGAGCAGCCTCAAGTCTGCTGCAGCGCTCACTTGACCAGAGGAAGCAGGTGTTGCAGTAGATGGAGGTCTCCACTCATGTCGACCTCTCCAAGCGCAGTCGCTCCTCTGACATTAGTCTGCATTTGTTTGTCTATTACTCTGTGAGTGCCACATGAGATCCATTTAGGAGGAACAGCTTTTTATGTGGTTTACTGCAAGTAAACACCGCTTGTTTATGAATTTGCTACAGGTGGTTAGTTGAAATTGTTTCTCAAAAAGAGGTAAAGGCATTCAACACCATTCAGATGTTTGTGGTTGGCAAGACTTCATAATGCTTCTGAAAGAATATCTAATCCTCACCATGGCTGCATGTATTTGATCCAAAATACAATAAAACAGTAATACAGTGAAACTTTACGGTTTTATTATTATTTTAACATTTAAAATGTAATTTATTTCAGCAGCCATTACCCCAGTCTTCAGTGTCACATAATCTGTGAACAGTTGTGCTTTGTAATATTTTTGTGAAAAACATGATTCATTTTTCAGGTTTCTTAGATTATAAATGGCTTTATTTTCACGTTATTTATACTTTTGATTAGGTTAATGCATGAATGAAAGCATTAATTTATTTTTAAGTCTTGCTTGACCCCAAACGTTTGAACCGTGGTGTAGTGTACATTTATAGAATTGATTTTATATATGCCTGGTGATTTAAAGTGTAATTTATTCCAGGCTGGTTAATAAATATAAAGTAAAAAGCATTAAAACTAAAAATGTGATGTGTTGGTCATAAAGTTAAGCTTGTTTTGATCTTCTACATGGCAGTGTTTGTAAAATGTGTGATCCTCTAAGCAATGCAAGTCATTATATTTGAATACTTCTTAACTTTTGACTGCTTCAGTTACAGTCCTAACACCTTGTATATTGCTTTATTCATTAATAATCTTAGGCAATATGACTCAAACATGCTACAAACTAACTCTGGACTTCCAAATAGCACATTTTTTTTTTTTTGTAAATGTGAAATCCTGGTGGGCACAAGTTGAACCTGTATCTCATCTAATGAATTGTTTTTGAGTGAAACTTAAAACCTAAAATGAGGTTACAAAGGTTTCAATAAATACCATTTATTATGCTTTGTAGGCATGCTTCATCCAGTCCTTCACTATAACAATAAAGTCTGTGTTTACTTATAATTGGTTGTGTAGAGTAGTTATGTAGTGTCTTGGCAATATTTTGTTTTGTTTGGTAGGCAATCAATGAAGACCGGAGGCTTGGGTTGTAATTTATTGCTCATATATGAACTTGGCCTGGCTATATATTTAGATGTTTGACCATCTGAGATATGTCTCTCGGCTATTTGTCAGGTTTAAGAATGGAGATGGAGCGAGGGCATTTTTAGTTTTAGATGTGGACTGAGAGGACAAAAACCCAGAGCAATTAATCTTTCTTGTAAATCAAATTGGTCAAATTGATGAATGTATTTCAGATTAGTAATCCAGATATCATTAGATAAGATTACAGTCCATGCTGTTTTGCCCAGCACTTCTATTAAACAATGAGACTGGAGAAATTAAAAGCTCTGGCTCAGAGACACTGTGACAATTCCTGCAGATGACCATTTAATATGAAAAGTAGAAGTTAGTAACAACGTTGCCTACTATTTAGTGTCTAGATCCATGCATTCAGTGAACGTTAGTGGATTTGTAAGATTTTGAGAAGCGGTTTTTGAAACTTGATGATTGCAGTAGGTTTCTCTGGCTAGTGAGTGAGGAGTGGCAATTGAAAAACTTGGAATGGGAATAATGATAAAGGAATCTGATGGGAATAATGGAATGTGATGGGAATAATGATAATGGAATGCGATGGGAATAATGACAATGGAATGCGATGGGAATGGGAATAATGATAATGGAATGTGATGGGAATGGGAATAATAATGGAATGTGATGGGAATAATGATAATGGAATGGAATGGGAATAATGATAATGGAATGTGATGGGAATAATGATAATGGAATGTGATTGGAATAATGATAATGGAATGTGATGGGAATAATGATAATGGAATGTGATGAGAATAATGATAAAGAAATGTGATGGGAATAATGACAACGGAATGTGATGGGAATGGGAATAATAATAAAGGAATGTGAATGGGACAATGGAATGTGATGGGAATGGGAATAATAATAATAAAGGAATGTGATGGGAATGGGAAGAATGTGATGGGAATAATGATAATGGAATGTGATGGGAATAATGATAAAGGAATGTGATGGGAATAATGATAAAGGAATGTGATGGGAATAATGATAAAGGAATGTGATGGGAATAATGATAATGGAATGTGATGGGAATGGGAATAATGATAATGGAATGTGATGGAAATAATGATAAAGGAATGTGATGGGAATAATGATAATGGAATGTGATGGGAATGGGAATAATGATAATGGAATGTGATGGAAATAATGATAAAGGAATGTGGTGGGAATGGGAATAATGATAATGGAATGTGATGGGAATAATGGGGATAATGGAATGTGATGAGAATGGGAATACTGATAAAGGAATGTGATGGGAATAATGATAAAGGAATGTGATGGGAATGGGGAAAATTATAATGGAATGGGGAACCTCTTTAGCTCCACGCCACTCAGATAAGCAATCCCAGACCTTCCCAGGCTTTCAATTGTTTCTTTTTTTTTTCTTTGGCGGACAATAAATATCCAAATTAACTTGACTATGGTAACATAAATTTCTTCTTTGAAACTTTATTTACTCGTTATCTTATACTTTAATTTTATACATCATAAACAACACATCAGTGTCGTTCTAAATATCAATAATTTCGTTTGTTTATTAAGCAGTAATCAATAATCATCGTTACTGTTTGAGCTAGACCAGGGTTCATCAAATCTTTCCCTGGAGGGCGAATCTGCTGCAGAGTTTAGCTCTAACCCTGATCAAACTCACCTACCTGTGAATGATTCACTAATGATCTTGAAGACTCTGATTAGCATGCTCATGTGTGTTTGATTAGGGTTAGAGCACAACTCTGCAGGAGTGGGCCAGATTTGAGAATGCCTGAGCTAGACACTCGACAGCTACCTTATATTTTCACCTTGTATTTCTCTAATGATTTAAGTAATTTCCGAGTAACCTTTTAGAGCTGTTTATAGCCAGTAAACGGCGCACGCCTAATGAAACAGTCATGAATCCGCGCGCATCAAGCTGAACCACATGAGCGCGCGCGGAGGAGAACCGCACAGCAAGCACCGGAGACTGCTTCACGTGTAGCTTCAACGACAACGAGGTCTGTGCGGATACAGTCCACCTTCAATCTTACTGAGCTTGCTTAACGATGGACCTTTGCGCACACTGCATTTGGCGTACGGCGAGGTGTACGGCGAAGCGAGCGCGCAGCACGCACTGCTGAGACAATGAGGGAAGCTATGAGAGGTTACGAGGAGAAAGGGTCAATGATAACCTCTAGATCGAAGAGCACACGTTATGCTGAGAGCTGCCAAATGGATGCTGTTGGAAAATGACGGGTTTTGAGCTCCAGAGCTGTGTGTAGGAATACCGTGGGCTGACCGTGGAGCGTTGAGGACTGTTCCCCAATGGAATGCAGAAAAGACAGCGCAGCAGCCGCAGTGAATGAAGTTGGTTTGTTGATCCATTCATTAACGCATGATACTAACACTATACCTAACCAAAAGATAACGAAATGCATCAGAAGAGAGAAGATCTGTAAACAAACTCTTATTTATTTGAACATCGGAGAAGTGCTTCCTCGTGATTCAAGCACAAAAATTCGCACGCTCACAATCCATGTTATTGTTTTGATTTGTTGAGCAGTTTCCAAGTGTCTGGATCGCTGGTGTTCGTCAGCAGTCCTGATCGGCGCGGGATGGTCGAGACGCTGAGCATCGCCGTCATCGGAGCGCCTGGAGTCGGGAAAACTTCTATCATCCGGCAGTTTATTTACAATGACTTCTCCGACACTTACACCCCCACCCAAACGCGATACGTGTACAGACCCTCGGTCATTCTTAACGGTGTCATGTACGACCTGAAGATTTTGGATGTCCCGCCAATTTCCTCCTTTCCTTCAAGCCCAAGTCAGGTAGGCTACAGTAAAGCGCTCGTGCGTGCATGTTGTTTGTGTGATAATGCAACAGAGTAGCCCACAACAACATATGAAAAGTAAATACCCTAATGTATATAAGAGATAATAAAGAAATAGAGATAATAGTGAAATGGGCTATTTTACTGTAAAATACCCAACACAAAAAGGCCTATATTTTTACAGTATTATAATATACATGTTGACCATGGTTAAATTATTTCCCTTTTATGCCAAGCTAACTTATTGAAAACGCTTTTGTGTTTTTAAATCGTACAATTTGCGTAATGCTCACACATCAAAAGTTTTATTTTGGTCTCAAAATCAGTACAAATGTTGGAAATGTACGTTTTAAGTCACAGTGGACATTTACATTTATTGAATTTATTAGTAACTAATATTATTTGATTATTAAAAATGTCTTGTCAAAAATAAGGCTCTTTTTGACGTGAATGCTGTAATGTGGTAACGCGTTATAAAGGTTCAGGATGTTTTAATGGGAATGTTAATCCTTAAAGCATCGATTTGACCTTGCACATCCAAACTGTCATTGTTCAAATTCACACTTTTCCAATTCAAATAGTGTCCTTTTGTTCTTGTGAACTTTCATCAGTACAGCTGAACCGAATCTTCAACAGATCCATGAATAGACCGAGGTTCCTGAGGAATGATAGTGTATTGCTTCAGGAGAGAGGGGCTTTCCTCCAGAAAAAAGATCTCATTTGGAGTAGTTGCTATGGCGACATGGCTTGAACTGAGCATCTATAAGCTTGTTTTCTGTATCCTCCCTCTGGCAAATATTTCTTTCTCTCCCCACCTCTCACTCGCTTCTCTGTATCTCTCTCTCTCTGTCTCAAACACACTATTACTCTTCCTATTATTTTGTCAAACAGAAAGCACCCCTCCAGTTATTCGTTTGGGAAGCTCCTCAAAGCTCCAATGTTTTGGAATAATCCAAGACCCCAAAACATCTGTTTTGTTAAAGTGGCATCGCTATGTTGTTAGTAATTTTACTACAACATCTCCAGGTGTTTTTGCATCACATGAGTTTTCTGTCGAAACCACCACCATATTCTCTCAGTCAACCTCTACATGAAATAATTGCATCGTATTGTGCAGACATCTACCTCTGTCACCGGTTTAGTTTGTTTAGTTAGTAATTAACTGTCTGTAATATTCACACAAACACAAAAGCTTTATTAGCTGTTTCATGTGTGTTTCGCTGGAGCAGAAAATCAACTCTGCAGGAAGGTAGATTTTATAACAAGGTAAACAATCAATTTGCGCTCTCAAGCATTATATTAGATTAAATGCGTTCATTTAGCAGACATTTAGATTTATCCAAAGCCATTTACAAATCAGACTAATTATAAATCCAAGAAGTGCTACTATGCCAGAGTAGAACAATGCTAGATCCTCACAAATCCAGACGAATAATTTCAGCTCACCTCCTCCTAACACACGGAGCATTCGCATGCAAGACAGGGCCAAGCAGGGATCTGCGGTCTCCACGGAGCAGACGGATGAAAACCCAGAGATCTGAGATCTAATCCACTTTTGACCTTTTTCAAGATTTAAGGCTGACACAAATTTGACAAAATGCTCACAAATTCTCTTTTGGTCCATCATCATCTGAAAGACTGAGGTTTTCAGAATGTAAAATCCTATTTGTTCTGTGAACAAACCAAGCTATATTCTCACCTTATTGTCCCTGGCAGTATTTCCGAGTGGAGTCCCTGCATCGTGACCACTTCACACAGCTTGAAGACCCTCTCCAGACAGAGACAAGGTCTTCTCAGCAACAAGTGATTGTTGATTGTTGCCAGGTTCTGTATTACAAACACAGCGTGTTGACACCAGTGACCACACGATGAGAAAGAAATGTTATTATAGAAAGGAGATGAGCGTGTTGAATGGAGAAATAAAAGGGTTGCTTGTTACAGGGGTGTCATGACGTCCCCACAGGGAATCAGAGAAGTTTTAGTGGTTCTGATGTCAGGTCAGCAAACCGCATGTAAAAATCATGAACATGCTGTGCTGAGGTAAGAAGGGGGCATTGCTTTCAGCGCTCGGAGCGCATTGAGACATTGCAATCTATTTGAACCTAAACACGTTGCAGCTAAATGCCATTTAGCTCCCTTTAGAGCGGGGGAAGGTAACCTCGGTCCTGGAGAGCCGCTGTCCTGCAGAGTTTAGTTCAACCCTAATCAAACATACCTGAACCAGCTAATCAAGGTCTTCAGGATTACTAGGGCTACAGGCAGGTGAGGTTTATTCAGGGCTGGAGCTAAACTCTGCGGGACTCCAGGAACGACGTTTCTACCCCTGCTTTAGAGCATGGCAGGCTGAAGCACGCAGAAGAGTGTGTGTGTGTGTGTGTGTGTGTGTGGATACATCTTTATTAAAATACTTCTGGCTGCAGATGTTTCTGATGAAAGAAGGAATAAAACCAAAAGTTCAAAGTCATTGAAATCAAACATATTTAATTGGCTGTAGAGATGAAAGTGTAGCAAATTCATAGATGCAAAAAGCAGCTGAATTGGCTTAAACCCAAATACTAATAAAAGCTTTTAGACTAAGAAAGGTTCAGTTTCTTTAACCATTAGAAAATTCATAGACATAAAAAGCATGTTACTTCTAAGTGGTGCAGCGTGAAGCTCAATTCTGTTGCATTGGAGTTTCCTCTGATCTATAGGACCTTTTTTAACTGGTTTTCTTCAGCGGAGAGTCCCAGCTGCCAGATACCATTACAACAACATTCTGCAGAGAAAAGCATGCTTGCCCAACGAGGTGAAAAAGTTGTTTTGAGTCTGACTTTTTTCCGTGTGTGTGTTTGTTTAATGCTTGAAACTGATGACATTTTAAGATGTGCAATTTTTTTTCTGGCTAAAGTAGTTCTGCTATGGCCACATTACCACCATGGGTGTGCATTATTTTCTAATGTAATGGCCAGTTGTCATTTATACCAAGTTAATTATTGTACATTCAATTTATATTAATGGAAATAATATAATTGGCATTTATTTATTTAGCATGATAGTTTAATTTGTGTTTTTTTCTGTTTAGTTATGGTAACAATGACTACACTGGAAAAAATGGTCTCAGGAGTTGCTAGTAAATTTTACAATTATTATCAAAGAAATGGCTGACATTAAATGAAGCATGAATTTGAAAGACTTTTTAATCTTTTTAATTTGACATTTTCTTGTAAAACATACTCCAATAACTTTTTATTCAAAATAGTTTTTACTGTTTAAAAAACAATGACAATGAACCTAGACAATATTTCAAATTCAACATTGCTTGCTTACACTTTTATATTTCATGCTAGAACTGTTAAATCTCCACATCATCTCCCCATAATGCATCATGAAATATCTCTTTGCTCTGTCCACATTATTTTTCCATAAGAGGGTATTTGTAAATTAAATAGCTTCCGGTGTCATCCGCTTCCAGCTATTTTTAGCTGTACAAAAACTCTTGTTTTGCTGCTTGATATAGCAAATGGATGTGTCTTACCATATTCTTCTAACGTCTTGGTGACCGTTTGCTGCACTTTTAATTCTTCTCGTTATTTCCCTACAGCGGCTAATGAACCGGAAGTCTCACACATTCACAGAAAACAGCATTGAAAAGTAAGGTGGATATCTCTGTACACTCAAATGCAATCGCTCCGCTCCCGCTGATAACCGTCGTATAGACAACTGTGAATGATAATCTTTGACTGCTTGGCATCTTTGGTGACTGAATGTCGCAGTTTGTTCACATGATGCCGTGGCAGATGGAGCAGATCAAAAGCCAGCGTGATTCAGGATTTCCTGTTACTGCAGCCTCTCTTTCTCGCTCATGTTCTCTCTCAATTATGACAACAGAGGGCTCGGTGACACGTTCCTGCACGTCTATAGCAGTCGTTGATCATCCTCAGAATGTGATAGAATTGACTTTGCCCAGAGCCACTCTTCCTTCTGAACCGTTTCTCACCACTAGCTGAGGAGAAGATGTGATTGTGGCAGATTTTGGTTGTTCTTTTAGCCAGTGAAACTGAGGAATATTAACTTTGGGTTTTGATTTTCCTGCTCTGACACGACTGACTCAGGGTCTCTTTTCATGCAGCTCTGGTTTGTCACTCAATGCTTTTGCCAATGTCAAACTGCTAACTCTCATTTTGGAAATACTCTGTATTGACATTGACTCCTGCTTTCTTTTCCTCTTATTCTATGGCACTGTTTCTTTCAACTACTCCATCTCTTTCAATCCCGTGAATAAGGGTGATTTGTTATGTAAAGGATCATTTTGTTACTTACAAAATAAACGGATCAATCTATCACTCTTGTCAGTGTTTAACTGCAAAAGTGATTATGGTCTAACCAGTGGAGATTCACACAGATTTTCTACACGCACAGCTTTTTAATCCCGCCTTCAAAACATGTAAAACAAAAAACAATACATAAACCTGGAATGAAATATTCCTGTGAGTGACCGTTCTCGAACCTTTGAGACCATATTAAATGAATCTGCCTTTAAAACAAATGCTGTTCAGAACTGGGCTGTCTCGAGGACAGATGTTCTCATAATTGTTTTCATGCCTGATAAGTGTAATCTCTAATTCAGGATGCATTCATACATCACAGTGTCAGCAAGTAGTAAAAAAAAGCCAACACAATAAATCTAGCTGTACACCTTAGCATAAAATTAAGAAATATGATTTAGTAATTACACCATCAATTATCAAGGACTGAGCCATGAATAAAGATGATCCATAATGAACAAGCAGTTTAGTTCCCTGGCATGTAATGATTTAACAGAGACATGCAGTTATTTGACTTAGTGCTTTTCTGGATTATTTCCACATCTACGTTTGGCTCTTCTGCCACCCGATCGTTTTATAGATGAATGAATGTTGTTATGCCTTCAGTCATGAATAAACAGGCAGCTTGGAGAGAAAGATTCAGCAGTATTGTATTATGTAAAAAAAAAAAAAAAAGGAGAGAGAAAGCATTAGGTATTGTATTAGAAGACTGAAAGCATTTTGTGTACTCCTTTATTCAAACATAATTTTTTTGTGTATATATATTTTTTTACTTTTAATTTATGATTGTATGTATAGCATATGTATGAAATAAAACGTATGTGTGTGATATTGTATTAACATATTTTTATTTTGTTTACATATATTACAAATATACAATTTAATTTTAAAATTTAAAAAATATATTAATAAAAACTATAATACATTTCAGTGTTCAAAATATATTTTTAATTCTATTTAATAGAATTCAATGTTTTGTTATCGAACGTCCTTTAAAAATGTAGAGAAAACGAAGAATAGAAAAAAGACATTTCGAGAAAGACCTATCAATGAATTATCAAACTGATGGAGCTCTATGTGGTCCTGAATAGAGTTTCCTTCCTGCTCCTATTTTATTCTAACAATAGCATCTGTCCAAGCTGTTCATTCAGCTGAATATCAAACATACGTGTGGATCAGATCCTATTTGTGAACACGCTTGGCAGCTTTCAGCAGCACAGCTACCCATTCAGCAATTTCTGGTGGACATCTTCCAAATTTCCAAAGAAATCTTTGCTTGAAGTGGATGCCTTCCTTGCCCAGAGGAGAATGTTGAACTATGATGAAAGTGAACCTGAACGTGTCCTCTCTCGATCTCACACTCGCAGGGAAGAACAGAACTGAGGCTTGACAAGGAGAGAGAAAGAAGCTTCTATTTTTAGCTTTCACGGGGATGGCAGCGTATCTGAAATATCTAACCGGCACACTGAGGGGGCGTTTATGTAAGAACCGTGCTCAGCAGAAAAGACTAAAAGCTTAGAGGCTCAGGTTTGATTGATATAAATTTGTCTCGTGCTCTTGCACCATAGTTAATGCTAAAACCCGCTGCAGATTATTGCTTCAATCTACCACTGATCACTGAGCTAGAACTCCATTAAATCTCATAGAATATTGAGTTTGTGCTCGATAAGGTCTGAGAAGCGTCAGATTTCCAGTGGAGGCCACTGCTTTTGATGTGCAGAAAATTGAAAAGGAAAAGAGCAAAGAGATGGGGAAAAGGACAAAGACTTCCTATTCCGCAAGCAAGGACTGTTTAAATCCCAAACACACAGACTATCCCCTTCAATTTTTTGGTTTAATAGATGAAAAGTCAGAAGTTGGAGAGTGTGATGAGAATGCAGAAAGCTATATTTTGCCCCAAAATGTGCCTTTGAGTCTTATTATATAGACAGAAAAACACTGTTTCAAACCCATCATACCAGACACCTTCTTTTCTGTTCCAAAGCAAGGTCATACAGATTTGGAACCACATCATGATACCATTTCATTTTTGAGTCAACTATAACTTTAAATGTCCTTGTCTATTACATTTATAATGATCTACAGTATGTCGGTGCGTTTATGTGCACACCTGATTGCTTTCATTATTATTACACTAATTTGCGAGCGTGCACAAGTGCAGAATCACAGTAGTCGTCTTTGAGTGTGAAATATTAGCAGTGGGCTGCTTTTCTATCATCACTAGAGGATGAAGGTAATTATTCCTCTGTCAAGATGAATGTGCAACCACTGTCTTTGCAACAGTTGACATCGATTTTCTTTACAAGCAAGATCAGCTTGTGACGAATGGCTTCAATTTGACTTCCTTCACTCGATCTCTCTCCTGTCCCCAACACACAAATGCAGATCACAATCAATATGGCAATTAAACAAGATCTACTGGAATTTCACCACATGCAAGCTCTATCCGGCTCAATCACCGATTCTAGAGTTTAGTTATTAGGAATGTGCTGTGGTTAGTTCTGTGAGGCCAGACGTTTCGCTTGTAGCTTTTTTTTAAGCTTAGGTTTATTTCACACTGTGTTTGGTATTAAAAAGCTGTTTTTAAATTCAGCATGAAATGGAAATTATGATTATCTTCCCATATTATCTGAGTGAAATATCTTCTCGAGGTAAAAAAAATGTAGGGTGGGACTTGACTTAGTTAATCAGGAATTGATTGGATTGTAGGATTTGCGATCTCATGTGAGTGACAGGTTGCTCAAACTGATCATTGAAATATGAAAATAATGATGTGCATAAATGAAAAATCATTTCAAATACAGATTGCAATATTCCAAACAAAATAAGAATAGTCTATTTTGATTCCATGGTGACTTTCCTATGGCCTCAAAGGGTAACAGTGTCAGTGTCTAGTCACAGCTTGCTTAATGCATGTAGTATGTATTTCATTTTATGCATGTACGTATCTTTCTGTGCTGAAATTTCTGAAATGGATAATACTATAAAAACAGACTGAAAAAAAATCTATCAAAATAACCTTACGCTAAATAATTATTTCAGAGTCAGTAAACAGACCAGAATGTAGTCCTAATTATATTGGTGAATATCTAGTTTGCTTTTTTAATGCCTCACACAAACTCTAAATATCTTTCAAAGGTTTTCCATGAATTAGGTAAACAAATCCAGTGATGTTTTAGTAGCTGAAGGCTGATATATACATAAAAATGAGTTTTTGTTTTGTCCAATATTTAATAAATCATCACTCCGAAGCATAATGTCAAAATGTTTTCTGAGACGGAGAGGTCCACTCAAATAATTTATGCAACCCTTGTAATTTATCAAATAATACAATAATATTTAATGTCATTGTGTGGCATTATGTACCACATCTGAGTGTAAATGAATACTGGAATTGATATTCAGTTCATACCATGAGAGCTCTCCTGAGAAAAGCGGAGAGAGAAGATGAGGTCAGTGTGTCACGGTTAAAGAACTTTGCTCACTGCCTCTTTCAGATGTCCACATTCAGTGCTGTTGTGTAATTACTGTAGGTAAATCATTACTATTCATGGGCTGTAACCCTATGTCCTCCCCCAGTCTATTGAACTAACTAATGGTGTACCAGCATACAAATAACAATGGGCACACACACAAGTCCATATTTTGCACTCAATACCTTGGATGGAGTAGAGAAATGACATTATGAAAACAGAAAATGTGTAACAAAGATTTGATATCACATGCGGTAAATTGTGCTATTTTCTTTACTTGATTGTCTTTCCTGTAATTCAAATTATATATTCAGTTACGTATATTGGCCTATGATCATCAGTGGAGAATTTGTGCTTGAGCATCAAACTATAAAAAAAATCTAATTGTGCACATAAATGCTTTCTCTAGTTCATGTTGGCCACAATTATTGGCACCCAATTATTGCAGCGTTCTTTTCCCAGGGTAGCAGCTCTGAGTTTTCTCCTATAATACCTGATGAGGTTCGAAACACCTGACAAGGGATCAGAGACCATTCCTTCATACAGAATCTCTCCAGATCCTTCAGATTCCCAGCTCCATGTTAGTACTCTTCAGTTCACCTCACTCATTTTCTACAGGGTTCAGATCAGAGGACAGGGACAGCCATGGTAAAAGATTCATTTTGTGCTCCGGTCCGTTCTCGATTGCTTTCCGGGGGGTGGTGGGGGGCTGGGTTGTGTCCCCTCCCTGGTCCGTTCGCCGCGGGGCCCCCCTCACAGCACGGGGCCCGGTGCGACTGCACCAGTTACACCACCCAAAGGACGGCCCTGCTGCTAGTCACCCTGGTGTGCTAAAGAAATGTAAATATGAATGGGAATATACTTCAGAGATATTTTACTCGTAAGAATTTCTAGGGCTGCCAATAACTGTGGCCAACATTCATTGGAGAAAAATGTATTTCATCATGAGATTTTCTCCCCACTTTCAATTGTTTTACTTCAATGATAGATTAGAATTTTGTGAATTTTTTGATTAAAAGATCAAAAGGATAAACAATGCGGATTTATTTTCATTGCCACTTTTGCTCATATTTATCAAGGGAGCCTATATTAGTGGAGGGCACTGTACATTTTTATAATATTATTTTTATGATTTTATATAAAGACCTAAATAACAAAAACCACCCCAACAAATATTCTATTTTTAGGCTATGTAAAGAACTGAAAATCTTTGTTTGCAACAAATACATAAAAAAAATCAAAGTTGTAGTGTGGTCTTTTTCTGATCATTTAAATATGTTACGTACATGTCGGCTGCACTTGTTTTATCACAATCATGGTTTCTTGAACTTTAAATGTTTTCGTACCGCCTCATAACCTAAACTACTACCAAAATGCAACATTGTAATAACGTTTTTATATTTGATTTGAAGTTATTTTCATAAATGAATTGTACATTGGCTGTGTCAAGCAATCAGTCAGTGCTCATATGTTTAAGAGTTTGTATCTGTCTGTCTGTTTGTTTCTATCAGGAGTGGCTGGATGTGCGGTGTAGAGGGGTCCGCAGTGCAAACGCCTACATTCTGGTCTATGACATCTGCTGTGTGGAAAGCTTTGAGTATGTCAAGATGATCCGACAGCAAATTGTGGATAACAGGTAAGACGGAGCTCATCCAGAACCTGATACGAACCACCTCAAAGAATAGAGTATCATTCTATGATAGATCCAATACAATGCAAATGTTTGACATTCCTTTTATTATTGTTCGAATGGGACAAACATATCAGCACTGATTAAAGTAACTGTCAGCTGCACTGACAAACTACTGAATGGTTTTGATGTGTTTAATAACAGTTGGCCCTTGTTTCCTCAGCTGATGCTGAGATAATGAGGTGACATTTGAGAATATGGATGAGTGACAGTTACAGAGCATAGACACTGTCAACCATTTACTACAGCTGATAAGAATATAATAGATCCCAGTGAGAAAATCCTTTTACATATGCCGGTCTTGTGCACCATTGATTGTGTGCAGCATCGTGTATTTGCATAAAGGTCTTATGTGAACAGAATGAATGACAGAAAATGATCTGCAGTCTTCACCTTTAGCCCTTTTCCCGCCCACAATATCACACTTCTGTTTTACAAATGCTGCTCACGCTTTCACTGCTTAGAGGACACCTCGGTTACACCTCTTGGTGTAAAAAGTCCTTTAGACAGTAAGAATGTAATGATCACTGTATTCAGTTAAATAGATAGAGATTGCATGGAGATATTTGATGTGATAAGAATATTGAATGTAGACTGAATACACATGCAGAGGGGGTGATAAAAGAAGCAGCAGTGTTAGAATACATTTTTACAAATGTTCTTTGACTACACATGGACTTGAATGGTTTAAGAGATGGTGAGAGGGTAGACGGGGGAAGTCATACTGGGAGAGAGCACAGATAAACTATATGAAACGCGGATAAATCAGTGTAAAAATGTAACAAGTCCCAGACACAGGGATGAGGGATTGGAGTAGGCTTATTAAACATAATGGCATTGATCTCTTTGACAGATTATTCACTTATTTTATGCTGAAATGACTTGCACATTCTTTTCATTCTCTCTGTCTCTGTGTATATTGAACACACATATATAATAGCATAAATCCTCAATATCTGACAATTTAAAATGAGTAGAATCAGAATATAGCCGTAGTATACTTTTTAATATTAAAATTAACAATATGGAATACCATTGTGTCCTCAGTTAAATTTAACGTGTTAAAATAAAGGTTTAAAATATTTATTAAATGTAATTTGTGTATGCATGGAGCCCTTGGTAATTTGCTATTATGTGAAGATGGTCAGTACTGTATTAATTAGGTAGACATTTATTTAATAGCTACATATTCAACCATGCTATGTTACGCTTGACATTTTCTAAGCAAATAAATGAAATCTCGCATTTTAATTTGAACTCCTTGTGCAACAGTGAATTGGCAATAAAATGTATTGCACTTTTTTCAGATTATCCAAATGCACACGCACACACTTGCAATTAAAGCCCCCTGAACATGAAGCGCTTTCATTCTTGTGTGTGTGTGTGTGTGTGTGTGTGTGTGCGTGACCTTCAAGCACAGTCAAGCGCTGAGAAAGGACACGCATCATGCATTCTCCAGCACACATTATGAGCTCAGTGCCATTTTTTTAGCGTGTCAATGAGCTGAGAGGCTTTTCATGTTTGTGTGTGTGTCTTTGCTTGTTTTCTGAAGATATTATAATGCAAACATGAAGAAATATTATGTCCTGCATAAATGTCACCTAAGAAACAGATCGATTCTCATGGTGTCGCTTTGTTTTACCTGCTAATTCCCTCTTAAACCTCTTTTTTATTGCTCTTTTCCCCTGCCAACTCACCTACCTTCCCTCTCTCATCTCTTTCTGTGTCTTTCCATAAGAGTGGGCAGCAGTAGTGAGGTGCCCATCCTGGTGGTGGGCAGTAAGCGGGACCTTCAGCGGCATCGGTTCACCCAGCGCAGGGCCGTGTCTGTACTGGTGAAGAAAACCTGGAAGTGCGGCTATGTTGAGTGCTCTGCTAAGTATAATTGGCATGTGCTTCTGCTCTTCAAAGAGCTCCTGGGAATAGCCGTGGCACGAGGACTGCGTCCGAACCACACCTCTATCCGTCTCCAAGGGGCATTGCAGGGGAATCGCTGTAATGTCATGTGACAGATATGTAGCCTTTTTTGAATTTATGCTTATTTAGGACCAGTTTGTTTTATCAGAGTCTTAATTATCTGGTCTTATTTAACTGGTCCTAAGTCAGTATTGAATGTCAACTTTGCTGTAACATGAGGATGGAGCTTTGGGGACAAACTGTTAATCAAAATGGCTGGAATATTACCACCTAGGGGCCTCTGTAACTGATGCATTCATCTGATGGATTACCTTAGGTACTACTGATTTCACTTTTCTCCAGTGGACTCTAACACACAGGAAAAATGGAAGCATATAAGGATTTTTTTTCATCTTACCAAAGTCTGTCAGGGTCGGAGTAAGATATTGCATCTGACTCAGAGTATAATTTGTTTCCCCTTCTTACACTGATTTAAATTCAGATGCTGTGGGTGCAAGTGTGACCATTTTTAACTGTTGCTTGGAAACAGCTATTATGAAAGATGTACTTATCTTTTAAAAATTATGAGATAAAGTTTGTTAACCCATTGGAATTATCTGTAGTGCTCGGCAAATTTGACCTAAAATATGAGCTGATCTTTCCCTATGTTATCGTATCAATTCAAAACAAAACAACAATGGAGACACCGTTTATCTGCGCTTTCTCAGAAACACTGACTTTAAAATAATCCCTGTCCTGTTTCCTTTTTGCCAAACTGCGTCAGGACATTAATATTGAAGGAGCTGCATGCCTCAAATCCTGCCCCAACATTTCACTTCATAAACCGTATTAACCATATGCTGCGCGCAGCTCACAGACAGAAACCTCACAATTCTCCAATTCCATTTGTAGTAATTAATTGGGCCACCTTACACAAATAAAATCAAAATGGGTTTGTCCATTATGACTAGATGTTCGCTTACTGGAAAAGAAGCGCCACGGCGTGTCTGTAAAATTTGAACTTAGGGTATGACTGAGACTGTGTATACTGGAAGACTGTGTATTGTGCATTTTTTAGCAAATGTTTGTCTTTCTGTGAGTTTAATAAAGTGGTGAGCGTTACAAGGGAAGGACGTAGGATGTATGCATCACGCACACACCTGTGAGACATGTAGTCTCGCGAGTTTGTTTACAGGAGCAAAGGAAGCAAAGTTTCCTTACTTTAGCAAAGAAAACCAGTCTCCTCTTGGCTTATGTCGAAATCCTCTGACAATTTTCTTTACAAATCCTCAATTTGTAATCCTACTTCATCCGCCAGAATGGCCTCCACCCATGACATAGAGCATAGTGAGAGAGAAGTGTTTGTTATCTTTGAAATATGGATATTTTTCTTACAAAAACGCATGGATTCTCTACAGGACACACACATACACACCCCAGAGCCGTGTGAGGCACGTTTCATTATGGATGCGCGTGCTTTATTTGACGTCCAACCCACCCACTGCAATGTTAACGCTTGGAATAGCCAGGACCATTTTTAATAACTCTGATTGGATTCGTCTGAAAGAAGAAAGTCTTATACACCTAGGATGCCTCAAGGGTGAGTAGAACACAGGCTAACTTTCATTTGGGTGAACTAACCCTTTAAGTATTTACCAGAGAGATGTCCCAGATGCAATGCAGCACTGCACTTCTGTTCTGCTGTGCAACTGCCTTAAGAAATTTGTCCTTAAAATAGGCACCAGCATTCATACTGATAAGCCGTCCTTCCATATAGGCATCTCTCCAGTTCACCCTTTTGTCCCATGGTGGATGTATGAACAAGGCCAAGAGAGACCTGGAGATCCTTAGCTGTTATCTTGGACTTCATTAAATCATGCAGACTTATTTAGTTTCAAACTTCTTAGCACATATGCCAAGATAGGTATATCCCAGCATGCACACTATATATAACTGCATTGTAATTATCTCACCACATGCCCAGCCAAATCAAGTAAAATGGCAAACATCTTACCTTCTAAATATAGATCACTGAAAAATGAGGTACACACATAATGTCTTCCTCTGGCAGGATAGTGAGGTGTTGTGCAGATTTCAGCAAGCATGTACAATCACTGTCACTCTAGAAGCTGTGAGAAGTGATGATAAAGCCTACAGGTCCTCTGGGGCTTCCCTAAACCTGAAGATTTCTGCTGAACCAGGGTGCAGAGGCTTACATCCTTTACTGCAGTGGACTGCAGTCTGTATGGTAGTGGATGATGGCGCAATCCACATTCTCTCTGGAGTATTTCTGAATGCAGAATACATTAAAGTTAAAGTACTTTAGTGTCTGCAGTGAGATTCTAGTTCTCTGCTAGTTTAGAGAACAGCTAGACCTTTGGTTCTAGCTTCAAATGAACTAATAGAGAACATCCTGTAGATGTACTGATAGTCAACACGATTGATTGGCTGGCTGTGCGAAAGTCTTGATTCACAGCTAGAGCTGTCGCACTGCTACAGCTATTCTGTCACCTACTCTGGTCTGAGGTAATAAACTGTGGAGCATTGGCACACAGTGGAAATTCGTTAGACAGAGAAAATTGATGGCCCTAGACACCGCGCACTCATTACGAATGCTTTCCCATGACAGAAAAATGTCATAAGATATAATATTCTCTGAGTGTGCAAAGGAGAAAAATCAACCTCCTTTCTCCCAAATGCGGCTCTGACAGCCATCTATGCACTTGTTCACATCTTACATGACTTAAAAGAGATAAGCCTTCTGTCAGCAGATGGAAACCTAAATAAGTAAGCAACTTGGGTCATCCTTCAGACTTTTTTATCATAAAGAATCTGTTTTCTGTTTAATGGAGCTGCATGCTTTAATTGGCAAAACCAAAATAATTCAGGGGTGAATTGCACTGATGTATCGACAGGAGTGAGTATAAGCAGATATTTGTAACAGTATTTGGGTATTGTTTTGGTCTTTTTGTATAATGTTAGTGCGGAATATGCTTAGCATGTAGTTTAAATGTAAATGATAGAGAAAAAGTCAGGCTAGTGTTATAAAACAGCAGAAAGGGGCTCATACATTTGCATGCCACACAGTGTTGTGCTATGGTTGTGGACCGAGGACTAGACAATGTAGCAGATGTCATGTTCTTTAGAATATGTCCTGTGCTAGTAATGTTAAAGGCTTTAGACTGAACATTCACACTTGCTTAATATGGATTGTTTTAGTAGGACTGTCTGCTTTTATTTAGATTTTAAAGGGCTACTTGCTTTTTTGTAAAATGGAAACAAATGTTTGTTTTCTTTTGTTGTAATGTTTCATCAATGAAAAAATGAATAAACCCTTTTAAACGATGTCTGAGCTATTCTTCTCTCTTGTTGAGTATTTCACATATCACTTGTGTCTGACATCCCGAACCAACTGCTTGTGCCACATTTCAAACGCTATGGCGCCATCAATTGGTGAACGATCACATGACTGCAGTCTCCATGTCCTATTCTATGAGAAACCTGATCACAAGGTTATCACAATATTTTAATAAAAAATAATAAAAGCAATTTGTTGCTAATGAATGTATTGGAGAACAGAAAAAGATGACAGTATATAAAGACCGTTGTTTTCTTCACACAAAAAAAGAAAAGATCTGTTAATAAAAATGCAAGAGTGTTGTGAACTACAAAATATAAATTAGTCTACCAAATAGGTTTGAACAAATTGAACACTTAAGTACTACACTGGTAAAAATGCTAATTAATTATTTTATTCGCTTATACAGAGAATTAATGTGGTTACAGGTCAGGAATTAGCCTGCTAGCCTATCATTGATTTTATCCATGATATAGCCTAAATATTGCCATTTTTATTATAACAATAACACTTTTATTAAGGTTCCCTACTTATAGGCTATTGCATGCTTAAATGCAGTACAATAATAAAGTAAAATTCCTCAGATTTGATTGGATAAGCAGTTTCTCTTTGGAGTGTTACAAAGTGATTGTGATAAGATCCCTGATAGAGGTCTGCATGGGCTTTAAACTGAAGCCCGAACCCGAGATCGTCTGACCCGACCCGACCTGAGCGGCACAGTAAAACATTCGACCCCGAACACAACGAATAGCCAATAAAAAAAAGATGCTGCATTTCACGATTGCATGCAACGGTCAGTAAACAAATACATAAAGAAACAGATTCATCAAGGCTCGGCCACTTCACAAGGCAAAAAAAAAACACTTAAGACACTCAGACAAGAAGACATAGTGCAGTAAGATTTTATTTATTTGAATTAATTAATAATTTATTTGAATGAGAGAGAGAGAAAGAGAGAAGGGGAGGGGGGTGAAAGTTTCGTGTGTGTGAACCTGTGTCTCTCTCTCTACAAGCAACGAGGCTTAGTTAATTCAAAAACAGCGATTTTACCCCCTCATTGCAGAGAAATATAACATTGCGAGTCAGTAGCCTATCGAAGCTATTTTACTAATAAAAGTTTCCGTGCTGTTTGTGCACTGCACGATCTCTGATATCTGTGCAATAATGTGTGTGCATGTGTCTATGAAAGCAGCTTAGTCTCCGCATATAGTTTTGGTTTAGCTACAAGCCCGACCCAGCTCGGATCGAATCGGGTAGCAAACCTCTAATCCCTGAAGTTGATATTCAACTTCAGGGAAGTTGTGAATATGAAGTTGATATCCCTGAAGAAGAGATATTCTTTATCAAAGTTAAGACTCTGCCATGACCCCCTAAAACAGCTCATTCAAACACGCCCCACATGTACGTCACTATGTGGAAACATTTGCATAAGGCGTGGTTTCAGCAAGAGAGCAGTAGTGTTGAAGCAGCAGTGTCAGGGAGAAACTGTGTTTCTTCACTCTAAAAAACACTGGGTTTCGCCGCCCTGCGCTTCACTCATGGAGGAAATGCACTGCGATTGCCTTCATAACCTGCTCAAAGACAAACAGTAAACCGCTCTGAGGACATATTTTAACATCCAAAGTATTTTTATTCTGTATCTTTATAAATATAATCGTTTATTTTATGCAAAGCATCAGACTCTGCATCACGCAATAAGACCGACGTGATGTGAGCAACGTTTGTTTAGTGATTCACACCGCGTGCCTGTATGTTGCTCTGCGTAAAATTGAATGATATACAGCACAGAAACGATTTTATCAATAAAAGAAAATGTACACAAACCTGTATTTACCGAAGAAATGCTTAAATTTGATAGCGCTTAGAACTGCTCTCTCCAGAAGATGACGCAAAATCCTGCGATAAATAACCCAACCGCTGAGTTACTCTAACTCAGGATCTGAGTAACACTAAAAAACTACCCAAACATTGGGTTGTTATATTTGACCCGGGGGCTGGGTAACAAAAACTACCCAATCACTGAAAAAAGAACCCCTAAAAATGACTCAAAAGGCTCAACCCAGCATTTGGGTAAAAAAATTAACCCAGGATTTTAACCCAGGAGTGTAAGAGAAAGCAAAAGCACTTTATTTGGCCTTCCGAAAGTAGATGCAGTTAGGGAATCATTAAGATTACTTAATGCTTCTGAATCAGCGACTGCATGTTTTGTTATTAATTTAAATGTGCTATTGACTGTTCAAATGCTGAGTTTTGCACGTTTGTGTGTGTGTGTGTGTGTGAGAGAGAGAGAGAGAGAGACAGGGTCACATCACAGCGGAGTGTACAGCCCGTCAGGAATCGTTTTAATCGCGGCTCGTTTGCAAATACATACGAGCATCATCACTGTGTCTGTCACGCGATTCTGTTCCCCTCTCGGGCTTGATCTGATGGTAAAACTAAGGACATTATTAACTGTCTTTACTTTCATTTTGAAAGCTGTAGCTGGCGATTATGTAAAGGCCATTACATTTCCGACACGGTTTGTGGTATTTTATTGTTTTATTGTTGTGATTTATTTTTTTATGATTATTTTATTTACTTTTATGTAAAGCACTTTGAAATACCATCCGGAAGAATATCTCTAAAGATGTGTTTGCATTTGCACATCGTTTGATACTGAAAGTATCATGGACCAGTCCCGGCTATAAAAGATGTCTCTGTTTTGTTGGCGATAGGTGCAAGTCACTCTTTAGCTCCGCCCATGGCGTGCCTCCAGGAGCTCGGCTGTTTTTCGTAAAGCTGTATCTTTCTTTTATAAATGTGATAAAACTAAAGACTTTTAGGAGATATGAAGGATGCAGCACTACTCTATAGGTACTCAAGATTAACATGAGATTGGGTGAAACTGTGTGTGTTACGCCCCCTTTAAATGTAAATTTACATATCATTAATACATCACATACATACTAGAATTGTCTATATAACACATAGAAGTGTCTATAATATCAAGCATTTTAAAAACTCTTTATTATCGAGCACATGTTTTGTATAACTCAATAGTTTGTAATTCACGTGAATAATGTCGAGTAAAATGTGAGAGACTGGATGACAAACTATGAGCGTATGTGCGCGGGTGATTTCGCTCTCCACTCGCGCCAGTGGTCGTCGCTCCTGCTCTCCAACTCGATGCTTTTCATCTCTCTGTCATTGGGGAGAGAAAGTAGTACGGGAGTACGCTGTTTCGCTCTCCCTGCCCCAGACCCTCCTCCTCCTCCTCCTCCTCCTCTGGTAGCCCGTCCATCTCAGAACATCAGCGGCGAGTTTTATGGGGAGAGTGGCCGCTCCCTGTAGCGGCCCCGGTAGGATCGTGTCCTTTCTCACCGCAGTTCCGTGCTTATCCTGCAAACAGCAGCGGCGGCGGCGGCACCATCAGTCTGCGGCAGTGGACCGGGGCAGCAGGAGAAGCATGAGCGAGCAGGGCAAGAGTGCGGCGTCCACGCCAGCGAGCGGGACACCAGTCCCGGGCTCGGACACGTACAAAGGCTGGCTCTTTAAATGGACTAACTACATCAAAGGTTACCAGCGCAGATGGTTCGTGCTTAGCAACGGTCTGCTGTCCTATTACAGGTAAATAATGCGCCTTCTATATGCACATGTGTTGATTGTCATTCATTTAAAATGCAATATATGCATATATTTAGGCTATTCTGGGCTATGTTAGTATGCTGTTGTGTGGCTGATCAGTTAGGGATCTGTTATGTCAAAGCAGGTCATTAGAGCTGTCAAACACACATGCGGACGCTTAATGCACTTCATGAGCGCGTCTCTAGTGTGGACAGATGCTAGTCCGCTTATCAAAACTCTCGCCCCACTTCACCTCCGTGTGTTTCTTTTTAAACGGGTCCTTAAATGTCATTACGAGTGGATAAAAGCCTGTCTCTCTCATGAAATGACAACAGTACGCTGTTTTTATTAGCGCGCCAGCTAGCGCTCATGCTAACGTCAACAGATATTCTCGTTTAGCGATGCTGAGTGACGCGTATGAGAGTCGTTGCACTTTAACATCTGACAACCTACTTTTGCGTGTGTATGTGGGCGTGTCTTACAACTTTAGGTTTAATCATATGTATGGCTTGTTTTTATGGTGAACTTGGTCAACAGCAATTTATTCAGGTCCACATTCAGCCTCTGGTCAGCTAACGTTACAGATGTGTTAGCCAGCGTACACGCAACGATCTAAAACATCCCTTGCAAACATTTACCATGGTAATCCGCTTCCCTTAAAATATAATATGGACGATAAATAGTTTTAAAATCAAATTTTCGCATATTCATTTCTTATTAATAAAATTGATTCATATGTGTGTGTGATCCACGAAAAAATATATACTGTTATTTCTATATGGGGGGGGGGGCAGACCTAGATGCGGTAATGCAACACACACAGATCACATAGCACTAACTACACTCGGATTATGTCTTTTTTTTGTGACAGCATCTCGAATGACAGGGGCTGAGATATCTGATGTGAAACTTATGTATGCAGTGATACAGTATCTTTTAAAAATGTAAACCACCTCCACATGCGTCACCTGTGAGCTCGGCCAGTAACACCTGTTGTTCAAGAGACCATTGAACCAGCAATGGTCATCATGTTTCATTTCTCCCCTTGTGTCATGAAGACCGGTGGATCACATGAGGTAACTGTCACAAAAAGTCCTAATTATTGCTGTCTTTTTATTGCTTCATTCTAGGTCTGTCCAATAAGAGAAACGTTTAATAGTTTAGTCGAGCAGAAATATTGCCCATTGAAATGTACAAGTGATTGCTATTTATGTGAATAGGATGATCATATGAATACAGGAAAACGTTAATATGTGTTCCTTGAGCTATAAAGATTAAAATTGTCAAAGTATCCTACTTCTGGTGATTCTGCAGTTTCTGAAATATTGCATAACACTGAGCTTGGTACTATCAGTCACTGAACTTTCTTTTAGAATTTCTTGCCCTAGATCGAGAATGTTTAAAATATTCCCAATCTACATTGTTTCCATCAAATGCATGCTGGACTTTCTCCCAGGAGAATGAAGAGGAAATGGATGTCCTGGAAACATGTATGGGAGAAATCATAATGGTCATTACCACAACTGTAGAATGTTAATGCAAGACTTTGCAGTTTTAAGAGCCAATCTGCTGTGTTTATTCTAGAATGTGCATTCGTGTTAGGAGGAACAGCCTGAAAATAAAATAGGTAAAGAAGCAGAATGAATGATAGCTTCGTTGCCAGATTTGATTGTTTATCTTTAATAAATTTTTACATAAGCTAGTCATTCCATCATTTAACAGATAGTTTTGAAGATTTTCATCTTTTTCTATTCAGGTGGAAACACAAAACATACACTGCCTTCTAATGCACTTGGAAAACTCATACCTCCCAATCAGGTGTTCTGACATGTCATGCCTTCAAGTCGGAAACATATCTTGCAACTAGTCTAAAGTAAACAAGACATATTATGAACATAAAACCCAAATAACTACATCGGAATTCAGAATATTTGCTCGCAGCTTCGCGCACATGTGCTGATATACAGGAAAGTAAAGTGCTTGTGCAATGAATATAAAAACGTAAAAAAAACTCATACATGGGTATCATTTGTTTCATTGCTGGAATTATAAGGGCAGTCTAACTGTATTCTAATGGACTTCATTGCGCAGTGAATGCTTTTGGACTCTCAAGAACATTTTTGGTTTCTTTTTTCTTCTCAAAGTTGGATAATGTCAGCTCTCCTATCGTCTCTCATTCCATCACAGTCACATACATTGTCAGGAGAATGTCTTTAAATTCTAATCAAGGAAAAATCATGCCTTCTGTTGTCTTCTTTTGAAAGAACTTCACAATTTGTGCTTTAACCATTTTGCGTGAAAAATTACAAAATTGCTTGTGCGCAGTTTTGTTTACACTAAGCTCTGCCAATCGCCGTTATTTTATTTAGTAAATTATCATTAGTAGAGAATATTAACATTTCCTCTGCATGATACATTTTACATAATACAAATTAATAATCCAAAGGGGATGGTTATGGGGGTGGGGGTTTTACAGAGGGGATGCTTTTTGTCAAATTTTATTAGACCAGGGTGAGCCATCCCCTCTCATAAATAAGTGACAGAAGGGAATCATTTTCATATTTTTGAATATAGATGTTTTGTTTTGTTTAGGCTACTTCTGTGTTATGTTTCTGTCTTGATATTAGATCAAATGTTTTATTAGTAACACGTGAGTGCAACAAGGCATACTGAAGACATTCGAGACGTGTATTTGAGAGCCTTTGTGCTATCAGAACTGTATTGTGTGCACCAACTGTGATCTAGAGTACATGGTTATCAGATGGTCACGAGGGTCATCGTGATGGCATCATGGAGTACATCTGTAGTTAAGCGGCTAATGAAATAAGGGCAAAGGCTCTTGTAACGGCACTGAAGCAATGCCCATCAATCCATATCTCTACTGGGCAGACCCTGTGGGCCTCGACTCGTCACACAGTGGGCCACAGGGTTTCCACCCGCTCTGGAGAGTCTGAAGAGAAAGCGACACTCTGCTGACTGTGAAAGAGAAGAAGCATGTCTCTTGCTGCTCTCCTCTATTAATAGTCTATTATGGTGGAAGGTGATTGCAGTGGTGTAAAGCTATATCTGCTGTCACCGGAGAGGTCTGGCAATGGTGCTCATGTAGCAAATACAATGGAGTGTCTGGATAACGTGCTGTGCTAATGTCTGCAAAATACACTGTTAGGGAGCCAAAAAGAGCAACAGTAAATGTGTGAATATGTTTTAGAGCCAATGTATGATACCAGTTATTAGATTATGAATGGCTTCTTGAAAATTCCTTCATTAGATTGTGAATGTAACTTCTTAATAAAAAATAAATAAACTAGAAAGGAAAACCTTTTAATTTTTAGCAGAGAGACTTCTGGACTCTTATTTACTGAGCAGCATGGGGAATGAGAAAGCATGGGATGTGATTTAGACGTGAACCTGTATTCCTGGCCTGACCGTGTGCACTACACAGCACTACTGCTCAAATACAGGAGATGTACTTAGTGTATATTTTATGCCTACATTTGTATTAGTCCATTAGTGGTCAATATATTCGAGTAAGTCGATTGAATGGAAAGATTTGTACCAATCTTTCAAGCAAATCTGCTTCATGCCGATAAATATGCACAATTACAACATCCTACAGCGCTTAAATGTAGAGAGCAGCTGACTCGCACTCTCTAGCTGGTCTCTGTATCAGCATTTTCTTATTTTCAGCTGATATCAGTGTAACCATACCCATGCAGTCATTTTATTTACAAATATATATATTAAAGCACTGTGCAATGTGCCAATACAATTTTATATTGATAATGCACAAATGTATAGTGTTTTGCACAATATTGCATCAATACTTCTTCTGTTCCTTATATCAATATATTTGTCTATTTGTAATTTTCCATTAAATAAAATCGGGACCTGTAGGATTTCAAAGAAGTCTTCTGTGCTCACCAAGGGCATTTATTTTATAAAAAAATACAGTAAAACTTAATATTGTGACATAATTGCAATGTAAAATAACTCTTTTCTATGATGTGATGACAAGGCTGAGTTTTCAGTGGCCATTCCTCCATTCTTCTGTGCCACGTGATCCTTCAGAAATCATTCTAATTTAGTGCTCATCAAACACTGCTATTATTACTGCCTTTGTGGAAACGGATAGGTTTTTTCAGGATCTTTTGATAATCAGAAAGTTTAAAAGAACATCATTATTTATTAACATTTCTGAATAAAAACATTATTGTTTTTTAATCATATCTTATTTATTCCAAACAAAGTCTAGTTTTATTATTTGCATTTTTGGTTTTCTCACCAGTATGATCAGAATTTTTGGTTTTGGTCACGTTTTTTCTTTTCAGTGCTTCGTATCATTTCCTGTGGTTCAATTAGTGAAGAAGCTGGTTGTTATATAATCTGAGAAGGGAAAGAGAAATTACTGGGAGATAAAGCCCTGCTTTAATATGCTCACTACAGAGGACATTTTCTACTCCTGTAACAAGGCTCATGATGTGTGTGTGTGAGTCATTCGAGCGTCCAGCGAGTCGGTTTCTGACACACTAAGTCAATGGCTCTTGGGTTGAGATGATGATGCTCACATACACACCTCTTCATCTCTCTGGGCTGGATCGAACTGATCTTTCTGTCATACAGACTTGTGCATCATTACTAAGAGACACGTTAATCAATCACTCTTCTCTATGTGCACTTCTCAAAAACTCCGCTCCCAGTGCTGTCACTACACTGAAGGAAATGCAGAGGCTTTCTATAGGACGCGCCTTGGATGTGTTAGTTTTACTGAGATCAATAGAACCACCTCCATCACCACACACGCAGTCCTGTCATCAGCAGCACTGAAACATGTAAAAGTGTAATGGCCTGTGTAAATTGCACTCGGTCACAGCACCTCCCCCTCCTCCTTCTCCTACTTGTGATGAGTCACATATCTTCCCCTCCTGGGTTTTTCTTCTTAAACACTTTTTCTCTGCCTAGTTCCTTCTATGCATATTTGATTTCTTAACAGACTTTTCACCCTTCTTTAATGTCAGATGTACTTATTGCAATCGGTTGCAAAGGTAATCAGTTTTAGTTAGTTCATGAATAATCTTTTAGTAAAAGAGGGAGATCCAGTGAACCTGCCTAGATCTGACTGTCAGTATCTGTAAAATCTAGTAGTAGATTATGATTTCTCATTTAAATTGTACATAGTTTTTCACTGAAAGATCGAGTTATGATATTTTGATAAAAAAATAAGTTACATATACATGGATGAATTGTTCATAATTAGATATTAAGATGCATTAAGACAGGGTGAATTTCCATTATATTCCCACTTAAAAACAGGCAAAACTAAATTATTATTCAGATTTTTTGCAAATTGCCCATCATATTGTATGTTACATAATAATCAGTATTATCACAATTAGTCAAATGTTCTGTTTACAGGGGATCTCTAACTCATTGACCTTCTTTTGCAATGAGTGATAACGTTCCATTCTGCTGGGAAGACTGTGTTCACATGATCCGAGAGGAGGTTGTGTCCCTCGAGGGTATATGGGAGGTTAATTGAGAGAAGGGTTTTTTGGAATATGTCATTCTGACTCTTTGCATGATGTGTTCACTGATACTTTGCAAAAGTGTCGAAATTTTTAAAGGGATAACAGAATATATAATTTTTTGTTTACTTTTCTAAATGATCCTAAGTGATAGTGCTAACGTAACATATATTACATACTGACACCTGAGCAAGCCAAGTTACAGAAAGGAAGGAGTTGCTGCTCTTTTGGCCACTCAGAACATGGTCAGTAAGTTTTTTATTTTACTCTGCAAGATTTATATTCATCACAGAATGACTGTTTTCAGCATTGAGCTGTTTTTAATATTGATAATAAAATAAGAAATGTTAGCAGTAATGTTAGAATGATTTCTGGAGGATCATGTGACACTGAAGACTGTAGTAATGACTGCTAAAAAGAATAAGCAGAAACAAATTACATTTTTAAATATATAAAATAAAAAGTTATTTTAAATTGCAAGAGTTATTTCACAGTATTACAGTTTTTACTGTATTTTGATCCAATAAATGCAGCCTTAATAAACTGACACAGAACTTTGGAAAGGTATTGTATATTAAAATTAATAATGGAGGATGCAACCAACACCCAAGAACACCCTAGCAACACTCAAGAAACCACTCAGAATGTCCTCTGATACACTGCCGATTTTTCAAGTTTTCTCACTTACAAAGAATGGAGAGATCTGTAATTTTCATCGTAGGTACACCTCAACTGTGAGAGACAGAAACTTAAAAAAATCCAGAAAATCACATAGTATGATTGTTTTAATAATTCACTTCCATTTTATTGCATGAAATAAGTATTTAATAACCTACGAACCAGCAAGAATTCTGTCTCTCACAGACCTGTTAGTTTGTCTTTAAGAAGCCCTCCTATCCTCCACTTATTACCTGTATTAATTGCACCTGTTTGAAGTCGTTACCTGTATAAAAGACACCTGTTCACACAATCAATCAGACTCCAACCTCTCCACTATGGGCAAGACCAAAGAGCTGTCTAAGGACACTATAGGGACAAAATTGTAGACCTGCACAAGGCTGGAATGGGCTACAGGACAATAGGCTAACAGCTTGGTGAGAAGGCAGCAAGGGCAACTAAGGAGTGGCTGTGTAAGAAGCATTTCAAGGCCCTGGAGTGGCCTAGCCAGTCTCCAGACCCCTGAACCCAAAATAAAATCTATGGAGGGAGCTGAAACGCCGTGTTGCCCAGCGACAGCCCCAAAACCTGAAAGATCTCGAGAAGACCTGTATGGAGGAGTGGGCCAAAATCCCTGCTGCAGTGTGTGCAAACCTGGTCAAGAACTACAGGAAACGTCTGTCCTCTGTAATTATAAACAAAGGTTTCTTTACCAAATAGTAAGTTCTATTTTATATTGTATCAAATACTTATTTCATGCAATAAAATATAAATTAATTAATTAAAAATCATACAATGTGATTATCAGTTTTTTTATTCTCTCGCTCTCGGTTTTAACAACATATCTCTGTCTTTCCATTTTTGCTCGGCATGGTAGTTCCTTACCCTAGCTTCATGTTCTCAATTCTGACCCACTTACAGCCATTTCCATCCAGTCTGTCCCCTGCAGGGTGGTGAAGCCAATTTAAGATCTTTGCTTTTACCCCTCCACACCTCCTCCCCCAACTTTCTATCTCTTTCTCCTGTCTGCTTTTGCTTTGGTAGGGTTTGAGTATGTAATCTAAGTGCTAGAGGTTTTTTCTTTTCTTTTGTGAGATGGAGTGAATATGGTAATTGATGGTTGGTCTCTGAGCTGAATGTGTATCTCTCCCTCCCCCTAGTGACTCGGTCACCTGAGTTTGGATTCAGCCAATTGCTTGGTTTGGTTGACTGTCAGACCATCAGTCCCGACTCCCCAGAAGGCCTGGTAAATGTAGCCAGCAGACGTTGGACTCAGCACTCACACACAGAGTAGGGAGACTTTAGTGTCTCTTATGTGGAAAGAGAGAATCGCTTGTTTTCTCATTCAGATTTCCTATTATGCTGGTATATTTTGAATCCCCGTTCTCACATAGATTGTTCAGTTTCAAAGTAGGAAACCACTTGCTGGGTGCAAACGTAGACCGAAATGTTCTTAACATTTATTAGTACTACCATGAACTGCATAGACCTTAAAATTAACATGATGGAGACTGTACAAATGTGTTTTTTAAACTTGGTTTAAATGATGGATTCATGCACAGACAATAATTTAACACACAATACAAATTAACTGTATTTTTGCAGTCATATGAACAACCAGTCAGTAATCTACATATTTAAAGTTCACAAACCTTTAGAGGGCTAGTTCTCCCAAAAATGAAAATTAGATTTGTATCTGCTTACCCCAAGGGTATCCAAGATGTAGGTGACTTTGTTCCTTCAGTAGGGTTGGGTACCAAACCCTGGTACCAATATGGCACCAGTAACTATGTAACCGGTATGTACTAAAACCGAATTAGAACGCAGATTTCGGGCTCTCATTTCGGGGGCCATGCCTGAGCGATCGGTTGAAATATTTGTCCTTTGTTTCTCCGAAACGGCTGTAAGAAGCATCATCTCCGGCACCGCACAAATCATGCGAGTGTGCTGTTTTCACATTTCTACTTAAAGGTGCAGTGTGTAGTTTTTGGTGGCATCTAGCGGTTGAGGTTGCGAATTGCAACTAACGGTTTGGTACCCCGCTCGCCCTTCCCTTTAGAGAAGCTACGGTGGCCGATACAGGGCTAAGATGCCGTCGTCCGAGACCGCAGAAACCAATTAGATTTCTTTACAAAGGTAATTTAAGGAATTATATGTACTTAATTATTCAATAAACCGATGTCATTGCGAATGTTACTGTTAGTTGTTCATCCTTGTGTCAGTGTTTTTTCGTAAAGAACAACAGTGATGAAACGTGTTCTGTAGAGCAGTTTGTCCGTTTAGGGCTGCTGTAGAAACACAGTGACGACTTCCATGTAAGGGGACCCGCGGATATATGTAGATATAAATAGTTCATTCTAAGGTAATATAAACATAATGGTTTATTTTGTAAGGTCTTTATACTCCTCTGAAAACGTAGTTATGTATATTATATTGCATTTTAGTCTATAGATCATCCTAAATATTAGACAGTGCACCTTCAAAAGCACAACTCGGGAAATGAGAGCATCCGAGGAGCGTGTGCGTGAATGCAGTAATTACACTTGCTCTGACGACAGCAGGTAGCCTTCCATTAACTAGCTAAGCTACAACTACTCCGTAGGCTACTCATACATCGATTAGCAATGGATTACAAATATACTTAATTATTATGAAAATACCAGAGATGGCTTGAATAACACAGATAAACTATACATAGTCATAGTCGAGCGTTTATTGTATTTATGTTATTATTCAAAACGGTTATATCTTTTGTTTACTTATCCATATCCCTGGAGCATCATGAGTTCCGCTACTTCTATGATTGATATGTGGATTTTCTGTACGAGGGCGCCCTCTGGCATCCAGTATGAATGAAAAAGACTTCATCCCCGGTTTCACAGACAAGGCTTGAACCTAGTGCTAGACTAAAATGTAACTCTTTGATGTTTTAACTGAAATAAACATGTACTGAGTGATCCTAAAATATATCAGTGCCTTTGTTTTGTCTCAAGATGCACCCCAGTAATGTTTTTCTTTTCTAAGCATGTTTATAAAAATTACTTAAATGTCCTAATTGAACTATGATCTAATCCTGGTTTAGTCTAAGCAAGTGGTCTCAAACTCAATTCCTGGAGGGCCACAGCTCTGCAGAGTTTAGCTCCAATCAGCTCCAGTGTGGTTATGAATGAAACGCATTTGTCTGTGTTTCACTCCATCTTGACGCACGTTCGCGGAAAGCACAGAAACACACAGAAAACCAAATTAAACCCTGCTAAAAATGATATAAATACTTTTCTGTTTCGTGTCTTTAGACCTCAATGTATCGTCACAAGCCGCAGGGTTTAATTTGTGTTTTTTCTGTGTAGGTTTTTTTTTCTCTCAAAGCCGTGAGTACCATTGACTGATATTTTATTTGACAACGATTTGAGTTAAATATCTATGTTTGTGTTTTACTGAAGAAACAATGTCACCTACATTTTTTATGCCCTTTGGGTTAGCAGATAAACCTATATTTGGGTGAACTATCCCTTTAAGTACACAAAGTACGTCACTGACAGTAATGATAACTTGAAGTTTAAATGAGTCCGATGTTAATTCGGTAACCACTCTGACTGATTCAGTCTGGCATATTCGGTGAAAGATTAATCAGACTGATTAAAACTCGTGAATCTTTTTGAGTTATTCCTTAAAAACACTCCAAAGAGTGTTTTTTACACATAATACATACAAAACTGTCTATTGTTATATACCTGTACATACAATAGTCAATTTGTATATTGTTATTCCTTATTTACTTGTTCTTTTTAATTCTTCTTTTTATTGTCTGTGTTTTTGTTCTGTCACTGTCATACTGTTGCACTGTGGAGCTTCTGTCACAAAAACCAATTTCTCGTATGTGTAAACATACCTGGCAATAAAGCTCATTCTGATTCTGAAGACTCATTTGCCCTTCAACTGTACTACACTGATAATGTATTTGATTTGTCTTTTCTTCCAAACCAGTTAAGCAGAAATCCCACCTCACAGCCAATTTCATTGGTCAACTTGTGCAGCCACCTGACCAATACAATTTTTAGAATTGGCTTTAGGCGAATTTGTTTTGAGAAAAAAATCATACTGATCATGTTTTTGATACACTATAAATAACTGGTTTATATGAATAATTTGTTTGTTAATCAGACTGAATTAGTTGTGCTGTATGTTTTCTTTTGCATGCAACATCAGAACAGTTCAGAAGAAACGCATGTTTGCATTTTTTACATTTTATTGGTAGCTAGCATCCCACCATATAACACACGTTTCACATTAAATACAGACACATTCATTTCCACAAACACAGTGTAATCTATGTCAGAGATGTCTGACCGGCTCTGAATGAGTGGAATGCTTCTCACAGTTTCTCTGAGAGGACAGAGCTTTGACATTCCATTAGAGATGTGCAACAGATACTGGGTAACCAGAGCAGTAACACAGAGACAGGGTTCTGGCTCTCTGTGTGTCTCCCCACTTTGTGGCTCCTCCTCTCTACCCCTTCATGCCTTTTACTGCCCTCACTTTTACATTTTCACTGAACCTCTTTTTTTTATTTCTGAGTCAGCAAAGCCTCAGTCGCGCGGCAGAGTTTGAATCAGTGTTTCATAAGCAGCTGAGTGAGGAATGTGTCTTTATTCCCTTTATTTATATATTATATACTTTGTCATTCTTGGACTGTGTTTTGTGAGGATTTAGGATTTTGTTAGGCCTCTACTCAAGACTTGATTAAATTAGAGTTCCTTAGAATGGCCTGACTTTTTTGCATTCTTGTAAATTAAACATGGAATTTGTATTATATAATATTTTTACTCATGTTCATTAAATTAAAAACAATAATAATATTATTTCTGATCAAATTGTTTGCAGATGCTGATAATCTTAAAATAGCATACTGTTGGCTGATTGATCTTCAGTGATCCATCACTATGTCCTTAATAGAGATCCTCAATGAAGCATTTATGAGTTCAGGGGTGTTGTAGAAAACAGAGCCTGAAGAGAGTCTTACCGAAGGGAGTCTCACCGAAGAGAGTCTCACCGAAGGGAGTCTCACCGAAGGGAGTCTCACCGAAGGGAGTCTCACCGAAGGGAGTCTCACCGAAGGGAGTCTCACCGAAGGGAGTCTCACCGAAGGGAGTCTCACCGAAGGGAGTCTCACCGAAGGGAGTCTTAGTCAGCTTTTGATTAGAGATCGACCGATATATCGGTTTACCGATATTTTTCCCGATATTTAAGCATTTTACCATAATCGGTTATCGGTTTTGTAAAAAAAAAAATATCGGTTTTGATATTTTTTATTTATTTTTTGTCACATAATTATACAGAGTATAACCAGCAGTGCAATGTTGTTCTCTGCATTTGACCCATCCAAGTACACACACACCTGGAGCAGTATTCACTCAGGAAATGCTCCAGCACAACCACCGCATGTAACTTTTTACAAGATTAACTCGTTTGAAACATGCTGAATTATATTAACATTTACTATAGAACCATTATTTCGCCAATAAACATCTAAATAAATACATCTCTATTGAAATTATTTATTTTCTCCACAAGCGATGCAGTTTGAGTATAGTTCTGTGTAAATGCATAAACCGCGCTGTCAGCAGTTATTTCATAATCTAGAATGACAAAAACATTTGAATAATTCTGATAAAACATGCCAGTTGAGAAATGCAATAAAATACAATGTTTTGTTTGTTATAGCTTATTTCAATATTACAGAGAATATTATTCAGTGAATTAACATTATACAGTGAATTATTATTATTCACTCTTTAGCCTATTAAACAGCTTATAAACCTAAAACTGTAGTTTAAAATGAAGTTGATATTTTGTTTGAGTTTTCCCTCTATTCCTTAGGTTTTAAATAAGCCTGTAAGCGCCGTGCGCGTTTTACTTTGACTTTAATATCAGCAGCAAATTTGGCGTCAAGCAGTGTTTAAAATAAAAAAAACTGCAAATACTGTGGAACCAAATAAATGAGAAACGAATGTTTTTTTTTTTTTAAACATTATCACTTAGATCAGGGGTAATAGATCGTATTCACCTCTCTACGTATTCTGTGTTTAGGAGGAGAAATACGGTTCTCATGGTGCTGTGAATACAGACTGAACGGCGGCTCAAAGCCGCTGTATGAGAACATGATACATAAACTACTGCTCTCGCTGGATAAAAGAAGCCAGTGTCACACTAGTACACACAAGTTTGGATGGGCAAGTTTTGTAATCAAGGTAAAGCTGATTACAGTGACATGATCGTGCATTAGGCGCGCGTTATGTCCGTTATAAATGATGCGCAAACGAACCGTGTATGTGCTCTCTCGATCTCTATAACATCATATTTCTGCTTGAATACAGCTCAGTATATAGTTGAATACAGCGACGTGAATAATAATAAAATACTATTTTATTTATCATTATTAAATTAATGCAACATAAAGATACATCACAACAAGCCTTTTTAATTATTTATTTAATGTGTATTTTATCATTTATTTACTTTTCACTTGGTAGATCTCGGTGAGTTTTCTCCCAGACTATAAGATTAATGTCAGACTCAGAAGTCAAAACGGGCGCTTTTACATTTGGTTTTGAAACTCTTCCGCATCATCTTGTCTGTGTCACCTCACTCTTCTTGTCTGTGTCACCTCACTCTTCTTGTCTGTGTCACCTCACTCTTCTTGTCTGTGTCACCTCACTCTTCTTGTCTGTGTCACCTCACTCTTCTTGTCTGTGTCACCTCACTCTTCTTGTCTGTGTCACCTCACTCTTCTTGTCTGACCTCACTCTTCTTGTCTGTGTCACCTCACTCTTCTTGTCTGTGTCACCTCACTCGTCTTGTCTGTGTCACCTCACTCGTCTTGTCTGTGTCACCTCACTCGTCTTGTCTGTGTCACCTCACTCTTCTTGTCTGTGTCACCTCACTCTTCTTGTCTGTGTCACCTCACTCTTCTTGTCTGTGTCACCTCACTCTTCTTGTCTGTGTCACCTCACTCGTCTTGTCTGTGTCACCTCACTCTTCTTGTCTGTGTCACCTCACTCTTCTTGTCTGTGTCACCTCACTCTTCTTGTCTGTGTCACCTCACTCTTCTTGTCTGTGTCACCTCACTCTTCTTGTCTGTGTCACCTCACTCTTCTTGTCTGTGTCACCTCACTCTTCTTGTCTGTGTCACCTCACTCTTCTTGTCTGTGTCACCTCACTCTTCTTGTCAGTCATCTCTCTTCACGTGATAAATGAAATCTGATCTGTGATGTAGAGGTCTGCGCGGGACTATTTTAGGTTGTATTCCGCACACACCCGCTCCCGCGATATATTCTGTTTGTTCACATTTCTGCTGAAAGAAAGAGAGCTATGCTAACAAATAAAAGTTTAGTCTGCACAAAAGTGTATTTATTTTATTTTCGTCTTGTCAAGAGTCTTGAATTTATTGACTGATAAATGTCAATAACATTTTGCTGCCAACACGGAATAAAGTTTCACAGAGAGGAAAAAAGTTATACAAAAATTGTAATCCCTATTATAATTTGTTTTGTCAGGATATAATTCGTTTATGCTAACATTCAGCCTACAACACAATAGGAAAAAAATGTAGGTTTAGCCTAATAGCTATTTTATTAGTCTTGTCAAACCACTAAATTCATTTAACATCTTGCTGTTAACACAGTGAAAAGTGCAGCAGAGAAAAAATAAATAAATTCGACACAGTCTGTCATTTAAAATGATAGGATAAGCATAATACAAAAAAAAGGAAAGAGAATTGCATGTCCTTCAAGGACAGCGGAGTAATAAATCTGGTCGGGACAGTCGGCAATGCAGACCTAGACTGCTGTGATGCAAGACTCTCGTTCGTTCATGCGTTGCATTTAGCAGCCGCATTCAGTTTTAATTTTAGTGTCCTCTATCTGAACAAATGTATTTTTATTACTATAAAAACAATCTAAAGGACGGTGGGGGACGGTGCCATGGTGAGCAAGTGATGTAACAGTGTTGCGGCTTAACACCAGTATAACCGTCATCACCGTCTATGGCGGCAAGCCTACTTCACTCTGTTATGTATTTACTTTATAACAGTAAATAAATATCGGTTCTGAATATCGGTTATCGGTACATAAATTATCGGTATCGGTATCGGTTATAAAAAATCAATATCGGTCGATCACTACTTTTGATATTTATTTTTGACAGAGCTTTTGATATATATACTACAAGGGTGTTTGCATATTTATTTGATTAATAAAAATACACTGTAATTGTACTTTTGTTATACTAAACTGAATACTTAGTCTTCTAAATTGAAACAACACATTTTGTACTTAATGTACTTTAATAGTGCAGAATAGTGCTGAAGTCCAACTAAAGATATACTGAAGTATATTTGATTGTGCTAAAGCAGAACTATTGCAAGTATATTTCAGGTACTCTTCAAATATATTGTAGTTAAAGACTGATATTAATCATAGATAATTCAATCCTTATCAATAGTGACATAAAAAATATTTTAGGCTTAATATTAAAAATGTGCATTGTGCACTAGTAGTACTCCAAATAAAGTTTAATTAGCTATAATTTGTATAAGTATCATGCGATATGTCAGTATGTTAATAGTTTTGAACTATGCTTAGTATGAAATTAAATAATTTTCACTAGTGTAGGCCTCAGTAGTTTCTTTGGTGTTTGATAGTGGGTACAGTAAGTTCTCTTCCTGATCTCTCTGTCAGGGTTTACATCACGCTCTGTTCCCTCTCTCTCTCTCTGGCTGTGACACTGGCTGGTTTGTTTGAGTGTTGTTGTTTGGCCAGCTGACACACAATAGCCGTGAACGTCTATTCTCTGCCCACTCAGTATGCAGCTGTGTGTAGTAATGTAATGCGTACAGGTGCTCAGTACATCTCTCTCTTACATACGACTGATAAATTATTAACTTTACATATGACATATTCACAGTACAGCTGTCCTGCAAGTTACATGATACCGAAAAGTTATGCTTTGTGTGGTTCCTTCCTTCCTTGACAAACTGTATATTTGAATGAATGATTTTACAATTTCATTAATCACTTTCCTTTTCTCTCTCTTCTTCTCCTCATTGTTCCCTGTTTGTCTTTCTTTGATTTTTTTTCTCTTCCTGTCTTTTTTTCATCATGTACTAACACCATGTTTTGTTTGCTCCTTCTGTCTCCGTCGCTCTTGATAGGACGCAGGCAGAGATGGCCCATACGTGCCGCGGCACCATCAACCTGGCCACGGCGCACATCGACACTGAAGATGCCTGCAATATTGTTCTGAGCAGTGGGGGGCGCACTTACCATCTGAAAGCCAGCACAGAGGTGGAGAGGCAGAGATGGGTCACAGCACTGGAGCTGGCCAAGGCCAAAGCCATCCGAATGATGAACGATCAGTCCGGTAAGAGCGGGAACAATCTGGTCGACTTAGATGTTTGTGCTTTTAAGATGAAATTGTTCGTTGCAACACTGATTTGTAAACATTATATCTGGGCTTGTAAATTGACTGTCTAAATAATAAATTGGCACAATGATTCAGCTAAATTCGACACATTAGTCCTTCAAGTCTTTAAAAAAAATGTATCTGAAGTTTCTTGGCAACAATAGGTCACTTTGAAATTGCTTTTATAGCAAATGTGGACACCCATCTGCCTTTTTGGCAAAATGGCATCTAATCATATGGTTGAAAGTGTTATTTTGTAATTGAAACCGTATGGAAATATTAATCTGGATCCATGTTTTCTCTGTGCTTAGAACTAATTGTGTTAATTGAGTTGCTGCACAAAGGTTTTGAATGAAAAATGTCTGTGCTTTTAGAAAATGGCCCCACAGCCCAGCTAGCACACTGTTATCAGTCTGGTAAGGTGACTGGGCTTCTTACAGAGGCTTTGCATCATGTTTGCAGGGCTGGTGTGTAGTTCAGAGTGTTTGCAGAGAATTGCAGGGCTCACCAATAAGAATTGTATTTGTTATGGTCCAGTCAGGAGATCAAATGTGCACTGGCCATGTCATTGGATCTTAACTGGCCACACCATAAAGGGTCTAGTTTTATAAAAGAAATATATATATTTTTATTAACTATAAACAAAATTAAGGTTTAGTAAGGGTCATGAACTGAGGAATCAAAATTCCATTGATCTTTTGACATATAGGAGGTCATTATATTATTAAAAACATCCTGTAAGTTTCAGAACAGTTTATATTGAAGCCAATCTGCCAAAACGACATGTTGTGGAATGTAACTTTATGTTGTAATAATGTGGCTAAACACCGCCTCCCACCGAATCATGCATGAAGTGTAAATAACGAGAGAGATAAATACAGGTCTATGCAGAAATCAAACGATGAACTTTATTCTTAAATAACTTCAATAAAAATTGGTCCTTTGTTCACTTTATTTTACTGTGGATTCATTTACAAACAAGGCACAAATCCATGCAGGATTTTCAGAAAGATTGAAACTAAAAGACGATACTGTGCTGAATATATTGCACTACACTAGTTTGTAGGGCTGCACGATTATGACAAAATCATAATGGTCAATTATTCCCTTGAGATTTTAATTGTGATTATTAATAACGATTATTTTGAACAGATTTATGCCATTGTTTGCAGCTGCATGCCATATTTTTATATAAAATATATATTTAAAAAAAGGCTGAAAACACTCTTCCTGAATTTGTATTGCTTTTCTATACATTGAGCCTCAAATGTCAACTATACATTGGTTTGGTTTTTTCTTTAAACAGAAAAAGGTAAAATTATGCATGGTAAAATAATGTTCAACTAAAACTAAAAAATAAAAAATTGTTTACTAAAGCTATACATTTCATCTACAATTAAACAGAGGACATTTCAAATTACAGTAACATTTTACAGTACGATTGATATTATCAGGGCTCCTGACTAACATTCGAGAGCAGTGGCACCAGCACCTGATTTGGTAGCACTGAATATATAATATTACAGATATTGTAATATTAAGATTTTTCTCTTAGAAATAAATGCACATTAGAACAGGAGCTCGAGTTCAGAGTAGCAGGAGCTTGAGTTGGGATGCAGATGTACATTTGACAGTTCCATTGTGAAAACAGCCTCATCTTTTTACAGCACCTCATTACCATGGTAAAAAAGTAGGCTAACTATATGGTTTATATGTTTTTTGCATTGAAAAACCGTAGCCTAAAGACATTCAGTCACAAATCCACATCAACTGAGAATAATTAACAAAATAATTTAATTATATTCCATTACTCCTTTAACATATTTACCCCGTACCATTGTTATCATGGTAATAACTGGATTGTTGTTTCTGCATCAGTGTTTATGAGAATAACAGCTCCGATTTATTTGGCTTTAAAGGCAGGTAAGCAATTTCTGGAAGCCAATGTTGATATTTAAAATCACCAAAACAAACACGCCCATAGAATAAAGACCAAAGATTACCTATTAGATTTACCCAAAACAAATGATATCTTATGCTTAACCACTACAGAGACATCTGAGCCAGTGGCAAATGTCAGAAGGACTAGCCGAGGTTATGCTCCTCTCTTCGGTATACATGAGCACTGAGTGCCCGGTGATCGCGTGGAGCTCAGCCTCATGTCTCCGAAATCGGCGAAGCACATTTTCAAACAGGCGCTGTTTTTATAAATACACCGCAGATTTGAGTTTTAAACAACTACATTCTCGCCTGAAATACACGCGTCCAGTGTAGGCAGGCTTTAGCTGTTACTAAAGTGGTATCCATAATCGTAATCACGAATAGAAATTTGATTAATCGTGCAGCCCTACTAGTTTGAGTAATTGTCTTTATTACGTGGTGACTGTTGCTTTGTCTGTTTTTACAGATTGTTTGATATTTACTGAGTATTCATGCTTTTCAACCTAAATCACTGCAGCGTCCATCTGTGAAGGATGCAGACTGTCAAACATACACAACTGTTAGCCAGTCATAGCAATGTTCTTTACCTCCGAGTCTACAATCTGCCAGGTCTATTCAAACAGAGCGTTCCGATGAGAGGAGTCAAAACAGGATTGAAAATGGCCTATTGCTTCTTGATAGCATTATAAGTGGACCTCAGAGAACAGTATAAAATAAAAAAAACAAGGCAGTTCATGTCCCCTTTAAAACCTTGATAAAAAAAAACTAATTAATAAATGTAATGGAATTAAGCAACAAGAACTTGTAATTAGTCAGATATAATGTATGAATCCTTGGATGCACTTTTACTGAAAAAATAATGGCATATGATGATTTATCATTTTCAACCCATTCTAAAAAAAAAAAAAACCTTGACAAAGCATCATGCACATTAGCCAGCTGGATAACATTACCCTGATAATGCATTTAAATGATCAGAATTGAACAACAATGTTTAATACATCATACCAAATACATCAAACCAAATATTTAAATATTTTAAATTAAGACTTGAGACTATCCTACACTGTTCAGGCAGTCCTTTTTGTTGAGCCCTAGAATGATTGCATTTAGACTGGACTGGCTCAGTTGTTTTTTTATTGTTTACTTTGCGGTAACTGCTGTGGGTCACTGCATTGCTTCAGAATGGTCAAATCTCTCTTTCCACTGAAGATGTCTTGTTTACATTACATACTGTAGATCTGTTCATGCTTCTCATTGACTGAATGCTGAACCATGCTAGATGAGACGGCACCTCTGGGTTTCAGGACTGCATGGAGCATGATTTTATTGCTTATATTTTTGTAACAGTGCTATTCAAACTTTGGGAACTCTAGAGGACATGTTTACATGGACTGCAAGACTCCAGCTGTTTACTACTTTAGAAATGAGGGTTGTATATAAACAATGTAGAGATTCATTAATCAACAACCTCAAATGCAAATGGCAATATGCATTTAATAATTTTGAGAATATTAGGTCTTGTTCATATTATTGCGGTCAATGTAAATATAGCTAGTGCCTGCTATTTTGCAGCTCTTTTTTGTCTTGAAAGACAAGGTGCTATTTGGTCAAAGCTGCTGCTGCATGTGTTTAAATATACGTGGTCGCTTCATTTTGATTAATAATCTGCAAAGAAAAAATGTTGCTCTCATTCCAGGGTTTCCTAGTATACTCTTGGGTCAAGCTCTAAATGTTATCATACAAAGCTGTATGAATCAATCCGTGTGTTGTCTGTTAGTTCTTTGCAGTACTTGGGGTCAGAGTGGGTCAGCACGTTCTCCATGTTACAGCGCTGTCCTATATTTGAGACCTGAAGCGCTCATCTCCTGTGACACACACAGCTGTCATTGCTCTGTGAGCTCCTGAAGCAGATGGTTTCTGCTTTTGGGTAGAACTTGTGTTTTATCATAGCTCCATACATGTACCTTAACACTGACATAATGTTTTTCTGTATTTTATGAAGACGAATGAGTGTTGAAAATATTTAACTTATTCATGTATTGTATGTGCCATTGTACTTAGCTTGTTTAAATTAAAAATAATAACTGACAGAGTAAAACAAATCTAAAAACATTTTATAATGTAGATTTTTTTACACTAAGATATATTGCTCAAATTATTAGCCTATTCATCATCATAAAAGTGGGATAAAGTGGGAAAATGGTTTCTGCTTTTAATAGGTTCACCACAAGGGGGCAGGTGTGTTCATTTTGGCACGTGATTTCAGTTCTCATGAGAACCTAGCCAGCACTCACATGACAACAGAGCTCTTTTTTATTTCTCTCTCTAATCTCTCTTGTATGTCAGACTCTCATCCATATGAAACCCTGGCTGTGCTCCAGCCCCTCTCTTCATTCCATTCCAGACGCTGCCCACTCTTTCCTCTCACACACAAACAAACCCAAGCTTTCTATTTTTGCAGAGCTCTCGCATTCTATGTATTCTGTCTATGCGAGTGTTATGTGTGTCAGTATAAAGGACAGATTCATTCCTCTGTGGAGTTGAATGGCAGACCGAACGCTGATGATGTTGTGTGTGTTTGTGGTCAGTGCACCTGAACTCTCTCAAATGAAAATGATTCAATCCCTTATCTGTGTGCCACGGTCTGCAATGAATCATGCGCAGTCAGAACATTAAATACTAAAGGCCAGTAAAATCACCCTGACAACTCCCCAGCTTCTGCTAACTTTTCTGTGTTGTAAGAACTAAATAAAATACAAACAAAAAAGTCACAGAGCCTTTTCTTGTGTCGGACACAAACTTTGGAATGATCTCCCTTTTTCTGTAAGGTCAGTAAAGTCACTTTTGCGACATTGTTAAGTTCAAACCCCAGTCTTTTACATTTTTTGGGGCATCTTCATTTATATTTTGTGCCAGCAGTGCTTTGGTCAATTTACTAAAAGAGCGACCTTGACTGTCAAAATTTGATGTGATGTTCATGATGGATGCTGATAACATTTCTTACTACAATCAATGTTGAAAACAGCTGTGCTGATTAATTTCTTTGTGGAAAACCTGATACATGTTTTTGTAGTATTATAACAATATCATATCATATCTTTATATCTTTATTAAAACAGATAAGAAATATTGATGACCTTCTAAACTGCTCATTTGAAAATCAAGGTTAAGATTTAAATAATAAGATGCTACTAAACAGTTACCAAAATATTTTTTTCAAGCATGATTTGTTCTAGATAAGGGTTTCAGTGGAAGATGCGGTTGCCTTTGTCAGCCTGAGCTGTGCAGAAATCTGATGATGTCAGAGTGTGATCTCCTGAAGGAAGTGAAAGACAGAGAATGGGTCAGACTCACATCATTGATCTCAAGCTTTTAGATCAACACCGTGAGCTCTAAAAGCCCCGCTCAGAACAGTGTATTTTTATTTGCATCCCCACCTGTCTGTCTCTCTGTCTCTGCCTCAGAGTCCCAGCAGACCCGCCTCACTCTGTGTTTTCACACATACTCCGAGTCACTCTGACAGCGGCTGATCCGTGTGCTCTAGTGTCTGGTTGTCAGGATGGTGGGAGTGGGTGTCATGGTGATGTGATCCTGCGTAGACTGAAAAACAGATTCGCACTGCCAAAGTCATGGGATTTAATCCCTGGAGAACATATGATAAATGTGTAGCTTTAAGGCTTTGTATGTTTCTTCGGATACAAGCATCTGCCAGATTAACAAGTCATCACCAACTGAACCTGTTTGTTACCTTCTTCATGTAAACATGTGGTTTATCGTGTAATATCATAAAAAAGCCAGTAGGTAGCAGGCCATACCTGAGCACAATACTATGACCACAAAAGCTGTTGGACCAGGGATAACCAATTCTGGTCCTGGAGAGACACTGCTCTGGAGAATTTAGCTTTATCCCTAATCAAACACACTTTGATTTTTCCTAAAAAATGCTTTAGGACTGGAATTGCCCACCCCTGTCAGCAATGCCTACTGTGAGGAAGCGAGGAACACGGAGACGAGGGATAATCTCAAACAACAGTCTTTAATAAACTTCCAAAGGGTAACACAGACAGGCAGGAGACACACATAGCACATCTAGGCTGCATCCGAAAACTGAAAAATGCTGCCTTTGGAGGACACATTCCACAGTAGGAAGGCATCAAGGCACGTCCCAATCCACAGTTAGCTTCACTTCCTGTCTCATGGGATACCTTTATCTGAGCGATTTTTGAAGGCAGCATAGATGTATCCTTCGCTGCTTTTGGTATCCCACAATCCTGTGCGTTCCATTCCATGACAGTTGAGCTAAAAAATAAAGATAGCGTCTGAAAATTGCATTTGGTTGTTAGTTTGTGTTTAAATGTATATTTCTGATTAACTTTGTGCACTTTTGATGTTATTTCTAGCGAGAAATTAGTACTATAGTAATTAAATATTTGTTTAGTTATCACCAAAACTCGTTCTGTTTACCGTTGCACTGCACTCTTAAAATTAAAGGTGCTTCACCATGCCATAGAAGAACCTTTTTGTCTAAATGGTTCCATAAAGAACCTTTAACATCTGAAGAACCTTTCTGTTTCACAAAAGGCTCTTTTTGGTGAGAGAAGGTTCTTCAGATTACAAAAAGGTAAGGAACAGATGGTTCTTTAAAGAACCTTTGACTGGATGGTTCTTTGTGGAGAGAAAAATGGTTCTTCTATGGTATCGCTTGAAGAACCTTTTGAAGCACCTTTATTTTTAAGAGTGTGCCTCAGAAGCCTGTCCGAAATCAGTTTTGTGAGGTGCCTTCATGCAAAAACGATGCCTGCAAAGTCATTGCTTCATAAGGCAGCGATGCAGCAAGTCAGCTGCCTAAGTTTTCGGATTCAGCCCTAGACATATAACACTAAACATGGAAACATGGGGCAGACTACACTTTAAATACAGAACTAAATGAGGGGTAGTTAACGGGACACACCTGGACCAAATAAGACAATCACACATGGGAAAAGCTGGGTGACGGGGAGCACACGGGGAGAAAAACTCACACAGACATTCCATGAGTGTGACAACCCCTGTATTTATATTTTGTTAGTAGGTCTTTAGTGGACGACATCCCTATTAGTATTGGTTACTCATGCGCACTAGTTCTCTAAAACATTCTCTTAACAAGTTACCAGTGGCTTGTTGCAAAAACGTAGTCACTATGTTACGACTGTGTCTTAAGAACTTGTCTGATCAAACAGCAGTTATTCAAGAGGAAATTCCACTCACTTTTCAGATTTAAATGACCATTCTATGTTTCTATATAACTGAAGTTTTTAGATGACATATGACTATTCTAAGCATTCTGCAACCGACGACAGAAATATAGACTTGTTTTGTTTAAGACCATAAGACCTTTGCTCATCTATGGAACACAAATTAACACATTTTTGATGAAACCCTCCATAGACAGCGACAGCTACCATGTACCATGTTCAAGGTACAAAATATCTAAAATATCTTAATTTGTGTTTGAAATGAATGAAATGAATGAAAGTCTTAAGGGTTTGGAATGACATGAGGGTCACGGGTGAGTAATTAATGACATAACTTTCATTTTTGAGTGAGCTATCCCTTTAAAAAAAAATGATTACGCGCATTGTGTTCAAAGTGGATGTCATACCAAACATCAGTTGACAGTCAAGTATCGAAACCACTCCGTACACCACATAGCAAAACCCTGGCATTGTGGTGAGTTTTGCAAGGTCAGAAAATGTGAGAGTTCTAGTTTCACTAATACTTTTGGGCAAACTTTGTTTGGATTTGTTAGGGTAAACTGGTTACATTACTTAGTTCTCACATTAGCGTTTTGACAAAATGCTTATTGGCCTTTTATTCACTTCTGTTTTTAGTCAGCCTCTGTTTTCATTTCTTCCTTGTGCTCTCCTTCTGTTTTCAGTATGAGCTGTTTAACAGCGTGACATTGGTCTTGTTTAGAGTCTAATGAAGCTATGCAGACATGCATGTGGTTTTTCAGCTTCCTGTCTGTCACGCTTATGGAGAGTGGAGCTGAATGATCAGTTCTGGTATGTACACTCATTACCCAGCATTCCTCAGTGGTCACATCACAAGGCAAGAAAGGAGCGCCTCGCGTCCCTGTCATCATTTTACTCCCACCGCAATACGCCTGACTTGTGGACAACACATTCTCATTTAGCCCTTCATATTTCACTCTGCATTCTCATTATCGCTCTCCATTACTCTGTCCATGGTGCTGAAGTATATTCTTTGAGGAAAGTGTTAGCGATTAATTGGCGATGGTTTCCCTGGTATTCTCTCTCTCTCTCTCCTTGCTCTTATTTTCCCACCTATTTTACTGGCTGCTCTCTCCTCCTCCTAGTCATTCTACCTCTCCTCTTTCTCTGTAAGCTCATTCATTTTCCAGAGTATGGACCAGAGCAGAGAAGCGACACAAGTGACCTCTTCTTTTTTATGAGAGTGAGCTCATAGACAAGCTCTCTCTCTCTCTTGCATGCTTTCGTTCCTTCATTCGGCTCTGGCTGGATTCTTCTGAGGAGTGAATCTCTATGCCAGCAGAGAGGAGGAGGGCTCTCTCCTGTATGTAAGTAATATCATAGCATGTATCCAGGCGAGTTGGTTTTGCCTGGATAGATTGTTATACCCACTGCGCGTTGGAAATATCTATATTATATAGTTGATTACATATCTTCTAATATATGTGAACAATTTTTCTTCTGTGGCTCAGTAGACTTTGAATGGTTAACGCCAAGTTTTTCTTGTGTGTTTGTAAACGGCAGGTGGGTGTGTATGTGTGCGTGTTATTTGTGTGGTGTGTGTTATATGTTTCACTGCTGTGCCATCTCTCGGTGTGTGTTTTATAATCTCACACACTCCAGCCTGACCTGATTTACTACAACCTGACAGATGGTGCATCTCACTCTTCCTCATACCTCCATCCATCTCTCCTCCTGCTATCCATCGTTCATTCCTTTTTTAATCTCTGTCCGTTGGGCATTACAATGGGATTTGCATGTTGTGGTTTGTGTGTGTATGTGTGTGTGTGTGTGTGAGAGAGAGACTGGAAACATGTATGCGGGTTCTAATCTCCATTTTTCAAGTACATGATTTGATCTGCATTGTGGTTGTTTATTAGTCTTTGCCTTTTGCTTCGTTTGTGCCTCTGTGTGTGTGTGTGTGTGTGTATGTTTGCCCACAGGGAGACTCACTGTACAGTTGAGAGACTCTGAATGCTTGGATACACACTCAGCCTGGTTTCTAAAACAGTCGTAATTGATTATAAAACTGGTTGGAAAGGAGAAGAAAGAAGGGAAAAGAAGGAGAGACATGCTTTGGTGATTTTACAGTGTGCGACGTGAATCCTCGTGCTGTTTATCTGTCCAGCCGTCCAGTCATTCACTTCCAGACTACAGTCTCAGATGAGATTGCCACGCTTTCTCTTGTCAAGTCAAGTCACCTTTATTTATATAGTGCTTTTAATCATACAGATTGTGCCAGTGCAAAAGGACAGTAGTAAACATTCAATTTTAATTTAAAGGCAGTTCATCATTGAATTCAGTGATGTCATCATCCAACTCGGTTCAGTTCAAATAGTATCTGTGAAATCAAGACAAGCCAAGCTTGCTTCCATCTAACCATCTAATTATTTTATTATTATTGAAAAACATTTATTTCACAATATTTCCTCCCATTTTAAATTCTTATTATCCAATGAAAGGTTAGATTTTTGTGAATATTTTTAAAGAAAATATCAAAAGGATTAACAATGCAGATTCATTTTCACAGCCTTCTTTGATCATATTTGCCAATAGTGACGATAATTTTGGCCGTGACTATACACACACACACACACACACACACACACACACACACACATATATATATATATATATATAAAATACATCATTCAAAATATTAATAAATATTATAATAGTATATTAATAACACAAAAACTGCTTTCATCTCTGCCTCCCAAAATTCAAATTTGCTAAAGAAATGTCTACAGTAAGCTGTTTGAGGTTTTTTTACACACTGAATTCTGCCCTTACTAGTCATTAAAAACAGTAAAGGTCATTGCATGAAATATAATGAGAGTATAGGAGAGATGGGGCAGCAATATTCAGCATGATCGCCCACGCCACATCTTTATCTCAGAATCCTTATAAGATACTGGGAAATACGGCACTGTTATCTACTGACAAACGGATGCTGTTTTGATTGGTCTGTGTAAGAAGAAACATATGGGGCAGAATAACATGATTTTCATCTTATCAGTGTTGAATTTGAGAAACGACTGACTAGATGTTAGCATGACTTTTCGTTAAGCAGAACAACCATTCAAAGAAATGTTTCTTAAACAGCAAATCAGAATATAAGAATGGCTTTCTGAAGGATAATGTGACATGAAAACTGGAGTAATCACGGCTAAAAGTTGAGCTTTGCCATCCCAAAAATAAATAGCTTTTTAGGAAACACTGTCATGGTGCCTTCTCTTATGTTCCCTGATGTCTCTCGTATCTGTATCATTCTCATCCATGCATTTTTTTTATCGTAAGATCTGTGACATTGTTTCACTGCAGAGCTTTTTAATCTGTTCCACTCCCTTGCTATTTAGTTAGTGCTTGTTTGGAGTAATTTCTCCTCTGCTCTCGTCACATGGTTGAGCAGTTGGCACAGATGTCCTCTAAGATCTTTCATCCCATCGTGTTGCAGCCTTTGCCCTTTTCAGACTACGCTGAAAGCACTAGAGTCCTCCTACATCTAGAACAGTCCAGTCTAGACATCAAGCATTTCCCAGAAATCCCTGCCCACGCTGATTCTCTCACATTTACAGTCGTGCACAAACACCCATATAAACCAGCTATGTAGCTCTATGTAGAAGTGCGTTCTCTCTTGAATGCTCCCTGGTGTGAAATATAGCAGGCGCAGAAGGGAAAAGTGAGAGACCGAGAGGGAGATGAAGCTGTGGGAGAGAGTCTGTATGTGTAGGAAACGCTCAGCCAGGCAGGAGACAGATCTGTAACATAACGGCCCACAGGAACGGCTCCGGTGTCTAGCTACCTGTCCCCGCAGGACCGATCTCAACCCAAACAGCAAAACATCAATCCAGCAATCGCCCGTGCCCGCTGACCTCATGTAAACCAAAAAAATGGTCTGTTGTGCCCAATAAACAAGTGTGAACGGTGAAATCTCACCTTTCCTTATGTAAACACAGTGTTTGGATGTGGACGTATGTGGCGGGTGGAATAGGTGGAAGAATAGACAGAGGAGCAGAGCATATGTCATGTTAAATGTTTGCAGACTTCGATATGAAATTGTGTCTCTGCGGTGGGCCGTCTTGGGCCATATCCACTCTTGATTACAGCAGGAACCAGCCATGCTCAGACGTGTGCTCCTGTGGTTCTGTCTCACGCTGCAGACAGACGTCTGATCAAAACCAGCAGCATTTCTAAATGAATGAAATCTCTTTTTGCCCTGGTGGTTTTGTTAACAGAAGGTCTCTCTTCGTGAAGATGCTGTTTCAAATGCGTCTCTGGCTGTTCATATGTCTGCTGTGTGCTGTTAAACCCAAATGGTCTAGTTAGCTGGTTAACATGGCCTGTTTGCTCCTGTTTTGGGTAGATACTGGAACTGCACCATCTGGACCCAAAAAAACATGTTTCTCTAATGGCTACCATTCAAAATTTGTTATGAATGAAGCATTTATTTAAGCATTTACAAATACTTCAGTATATGTGACGATGTAAAGAACTAGTTTGATTTAAAATAAGCTACTGTCATTATTTACTCAACCTCATGTCTTTCCCCAATCTGTAAAGTGAAACATGGGGGCTGTCAAGCTCCAAAAGTATTACAAAATGGTTCATGTGTCTTGTGTATGATAGCTATGTAATAAACCAAGCAAACTTTGTTAAAAATCCTCGACTCTGCTGTAGTTTTCAAATCAATTAAGACTGCATTAATGTTAATGACATTTGATCAGAAGACACATGAGATTCAATGGCTTTTGCCATTTTTTATGAATGTCAAGTTGTTTATACCAATTAATAATGTTATATTTGTGTTATTTATATATTTTAATAGCTTTTACTAATGTTTTGAATAAACATTTATTTAAATATTTTCAGTTGTTATTTAAATTTTGTTTGTTTTAATAATTAGTGATGTTTTGTTTAATTTTTTATATTACTATTTTGCTTTAATTTATTAATTTTTATTTCAGTTTTTTTTTGTCTTAGTAATTTTAGAACTTCAACCGATGTTCAAACCCCACAAAACTTAAGACCTGTTTTATTTCAGTTTGCAGGCAACGTTTCTAATTTTTCAGCTTGAATTCAATTACATAAAAATATTGTAATAGTGGACCTCGGAGGACCTCAGAGGAAGCCAACCATCAGCGATTATACTGAATTAACCAAATATTGCCATAAGTTAATTATATTGAGTTTCTACAATATAAATCTATTTTAGAAACTTAATTTCCTGTGAAGTTGCTTTGCAACGATTGTATCGTAAAAAGTACAATACAAATAATCTTGAATAGTTTTCATTAACAATAACAAAACAAGTTTGATACAACTTTTGTAGTTCATTTCAGATATATGGTGGGGAATAACAACTTCAGTTTCAGTCTTTTTCTCACATAAATCTATTGTATGACTTGAAGACATGGGATATGATACACAACATTTTATGTTCAATTCCAAGATTTGGAACAACATGAAGGTGAGAAAATGATAATTTTTTAAATAATTGAAAAGCATATTTTTTTAGGAGTTCACTAACACATAGCCTCCAAAGACATGGACTAAAAGCAGCAAAGCCTCAGCTGAATGTGTGTGTGTGAGCAATAATTGTATTTGAGGTGGTTGTAAATAATCAGTCAAGTCTTATCAGGGCTTCAGTAAATGGATTGCTGTCTTGTGGCTCTTTTAGATAAGATGTCATCTGCATCTGATTATTGTCTCTGGACCGCTGTAACTCATAAACATCACTCAGTCTCCTCATATTTCAGCTCACACTGTTTTCCAGTCATTTGGTTTATCTATCATCATCATAATGCAGCAGATCAGAGGCAGTGCCAGTAATGCACTCTGATGTATTCTGGATCATTTGGCGCTGCGTGTACCAGTGAGGTCAGTGGTTCTCTGCTACCTAAGGGCTGGATTACTGACAGGGTCTCCAGGGCAAACGGGTAAGAGAAACTGAGAGAAAGAGGAGGGATTTCTAGTGCTGGGGAGCACTTTCATCCGCGCTAAAGCCGTGCCGGAGCACAACCCCACGCAAGCAAGACAATTCTGCAAGTAACTGTAATTCCAGGTTTTCAAACAGAGATGGCGACAAAGAGGCAAAACTTACGGACTGCAGCTTTAAATAAAAAGCTAAATCTATGATCTCTTTATATTTTAAAAATGAAGTATTTCTGCATAACCTTTTAGATTGCAAGGTTTTTAAGGTCATAAGAAATATTCATTCAGTCATTTTTTTCATCAAATATTTGACTATTACTGTATACAAAAGTCTGCAGGATGTGATTTCACATCTCTGTTCACAATCATGTTCTTCATTTGAAGAGTATAGGTTTGTAAAGTCTTATCCTCGATCTAAATATGGGTCCTATAAACACTCCTTCAGAATGTGTTATTAAACCTGTGATTATGTTCCTGTGATTTTGACATTTTTAGACTTTTCATATCCTACCTCTGAGAGAAAGTGTATCTCTGGCAAATAAACACACACACATACTTCTACCCACAGTTCTGTGCTTGACACTGTGCTTTTTATGCAGTGTTGATCTGAACTCTCTTGAAATGATTATAAAATGGTAGTGGCAGAAACATTTATTTGTTAATTATCAGTCATTTTTCAGGCCTCCATTCATCACACACTACATTAACTCAGAACATCTTTAATCGTTTACAATTTGAGGGTTCATGTTTCAGAATGTGTCCGGTCCTCCAGTGGATTTTTCCTTCTGCTGGGTTAAATATAGACTCTCCTCTTTTATCTTTCAGATATATATTTCCACTGGAATGCATTTCAGAGACTAGAATGTCTGTCTCTCTCTCTCTCTCTCTCTCTCTCTCTCTCTCTCTCTCTCGCTTGCTCGCTCGCGCTCTCTTTCTGTCATTTCTAATAGAATATGATCTAGTTGTTAACTTTTAAAACAAATTTAAATGTAATTGTCTTATTGTTAATTTTTATAAGTAGTTCCATTGTGACTGTTTTAGCTTGGCTACAGTGTTTGTGTTAAATGTGTTATCTGTAGTTATGCAGGATGTATTTAGCTGTTTTACTGATCGATCTGCCACAGCAGCCTGGACACATCCTGCAAGAGCGCCGGCTATGTGCTTCTGTGGTATAGTTTTTGCTAAAATAGGAGACTTTTTTTGGTCATCCACACCTACATGTATAGGTTGGGGATAGAAACCAGGACAAGTTTCTATAAGTTTTTGAGTTTGGCAAATTTGCTTATTTAGATGGAAGCATCTAATGATGTAATCTAAAAATGCTCAAAACGATTGTGGTCAGAAGATCATGTATTAATTGCGACAGGCCTGTCTCTGGTGTGCCGTCTGCCCTTCATTCTCTTCATCTGGTAGCTACACTCTTTATTTCTGTTGCCAATTATCAGACTGAGTCACTGTCGCTGTTAGTCTTCAGCACAGGAACTCAGTGCTGGTAAGTGCTGGTCTGAAACGGCTGCGTAGGGGGAAGGTTAAAAAGTCTCCCCTTTTTCAGCATGGAATTAAAAACTATCGTTTGATTTGGGGCTAAAAATGACACAAAAAAGAGCAGGCGCAAACACAGTCACAAGTCACAAGTTTTCAGTTATAATTGCCTCTGTGTGTGTGTGTGCGCGCCTAGCGTCTGCTCTGGCATCAGTGATAAATCAGTATAGAAAAATTGAAATAAGCTTGATAGATTCCACATGTGTTCACACCCACACACACATTACTGAAGATGACCTTGCGGTGCAGAAATAATGTAATGGTGTATTGCACAGTTGCAGGCCATTCTTTTGGTGTGTGTGTGTGTGTGTGTGTGTGTGTGGTTGTTACAACACATCAGTGACCTTGCCCTGCTTTAAACATTCAGAGCATTACAGCGGACACAGAGCACTGCTGGGACTGAACAGAGTGCTATCTTCTCAGCAATCAGTTTCTTGTGCATGTGTGTGAGAGTGAGTGAGTGAGAGTGCGAATTCAGGACAGTGATCTCTATATTTTCTTCCCGGCGAAAGGTACTTTTTTTAAAATAGCAATACATTTCCATCTGGAAATTAGGACTACTTTATAATAAATAAAAAAAACACATCTAAACAGTCATTAAAGATAAGGATATTGGGCCCAGAGAGACAAAGCAGTGGTGTCTGAGAAAAAATATTCAGGTGAGCTCATTGAATATGGATATTAAAAGGTAAGATCAGATGTTTTATCAGGGTATTATTTTTACATTTAGATACCCATGTATGGCAGAAAGCCATGTGACTTAGAAATAATATTGTATGGGTGTTTAGGGTTTTCCTCTTGAAGTCTGGATCATTTGTATATGTGGCTTAATATAAGTAACAAAATGAATAAACAATGTACATAATAATCAAAACATTCTCATCATGAGCACAGAACATTAATTAGTCATTTTAAAACTTGTATCTTTTCTTGACATCTATGAATACTTTATAATAGTAATAATAATAAAAAAACATATAACATTGTTTATCATGAAATGCTCTGTTCATGCTCATGAATAATGATACATCTAGATAAAAAAAATATATTTTTACATACTTGCTTTATTTGAATGGCTGGAGTCATATATGTATGACAGCTAAAAATAATTTTACTTTCTGCAGTGTTTTAGCAAAAGTATTAATGTATTTTGCTGCCAATGGTGTTTCTGCCACAGTTGTTAAAATAACTGTATTATTGTCGATACACTGCTCACTCTAAATCGAACAAACCGTAAAATAGTGTTACCATTGTCATTATGTCTTGCGGTCCAGTTGGAGCCAGGTTCCCTATTTAAGGACCCCTGTTCTATACGTTCTATATATTTACTAGGCCCTATTAGAATTATGATTAAATAGAACCTGATGAATAGAAAGTTCTAAATATCAGCATTTATTGGAAATAGAAATGTCTAATGCAGTGAAAATGATGGCTAACTTACGGGTTAGTCATAAATTATGTACAAATTGCTAATATTTTTACATATGAACATTAAAATAGTTTAGTATAAGATTATTTCAGTCTTAGTTTATATTATTACAGTTTTAAGGATTTAATAATTCATATTCTTATAATGTTTAAAAATTACACTGTTACTGAAATTCATTTAAAAAGTAGCAAAATGAAACTAGGTTTCCTAGAGATTGTCTAATGTGACCTTTGTTACAAAAAAAAAAGAAAAAGCTGAAATGTGTTAAGTTTTACAAAAAAGCAACCCTTGGGGCGTAAAACCCTTGTGTTCCTGTGGCTCAGTGGTAGAGCACTGCGTTAGCAGCGCAAAAGGTCGTGGGTTCAATTCCCAGGGAACACACATACTGATTAAAAAAAACATTATAGCCTGAATGCACTGTAATTTGCTTTGGATAAAAGCGTCTGCTAAATGCATAAATGTAAAAGTTCCAGAAAGTGCTTTGTGTGTGTGTGTGTGTGTGTGTGTGTGTGTGTGAAAGCAAGGACAGAAGGTGTGTTCAGCGGTCTGTACCAGTCAAGACAGCAGTGTACTGCAGACTGCTGTATCCCTCCCTCCCTCCCTCCCCTTGCTCTGTCCTACTCTACGCTGCATTAAGCTGTGCACGAGGAGAGCAATGCCAATGTGCTGCGCTATTTGAGTGTGTGCGTACGCGTTCTGAAGGTGAGGCGGGATGTAAAATCAAGGCCGTTAAGGTCTATAATTGCGCTGGCTCTAGAGAGAAGGGTTTGCTCTGTTGCAGTATGACGGCGAGCGCGTGTGCATGCGCACCCATGTGTGATGCCGGATGAGAAGACTCAGCAGTGTGGCCGCTTCTCCCTGCACTCAGCCAGCTGATATAGTAGTCCGGCATACTTCCTGTGCAGCGGAAGTTGGTTGCATAAGTGTATGCGAGCGTGTGAGGAGTGGAGAGGAGGGAAAGAGGAGCGGCAGGCCTGTAGCGTGGTGGAATGAAGAGTGGAGCATGCTGGGGGCCGGGAACGGTGCGCTCCTTCTGCAGCTCGGGCTGCCTGAGCCGCTTCAGCCAGGGTCAATGCACTCCCGTCGGAGGAAGAGGTGGAAGAGATGACACTTCCTCATCTTTATCTCATGCTCCTGCTCCTCTCGCTCTCGTACGGGCCCCGAATCGCACCTCTTCGTTCTGTCATCTCCTCAACCTCACCTGCCTCAGAGGTAGGATATGACCGGTAAAGCTCTGACTGTGTTCTGCTTTGATCAATGTCTGTGATTTTTGATCTCCTGGGCTTCTTGCAAGGAAGTGTGGGGTCAGCACTTCCTCGCCCAGCCTCATTTTGGTGTCCAGAGGTTGATTGACGTGTCCAAACACACTGGAACGCCCATAGCTGTGGAGCTTGACTTTGAATCGCTCTCTGGATTGTAGTTGTGCGTGGATTGAAATGTTGCTGTCAGTGTTGTGACTTGCGAATAAGGTCTTCTTTAGTACTGGACAACTATTCAGTCATGACGTCAATTTGTAGGCCAAGTTGTCTTTGGGAGTTTGTAAAAATAGAGATTTTAGGTTTACGAATAAAATAAGGTTTGTGGTTAACATTGCTAGAATTGTACATTGTCGTACCAAAAAAAAAAAAGACATGCTGTCATACATCAGACATGAATTTTGAAACTGTTGTGTGCTTCAGAAACATGAGTTGCTACATACCAAAAATGTTTGACGTGTTTTTGAATGACTCTTATTCTCACCAAAGCTGCATTTATTTGGTCAAAACTACAGTAAAACAATATTATTACAATTTAAAATATTTTGTTTCTATTTAATTGTAATTATATTTTAAAATGTAATTTACAGTATTCCTGTGATGGCAAAGCTGCCATTAATCATTATAATATTTGGTGTTCAAGAAACATTTCTTATTATTATCAATGTTGAAAACAGTTGCGCTGCTCAGTTTTTTTGAGAAAACTGTCAAATTTTTCCCCGTGATGCATCGACAAACAAAGTTCAAAAGAAGTGGCTTTTTTAATCTAAATCTTTTGTAACATTATAAATGTCTTTACTGTAACTTTTGATACATGTCTTTACTGTAATCACTTGAGTGCACCCTTGCTCAGAAGTATTCACTTTTAAACTGTAGTACAGCCTACAACTACCAAGGATTTGAGACGAGAGTTTGTGCTTCATTGTATGTAATGCTGTTACATGCTTAAATCATCAGTTTGATGCATATAATAAACCAATAACTGTAATTGTTTTATTTTTGTCAGGCCTTCTTATACATTATATTATGTTTTTAGTCCGTAAATGTTATGCTGCATAAGTGTACTTAGTATTAGATTATAGATTAGCATGACAGTCTTATGTTACATTTAGTTGGAGCAGTGAGATCAATGAAAGAATTCCTGAGCTCCTCATGCTGCAGCCCTGTGACCTTCAGCAGAATGTGATGTAGATGAAGCCATGGGGTAATAATCAAATTAAGTGGTCTCATATACTGTCAGTCTATCGGGGACACAGGGAAATATATCTACAAAATGTTTTCAAATGGAAAAATCAAACACTTTAAAGGGATAGTTCACACAAATTTAAATTCTGATACTTTCAGAAATGAAAGTCAGTGTTGTTTTGTTACCAGTGCTCTTCAAATAAAAATATTTAGCCTTCTACAAAAGACAATCACACCGAATGATGACAGAATTATTGATTATTATTATTATTATCCCTTTAAATGGACAGTTCAGTGTTTTTTCAATGAAATTGATTTAGTGGTCAAAATGTGCTTTTTAAAATAGTATTTTATCTTTCTCGCTCTCTGGTCATTTATGGTCTTTTATTTATTGCATCATTAACAGATTTTCTGTGCTCTACATTTTGTGTGTGATAGAGACTTGTGGGTCAGAGTGACATTGAAATGAAGGAAACATTTCCTCCACTCATACAACGGCCTACATGAGAGTATATACAAACATTGTTAACCCACTTAAGACATTGTTGCATAGTTAAGTTCATGTGTGGTGATGCCCTTTTTATAACAGGATTGAGACACAAGCTTTCTGTCCATCTGTGAATATTGTACTGATATGTGCGAAACAAGCCTGCAGATTGTAATCTGTGACTGTGCATCGGCTCTGTGAATGTGTGATCTGTTTCTCGTTGACCGTTGTCAGAGTGATAATCTTTGCTCAGATTTTGAACTGAAAATGAAGCACTTGTCTCCTGTATGTCCTCCACACAAAAATCAATAATGCAGTTCCAACAGCCTGTTTATTTAGTCAATAACCTTCATATGTTTTTAGAAAATACCACTTGTCAGCTTTTCGAGCTATAAATACATACTCATTTTGTCTTATGTAAGTTGGATATGAGGGTAAAGTATGTTAATTATGGTGGTGTGCAGTATTTGAGACATCAGTTATGCATGTCTATGTGTAGCAAGGATTAAATAAATGCATTGCATGTCAGGAAAATAATGAAAACATCTTTTGCACATACTATTACCAGACAATTTTAAATCTTAAAAACATTTTCAAAAGTTGCTTTAAAAGAGTAATTTCAGCTACACAAATATCTTGAATCATGTATATGTTATATTTGGTTTCTATTCTGAAATGTAAATAATACCCATGTTTTTTGCTTCATTAGACCGCACATTTGTAGTTAATAAGCATGACTTCTTGGTCGTTCAGGAATTAAAAAATGATAGCTGGGATGATATTCATTTCAGCATGTGATTCAGTGAGTTTAACCAAATCATTTAAATCTGCAAATCAGTTCAATTGGGTATCAAAATACTATTAGAAACATGATGTAATGTCATTGTCACTGTTGTGTCATTAAACCCTGCAAGTTCATCACAGCTCTAATTGTAGTTGTGTTAATGACCATTAACAGCTTAATACTCAGCTTAGACATCTTACAGTCAAAAGTAGTCATTTACAATGAGAATGCCTGTGATTTAGTTCATTGTTGGCTTGTCATTATACGACTGCTCGTTCTTGTTGGGAAAATACTGTTTCCAGCAGTAAGTAATGTTGATACCCAGCAGTGGTGCCAGTCCTTATATAAAGTATTACATTGATTAATCACCACGCTTTGAAATCAGTACATCACCTCTATTCTCATTGATTCTGAGTGAAGCTCTCAAAGATCTCCATTCCAGAGAGAAGTAGCACCACTTTTAGAAGGAGTTTTACTATCTTCCCCAACATATGTGCTGCTGCTCTCAGATGTCAAAACTGAGCATCTACAGAACATTGGTGTGAAACCTTACCTAATATATATATATTTTTATTAAGCACATTAGTCAGGGCCTAGCCCTTGGTTTTGTCCTAACAGGACATGATAATACTGTGTGGTGACTAAAAGTAGAAATGACTGTGATTATTCAGAGTCCTTAATCAGGTTTACCGATTTGTCAATCAAGATATGGCTGAGACTGTCTAGTGTCACTCTCTCATTATCCTGAATGGATCTGATGCCACTTGAGGGATGTTGAGACTTATTAGCAGAACAGCAGCGAGGAAAGCATGCACCTGTTTTTCTCAGTACATTTAAATGTCCATTTATGCTTTTATCCAAAACAATAGAATTATGTTAATTGCGTAGCACAGCAATGAGCAGAATGCCATGTTCAATCTGTCAGATCTATCAAACAAACATAGCGCTATTAGAACTACAGTATGCCTCCCTGAAATATACAAGTCCATAGGCGAGGGAAGATTGGCATGTCACCACTGATTCTGACAAACTCTCCAGATGCATGATTGAGAGTATTCCTAACAACTGCATCACTTGCCTGCTACAGAAACTGTTCTGTATCTTAATGCCTTGGAACTGCAGAGGGTGGTGAAGACAACGTAGTCCATCACAGCACCCAGCATCCATGACATATATCCAGATAGAGGACTTAAGATGGTCGGATCATTTTTAAAGAGCCCAGACATCCCAATCGTTGCCTTTAAAATTTGAGAAACAGAAGTGCCCGGGCATAGCTTCTACCCACAGGTTATACAAATTCAACCTCACTGCTGTAAATCAATTACAGCAACCAACTTTACAAAAACCTTGCTTTTGAATGTTCTTTTATGGCTGTTGTTTCTATTCTGTTCAACAGTATTATTCACATGATTGTTTTTTTTAATGCAATTTTTTTTTACTTGCTCCTTTATATACAGTGAGGGAAATAATTATTTGATCCCCTGCTGCTTTTGTAAGTTTCACACCCCTGGCCTGTGTTTGTCGTGTTTTTCCTCCCCATGTGCTCCGTGACCCAGTTTCTTCCCTTGTCTGATTGGGTTTATGTCATCCAGCTGTGTCTCGTAATTTAGCCTGTTTCCCCATGTATTTAAGTCAAGGTCTGTGCTGTCTGTCTTTGTCGGGTCTCTATCGTCCTTTACGTGTGTCTTCCTCGTCTCTCGTTTCGTTTATCCACCGCTCCATCGTTCCTTCCGGCAGCGAATTGTGACAGTAAGTTTGTCCACTTAAAAAAAAGAGAAGGGTTTATCATTTTTATGGTAAGTTTATTTTAATTGATAGAAACAGAATATCATACAACATTTTTAAAAATACATACATATTAGTAAGTCAAATAAGTATTTGATCCCCTACCAACCAACAGGAATTTTGGCTCCCACAGATTGGTTATGTGCACATGTGGAACACAGATTAGTCCTGTCACTTTAAGAAGATACTCCTAATGTCAGCTCAATGTGTATAAAAGACTCCCGTCCATAGAATCTGTATATTCCATTCCAACCTCTCCACTAACCCTTCTCTTTTTTGTAAGTGGGCAAACTTACAAAATCAGTAGGGGATCAAATAATAATTTTTCCCACTGTATTATTCTTTTAGACTCTCATTTAAAATATTTAAAAATGCACTTATTACTAATTGGCTTATAGTATTATACATGTTTATTTTTTTGCACCTATGCCATTATATTGCCTCATTCATTGCATGTCTGTTACATTACATTACATTACTCCTCTTCATCCCCTGTGGGACATAAGGCTTCAATGAGCACACCATTGCATTCGGTCCCTGGCCTCTCCCCATGACAGGTTCATCTGTTCCAGCTCTTGTGTCACAGTTCTGCGCCAGGGATTTTGGGCCTCCCAGGTTTTCTTTTGCCAGGTGGTGTCCATCTTAAGGTGATTTTTGTGATGCGGTCCTGTTCCATTCTCAGCACATGTCCCAGCCATCTCAGGCGCCTGTGCGTTATCTCCTTAATGATGCTCCAACTTCCCGTTTTCTTGTACAGTTCATTGTTGGAGATCTTATTAGGCAAAAAATCTGGCATATTCGTCGGAGACATCCATTTTGGAACACTTCCATTCTCATCATGTCTGTTTTGACAGCTCGCCAGCTTTCAGAACCGTACAGCAGAACGGACTTTACATTGCTGTTATATAGGAGCATCTTCATTTTAAGGCTGTATTGT